>JARQOD010000006.1:431027441-431162912 GCA_033576555.1 Oophaga sylvatica | reverse complement strand
CAAAAAAAAACAGAAGGGGTTGGGGGCGGGGCGAATACCAGACTCCATCTTGGAAAAGGGGGCAAACAGGCCCCCAAGGAACATCCGGAACCCTTTTCACCAGGTTTTCAATGACCCTGTTCACTGTCTTAGAAAGCTTGCAGACAATAATAAGAAGATTAAAAGGCTAATATTGCCACTGAAAATATAAAAAAATTGATTAAACTCATATGACAACGTGATGATTTTTGACCAACTGAAGAACAAAAGCAAAATTCAAAAGTAAACATATGAAACTTCTTTTCCTCCGGGTTTACTGAAAAAAATATCCGGAATTTAAAAAATAAAATCTGATCAGTTTGTTACTTTTAAGGTCTCTGGATCTCTTTGGGGAAAAAAGGGCACCTGCCCCAATTTCAGGGGAAAACCCCACCGAAATGGCAGAGAAACATCAGGCTGCCGTAGAACGGGACAGAAGTGAACCTGTTTAATTTCCCAAAAGGGCATCACTAGGTACTCAAAATGCCCCCTCGGGGGGTTTAAACGCCGGCTTCCATTCTCCCCGTGCTTAATGCAATAAGGTTAACCCCCCCCGGGGAAAGCTTGGTAAACCCAAACTACCCTTTTTCACCCAAAAAACGGTCAGAAATCAAGGGTAAGGGATATTGATACTTACAGTGATTTTTATTAAGAGACGTAATAAATACACCCTCAATAAACCACCTTTTTGGCCCAAAGAAAAAACCCGGACCAAGGGGTGAAGAGGGGCTGATATGACCCTTCTCCAATAAACCCCTTGATATAAGAAGCATACACGTGTTAGTACAGACAAGTTAAAAAGGCGATTTTTAGGAAATTTCCACCAGGCACTAATTCAATAGCCAAGTAGCTCCTGAGGGGGCAAAGATAAAGATTTTTTTTTCACTAAATACACCCAAAAAAAATCAGTCAAAAATCGGGAAACACCTAAACTTGGGAGAGGCAGAAAAAACAGGAGTGTCGGCATTAAAACATTGGCAGCCCCAACTGGTCACAGACACAGATTTCCAATCCAAAACAGGATTATGAGACTGTAACCAAGGGAAACCTAGTACAATAATGTCATGCAGATTATACAGCACCAGAAATTTGCAACTCTCCTGATGATCTGGTTCAACCCTCATTATCATCTGAGTAGAAAACTGGGGTTTATTATCCGCCAAAGGGGTAGAATCAATGCCCAGTAGGGGAAAAGACTTCCGCAGGGGTATCATGGGAAACCCACAACGTTTGGCTAAGTCAAAATCCATCAGGTTAATAGCTGCTCCTGAATCAACAAAAGCCTGAGCAGAAAATGTGGACAGGGAGCAAATCAGGGTAACAGTCAACAGAAATTTAGTCTGAACACTACCCAAGACAAGTGAGCGTGCAAAACGTCTTCCCCGCTTAGGTCAGACTGAAATAGCATGAGAGGCATCACCACAGTAGAAACATAACTAGTGTTGAGCGATACGATACTGCAAATATCGGGTATCGGCCGATATTAGCTGTATCGGGCTTTCAATTCCGAGTACCGATATTTTCGTCATATCGGATACCGGAATCGGATTTGTCACTGTCACTGTGAGTGTCCGTCGGTGGGTCTGTCACTGTCACTGTCACTGTCAGTGTCCGTTGGTCGGGTCTGTCAGGAGTCAGCGGCACTTACCTGGCAGAAGATCTCCGGCGGTCACGGGCTGGACTGCTTCATGGCCGCCATCATCTTTCCCCGGCGGTCACATGCAGTTTCTCGCGATAACTGCAGTGACTGCTGGGTAATCCCGGCCGTAAAGCAGTCAGTCCGATGACGTCACCGCCGGGGAAGCAGGTAATCAGCTGTGCTGCGTTGCGATGACAGGCTCTGCCTGTCATTGCGATGTAGCAGAGCTGGATCGTCGTGGGACTGTCGTTACTATGGACTGCGTTGGACAGGTGGTATACTGTTGGTTTGTTTTTTTTCTTTTTTTACAGGAGATCGATGGCGTCGCAGGAATGAGTGTATAATAAAATTAATGAAAACTGTGTTGTCTCTTTTATTTCATTAAAAGACTTTTTTCTTGCTTTGTCTTTTTTTATACATTTAATAACTTTGGGATTAATAATGGATCGGTGTCTTATTGACACCTCTCCATTATTAACCGGGCTTATTGTCACCGTGCAATCAACGGTGACATTAACCCCTTATTACCCCACTTGCCACCGTTACAGGGCAGTGGGAAGAGCCGGGTAAAGTGCCACAATTGGCACATCTTTTGATGCGCCAAATGTGGGGCTGCTGTAGCCTGGTATTATCAGGCTGTTGAGGGCCAAAATCCATGGGCCTTGACAGTCTTTTAATACCAGGCCGCAGCAGTCTGCATTTTAATTGGCTGGTTAACAAAAATAGGGGGACCCCTACGCCGTTTTTTTTTTCGAGGGGATCCCCTATTTTTGTTAACCAGCCAAGATATGCAGACTGCTGTGGCCTGGTATTATCAGGCTGGCAAGGTCCATGGATCTTGGCTCCTTAACAGCCTGAAAATCCAGGCCTCAGCGGTCTGCTTCATCAGGCTGGTTAACAAAAATAGGGGGGACCCCACGCCATTTTTTATTCGAAGGGAACCCCTATTTTTGTTAATCAGTTCCCTCTGATGTCACTGATTGTGTCCCTGGCTGACCTGAAGTGAAAGTGGAAAGCAATCAATTAAGCTTTCCACTTCCTCTCCTGTCAGCCAGGAGAGGAACTCATTCATTTGGGGGTTTACTGTGAGGCTGCAGCATTAGCTGCGGTCCCTGCAGTAAACATTAACCCTTTCTGAAGGATTACACCGTGGGACCTGACTGTGCATGGATAGGTAAGAATAATTTTGCTTTTTTATTTTATTTTTATTACAGGAAATGGTTTTTGCAGTCAAATAAAAGATGGTCAAAAACATGTGTCTTTATTTCATTAAAATGATTTTTAATTAACCCCTTCACCCCCAAGGGTGGTTTGCACGTTAATGACCGGGCCAATTTTTACAATTCTGACCACTGTCTCTTTATGAGGTTATAACTCTGGAACGCTTCAACGGATCTTCGCGATTCTGAGATTGTTTTCTCGTGACATATTGTACTTCACGTTAGAAGTAAAATTTCTTCGATATAACTTGCGTTTATTTTTGAAAAAAACGCAAATATGGCGAAAATTTTTAAAATTTTGCAATTTTCAAATTTGAATTTTTATTCCCTTAAAACAGAGAAATATGTCACATAAAATAGTTAAGAAATAACATTTCCCACATGTCTACTTTACATCAGCACAATTTTGGAACCAAAATTTTTTTTTGTTAGGAAGTTATAAGGGTTAAAAGTTGACCAGCGATTTCTCATTTTTACAACAAAATTTACAAAGCCATTTTTTTTAGGGACCACCTCTCATTTGAAGTCACTTTGAGGGGTCTATATGGCAGAAAATACCCAAAAGTGACACCATTCTAAAAACTGCACCCCTCAAGGTACTCAAAACCACATTCAAGAAGATTATTAACCCTTCAGGTGCTTCACAGGAACTAAAGCAACGTGGAAGGAAAAAATGAATATTTAACTTTTTAGCCACAAAAATATCTTTTACAAACTTTTTTTTTATTTTCACAAGGGTAAAAGGAGAAAATGGACATATAAGGTTGTTATGCAATTTCTCCTGAGTACGCCAATACCCAATATGTGGGGGAAAACCACTGTTTGGGCACACGGCAGAGCTCGTAAGGGAAGGAGCGCCGTTTGACCTTTTCAAACTAAAATTGGCTGGAATTGAGATTGGACGCCATGTCGTGTTTGGAGAGCCCCTGATGCGCCTAAACAGTGGAAACCCCCACAAGTGACACCATTTTGGAAACTAGACCCCCTAAGGTACTTATCTAGATCTGTTGTGAGCACTTTGAACTCCCAAGTGTTTCACAAAAGCTTATAATGCCTGGGTGTGAAAAAAAAAAAAACAATTTTCCACAAAAATGATTTTTTAGTCCCAAATTTTTGAATTTTCCCAAGGAAATTGGACCCCAAAAGTTGTTGTCCAATTTGTCCTGAGTACGCTGATACCCCATATGTGGGGGGGGGAACTGTTTGGGTGCACGGCAGGGCTTGGAAAGGAAGTAGTAACGTTTTGGAATGCAGACGTTGATGGGGGTCATGTTCCGTTTGCAGTGCCCCAGATGAGCCTAAACAGTGGAAACCCCCCACAAGTGACCCCATTTTGGAAACTATACCCCCTAAGGAACTTATCTAGATCTTTGGTGAGCACTTTGAACCCCCAAGTGCTTCACACAAGTCTATAATGCCCGGGCATGAAAATAAAAAATCCTATTTTTTTCCCACAAAAAATTATCTTTTAGTCACTAATTTTTTATTTTTTCAAGGGTAACAGGAGAAATTGGACCACATAAGTTGTTGTCCAATTTGTCCTGAGTACGCTGATACCCCATATGTGGGTGGGAACCACTGTTTGGGCGCACGGCAGAGCTCGGAATGGAAGGAGCACTATTTGACTTTTTCCAACCAAAATTGGCTGGAATTGAGATTGGATGCCATGTTGCATTTGGAGAGCCCCTGATGTGCCTAAACAGTGGAAACCCCCCACAAATGACCCCATTTTGGAAACTAGACCCCCTAAGGAACTTTTCTAGTTCTTTGGTGAGCAATTTGAACCCCCAAGTGCTTCACACAAGTTTATAACGTAGAGTCGTAAAATTTAAAAATCATATTTTTTCCACAAAAATGATCTTTTCACCCCAATTTTTATTTTTCCAAGGGTAACAAGACTCCAAAAGTTATTGTGCAATTTGTCCTGAGTGCGCTGATACCCCATATGTGGGGGTAAACCACTGTTTGGGTGCATGGCAGAGTTTGGAAGGGAAGGAGCGCCGTCTGACTTTTTCAACGCAGAATTGGCTGGACGCCATGTCGTGTTTGGAGAGCTCCTGATCTGCCTAAACAGTGGAAACCCCCATAAATGACGCCATTTTGGAAACTAGACCCCTCAAGGAACTTATCTAGATGTGTGGTGAGAACTTTTAACCCCCAGGTGTTTCACTAAAGTTTATAACGTACAGCCGTAAAATAAAAAATCCTTTTTTTTTTTTACAAAAATGATTTTTTCGTCCCCAATATTTTATTTTCACAAGGGTAACAGGAGAAATTGGAACCCAAAAGTTGTTGTCCAATTTGTCCTGAGTACGCTGATACCCAATATGTGGGAGAAAACTACTGTATGGGCGCACGTCAGGGCTCGGAAGGGAAGTAGTGACGTTTTGGATTGCAGACTTTGATGGAATGGTCTGGGGGCGTCATGTCACATTTGGAGAGCCCCTGATGCACCTATACAGTGGAAACCCCCCACAAGTGACCCCATTTTGGCAAATAGACCCCACAAGGAACTTATCTAGATGTGTGGTGAGCACTTTGAACCCCGAAGTGCTTCACAGAAGTTTATAACGCACAGCCGTAAAAATAAAAAATCCTTTTTTTTTTTGCAAAAATGATTTTTTTGCCCCAATATTTTATTTTTACAAGGGTAACAGGAGAAATTGGACCCCAAAAGTTGTTGTCCAATTTGTCCTGAGTACGCTGATATCCAATATGTGGGAGAAAACTACTGTATGGGTACACGTTGGGGCTCGGAAGGGAAGTAGTGACGTTTTGGATTGCAGACTTTGATGGAATGGTCTGGGGGCGTCATGTCGCATTTGGAGAGCCCCTGATGCGCCTAAACAGTGGAAATCCCCAACAAGTGACCCCATTTTGGAAAATAGACCCCACAAGTCACTTATCTAGATGTGTGGTGAGCGCTATGAAGCCCCAAGTGCTTCACAGAAGTTTATAATGTACAGCCGTAAAAACAAAAAAATATTTTTTTTGTACAAAAATGATATTTTCGCCCCCAGTTTTTTATTTTCCCAAGGGTAGCAGAAGAAATAGGACAAATTGCGCAATAACTCTTGGGGTCCAGAGTACGCTGATACCCCATATGTGGGGATAAACTACTGTTTGGACGCATGGCAGAGCTGAGAAGTGAAGGAGCACCGTTTGACTTTTTCAACGCAGAATTGGCTGGAATTGAGATCAGACGCCATGTCACATTTGGAGAGCCCCTGATGTGCCTAAACAGCTGAAACCCCCCAATTCTAACTCCAACCCTAACCCCAAACACACCCATAACCCTAGTCCCAACCCTAACCACAAACCTAACCCTAACACACCCCTAATCCCAACCCTAACCCTAATCCTAACTTTAGCGCCAACCCTAACCCTAACTTTAGCCGCAACCCTAACCCTAACCCTAATGGGAAAATGGAAATAAATGCTTTTTTTTAATTTTATTATTTTTCCCTTACTAAGGGGGTGATAAAGGGGGGTTTGATTTACTATTTATAGCGGGTTTTTATGATTGGCAGCTGTCACGCTAAAAGACGCTTTTTATTGCAAAAATAGTTTTTGCATCATCACATTTTGAGAGCTATAATTTTTGCATATTTTGGCCCACAGAGTCATGTGAGGTCTTATTTTTTGCGGGACGAGTTGACGTTTTTATTGGTACCATTTTTGAGCACGTGACATTTTTTGATCGCTTTTTATTTCGATTTTTGGGAGGTTAGAATGAACAAAAGGGGTTAACTAGTGGGACAATTTTATAGGGGGGGTCGTTACCGACGCGGCGATACCAAATATGTGTACTTTTATTGTTTTTTTTTTTTTATTTACAGGAAGAAGTGAATTTATTGGGGAATATTTTTTTTTTTTTTTTATTTATTTTGGATTTTTTTTTTACACATGTTTATTTTTACTTTTTTAACTTTTTTACTTTGTCCCAGGGTGGGACATCACAGTATTTTATCAGATCGCTGGTGTAACAGTGTGCACAGCACTCTGTCACACCAGCGATCGCACAGGCATAGATGCAGGCTTCTCAGTGCCTGCTCTTGGCAGGCACTGAGGTAGCTGCCTCCCTCCAGGACCCCGGCGCCATCTTGGATCCGGGTCCTGGGAGGGAGGAAGCCCTCAGAACAGCGCGATCACATCGTGCTGCTCTGAGGGTCTCAGGGGGGCGCGCAGGGAGCCCCCACCCTGCGCGATCCTCCCATGTGCCCCCAGTACACCGCGATCATGTTTGATCGCGGTGTGCAAGGGGTTAATGTGCCGGGAGCGGTCCGTGACCGCTCCTGACACACAGTCATGGGTGTCAGCTGTGATAATCAGCTGACACCCGGCGGCGATTAGCTGCGCTCCCCTCAGGAGCGCAGCTGATCGCCTATGACGTACTATCCCGTCCCCGGTCATACGGGCCCAGGTACCATGGACGGGATAGTACGTCCGATGGCAGTAAGGGGTTAAAGTGTGTGTGTTTTATTTTTATTTCATGCAATAGGATTAATAATTGATAGTTGTCTAATTGACAGCTCTCAATTATTAACCTGGCTTAAGGTCACCTTTCAATTGCAATGTGGCTTTAACCCCATATTAACCCATTCGCCACCGCTACAGGGCAATGGGAATAGACGGGCAAAGTGCCAGAAAGGGCGAATCTAATTATAGATTTGTCTTTTCTGGGGTGTCTGGGGGCAGATGTTAGTAGCCAGGGAGGGCCAAAAATAATGGTCCCTCTCTGGGCTATTATTATCTGCCCCCATTCGCTGGCTTTGTCTGTCTGGTTGTGAAAATAGGGCGGGAGACCACGCATTTTTTTTAAGCAATTTTACACCTCATATATATATATTATAATATATATATATGTATATATATATATATATATATATACATGTCATTGAATTTGTGACACATATATATATATTTATATTTATAGTTCATACACTTCTACATAGTATAATAGCCGCTAATTCAATTGACGGCTTTTGTGAAAATGCAGAACCCGACATGAAATGACACTTGGTGTACATAGGGTTAACCATGTCTTTTCATGTCCTTTGCTATCTGATTTGCACAAACAATTACATCAGTCTATGTGTTCAAAATTTCACACCTGTAGGGGTTAATTAAAGGTGTAAATTCGTAGCAAAAAAGTCCGTTTTTTTTACAACGAATTTACACCTTTAATTAACCCCTACAGGTGTGAAATTTTGCACACATAGACTGATGTAATTGTTTGTGCAAATCAGATTGCAAACGACATGAAAATACATGGTTAACCCTATGTACACCAAGTGTCATTTCATGTCGGGTGCTTCTGTCTTTTCACAGAAGCCGGCTTTACCCGGCAATTGAATCAGAGGATATTTTACTATGTAGAAGTGTATAAACTATACATATATGTATATATATATATGTCACAATGACATGTATATATATATATATATATATGTATTCTATGTGTGTATATTTAGTGTTTACAAGGAAATAAAGGTTTTTTTTAGTTGCGATATTTTGTTCCCATAGACTTACATGGGACTTCCGGTATCGGAATCGGATATCGCCGATATTTAGTGATATCGGTGATACCATTCCGATCCGATATTTTTAGATATCGAGCAGTATCGCTCAACACTAAACATAACCCAATGCGCTTTCGAAACTCATGACGCTGAGCCCCAGAAGTCACTCTATCACACTGCATGGGCTCAGAACCTGGCTCACAAGGCAACACTATCTCACGCATACCTCTGCGCTCACGCAAACGTCTGTCAATTTGAATAGCCAATGACATAGAATCATTGAGACCAGAGGGAGCAGGGAATCCCACCATAACATCCTTTACATTCTCTGACAGCCCCTTCCGAAAAAAGGGCTGCCAAAGCATCATCATTCCATTTGGTCAGGACTGCCCACTTTCGGAATTTCTGACAGTACAACTCAGCGTCTTCAAGACCCTGATTTAATGCCAGCAAGGTTTTTTCAGCTTGATCAGTGACATTAGGTTCATCGTACAATAACCTCAGAGCCAGAAAAAATGCATCAATATCATTCAAAACAGGATCCCCAGGTGTCAGGGAAAAAGCCCAATCCTGAGGATTGCCGCGCAGGAGAGAGATGACAATTTGAACCTGCTGTGCTGCGTTACCTGAGGACTTAGGCTTTAAGGCAAAAAACAACTTAGTTATTTTTGAAATTCAGAAATTTAGCCCGATCCCCCAAAAACAAATCTGGCATGGGAATCCTAGGTTCCACAACCGGCAACCCAGCAAGATAGGTAGCAATACTCCGAACCTCAGTGGCATGCTGATCCACACGGCCAAACAACTGTGCAAACTCCATTGAGAGAAAAAAAGAATCCTCCTCAGCACCCAGAGAAAAAGAAGGAAAAAATGCAACAGACAGAAAAAAAAAAAAAATCTCTGACAACTCTGACAACTTTTTTCTTTCCACACTATTTTTCCCTTCTGTGAGTACCATATAATTTTCAGTTATGGCCGGTGATACTGTTATGTTTTGGTAGCTGAGGAGGACAGGAACAACAGCAGGGCAGCCGAACACCTGAGATGTTGGTAACTGATGGGTTGCAGATTCCTAAACTAACGACACAACTAGAGGTAGCCGTGGAGCGTTCCTACGTTGATCCTAGACGCCTCATCACAGCCTGAGAGATAACTACACCTAAAGGCAGAAAGATGAAAGCTATCTGCCCCGGAGCAGATCCCCAAAGAAAATAGGAAGCCCCCAAACATATAATGGCGGTTAGACAAGATGAAAATACAAACATAGGCAGAAAATAGACTGAGCAAACGCTGGGGCCACAAGTTGACTAAATAGGATAGGACAGGAGAGATTACTTTCTGCAACCCAGAAAACCCTACAAAAATCCAACAATTCTGATTACAAAAATACTGAGATCACACGATCTCGCCACACACTAAATCAGATCTCAGTGTGAACAAAAGCCAAGCCACAGCCGCTGAAAAAACAGGAAAAAGCAAATGAGCAAACAACAGTGGCTGCAGACAAACTGTGAGGAGCTCAGGCCCCAGGAGGGGACCTGGCTGACCTCCACAAAAGTGCAGAAAACAATGCAAAAAGCAAGCACAAAAAGAAAAGCAAAAAATATCTTATCTGAAAGCAGGAGATGCAGGCAAGACTCCAGCAAACTTCCAAATGAACCAGGAACCACAATTGAGACAAGAACAATTGATCACCGGCAACCATCATGGGAGGGAACCTCCCTTATATCAGACCAGTCCGTGATCCCAGATTGCCACTCCTCGCTGAAAGGTTCAGTACTGCCTGTAACCACCAGAGGGAGCCTCTGCTCAGAAACCATCTCTAGCACATTCATAACAGCTCCCGTTTAAGTCAATAGTAAGTATATTTTCAATAATTTCCTTCGTGGTGTCAACAGAACACTTCCTAATCGGGCATATATTGTCACTTCAGTCTTAAAATGAATTTGTCAGCAGGTTTTTGCTATGTAATCTGAGAGCAGCATGTTGTAAGGGCTGAGACCCTGATTCCAGTGATGTGTCATTTACAGGGATGATTGCTGTCATTGTGATACAATCACAGTTTTCTCTGCCGCAGATCTAGCAGAGCTGAAATGCTGAGTTTTCTTTAACCCAGCCCACACCACTGATTGGCAGTTTTCTGTGTATAAGCCGCCCACAACACTGATTGGCAGATTCCTTTTCTTATGGGGGCATAATCTATGGAGCATCATATGGGGCATAAAATATATGGAGCATCTTATGGGGGCATAACTTTTATGAAGCAGCATATGGGGCATATTATTCTATGGAGCATCTTATGGGGCCATTATTAACCTTTGTGGTATGGGGATCAGTGCTGGGGGATGACCAGGAGGCACGAGACACCTAGTTCTTTAGTGATAATCTCCTGCTGATAAAAGACTGAAATTATTGAAATAGCAACACACAGCTCAGTAACACATTGCTGGGATCAAGGTATTTGCCACTACATCATGCTGCCATATGATGCTCCATAGATTATGCCCCATATGATGCTCCATAGATTATGCCCCATATGATGCTCCATAGATTATGCCCCCATAGATGCTTCATAGATTATGCCCCATATGCTCCATAGATTATGCCCCATATGCTCCATAGATTGTGCCCCATATGCTCTATAGATTATGCCCCCATATGCTCCATAGATTATGCCCCATATGCTCTATAGATTATGCCCCATATGCTTCATAGATTATGCCCCATATGCTTCATAGATTATGCCCCATATGCTCCATAGATTATGCCCTCCATATGCTCCATAGATTATGCCCCCATATGCTCCATAGATTATGCCCCCATATGATGCTCCATAGATTATGTCCATATGCTCCATAGATTATGCCCCATATGCTCCATAGATTATGCCCCATATGCTCTATAGATTATGCCCCCATATGCTCCATAGATTATGCCCCATATGCTCTATAGATTATGCCCCATATGCTTCATAGATTATGCCCCATATGCTTCATAGATTATGCCCCATATGCTCCATAGATTATGCCCCCCATATGCTCCATAGATTATGCCCCCATATGCTCCATAGATTATGCCCCCATATGATGCTCCATAGATTATGTCCATATGCTCCATAGATTATGCCCCATATGCTCCATAGATTATGCCCCATATGTTCCATTGATTATGCCCCATATGCTCCATAGATTATGCCCCATATGTTCCATTGATTATGCCCCATATTCTTCATAGATTATGCCCCATATTGCTCCATAGATTATGCCCATATGCTTCATAGATTATGCCCCATATGCTCCATAGATTATGCCCATATGCTTCATAGATTATGCCCCATATGCTCCATAGATTATGCCCCATATGCTCCATAGATTATGCCCCCATATGTTCCATTGATTATGCCCCATATGCTCCATAGATTATGCCCCCATATGTTACATTGATTATGCCCCATATGCTCCATAGATTATGCCCCCATATGTTCCATAGATTATGCCCCATATGCTTCACAGATTATGCCCATATGCTCCATAGATTATGCCCCATATGCTCCATAGATTATGCCCCATATGCTCCATAGATTATGCCCCATATGCTCCATAGATTATGGCCCATATGCTTCATAGATTATGCCCCATATGCTTCATAGATTATGCCCCATATGCTTCATAGATTATGCCCCCCATATGCTCCATAGATTATGCCCCCATATGCTCCATAGATTATGCCCCCCATATGCTCCATAGATTATGCCCCATATGCTCCATAGATTATGCCCCATATGCTTCATAGATTATGCCCCATATGCTTAATAGATTATGCCCCATATGCTCCATAGATTATGCCCCATATGCTCCATAGATTATGCCCCGTATGTTCCATTGATTATGCCCCATATGCTCCATAGATTATGCCCCCATATGTTCCATAGATTATGCCCCATATGCTCCATAGATTATGCCATATGCCCATAGATTATGCCCCATGTCATAGATTGTGCCCCATATGCTCCATAGATTATGGCCCATATGCTTCATAGATTATGCCCCATATGCTTCATAGATTATGCCCCATATGCTTCATAGATTATGCCCCCATATGCTCCATAGATTATGCCCCATATGCTTCATAGATTATGCCCCCATACGCTCCATAGATTGTGCCCCCATATGCTCCATAGATTATGCCCCATATGATGCTCCATAGATTATGCCCCCATATGATGCTCCATAGATTATGCCCCATATGCTCCATAGATTATGCCCCCATATGTTCCATAGATTATGCCCCATATGCTCCATAGATTATGCCCCATATTCTCCATAGATTATGCCCCATATGCTCCATAGATTATGCCCCATATTCTCCATAGATTATGCCCCATATGCTCCATAGATTATGCCCATATGCTTCATAGATTATACCCCATATGCTCCATAGATTATGCCCATATGCTTCATAGATTATGCCCCATATGCTCCATAGATTATGCCCCATATGCTCTCATAGATTATGCCCCATATGTTCCATTGATTATGCCCCATATGCTCCATAGATTATGCCCCTATATGTTCCATTGATTATGCCCCATATGCTCCATAGATTATGCCCCCATATGCTCCATAGATTATGCCCCATATGCTCCATAGATTATGCCCCATATGCTTCATAGATTATGCCCCATATGCTTCATAGATTATGCCCCCCATATGCTCCATAGATTATGCCCCCATATGCTCCATAGATTATGCCCCCCATATGCTCCATAGATTATGCCCCCATAGATTATGCCCCATATGATGCTCCATAGATTATGCCCCATATGCTTCATAGATTATGCCCCATATGCTTCATAGATTATGCCCCATATGCTCCATAGATTATGCCCCCATATGCTCCATAGATTATGCCCCATATGCTCCATAGATTATGCCCCCATATGCTCCATAGATTATGCCCCCATATGATGCTCCATAGATTATGCCCCCATATGATGCTCCATAGATTATGCCCCATATGCTCCATAGATTATGCCCCCATATGCTCCATAGATTATGCCCCATATGCTCATAGATTATGCCCCATATGCTCCATAGATTATGCCCCATATGCTCCATAGATTATGCCCCATATGCTCCATAGATTATGCCCCATATGCTCTATAGATTAGGCCCCTTATGCTGCCGCTGCAACCCAAAAAAAAATGACATACTCACTTCTCCTCGCTGGGGGCCAGGTGCCGGTGTCCTGAGCAGGCGGGGACACCGGCGCGCTATGGGGGACAGGTGCCGGTGTCACCGCTCGCTCAAGACCCCGGCACCTGCGATATTCACCTGTCCCCGGTCCACCACTGCGCGCTGCTCCGTTTTCCGGGTCCTTCTGTCAGTAACTGCCCAGGCAGAGGGCACGGCGCGCACTAACTACGTCATCGCGCCCTCTGCCTGAACATCACAGCCAGAGGACGAGGAGGACACAGCAGCGCACAGCGATGGACCGGGGACAGGTGAATATCGCTTATACTTACCTCTCCTGGAGCGTCTCTGAAGCCCCCCTTCCTCTCCCGCGGTCTCCGGCAGCTCTTCCTTCCTACAGTGGTCACGTGGTACCGCTCATTAAAGTCATGAATATGTGCATATTCATGACTTTAATGAGCGGTACCACGTGACCGCTGCAGGAAGGAGCCTGAGATCGCGGAAGAAGCAGAGACGCGCCGGCGGGGGGGGGTAAGTATGATCTGACCTTCCCGCTCCCCATCCCCCGCCGACCCTCCGGTATATCACTCGCGTATAAGCCGAGAGGGGGACTTTCAGCCTTAAATAATGGGCTGAAAATCTCGGCTTATACGCTAGTATATACGGTAATTATCACAGGTATCTGAGATTGATTTCAGTGATCCAAAGAACCCTGAGACACAATACCATCAATGGGTTTCATTTACAAAAAAACCCCAAAAAAACGCTATGACACTTAAACCAATTTGCATAATAATTTGGAACATCGTGTAGTCTGCACAAAAGTGGAACAGGGGTATGGTTTTATCCGTGAGGCAGGGACTGATGATAAAATTTACATAAACGCTGCCTCTGTAAAACATGGGAGACCCCTAGCAGAAAGAGACTGGGTCTCTTATTTCAAGGAGGACTGCCCTCGAGGCTGTTACGCAGTGGCGGTGACATTATGCCAAGAGGATAACACTCCAGTACAGCACGCAGACCCGAGACAGGAACGGTCGGCTCTTTGGGTGTCATCTGCCTCTCACATTGGCCCTGCTGCCCCTGGCAGCCCACTGACTCTGTGGCTGCAGCGTCTACTTCAGCTCGTGCGCTGGCATGGTGCCCTAATGAGAAAGCGGCACGGGACGCATGTCGTTGAACTGTGTAAAAGCAGAAAAATATAGATGTGAAAAGTTGGATCTGGATGTGCTGCGAAGTCATGAAAGTAAAGCTTGTTGTTTGGAGTTGCATCTGGACTGTGTCTGTTTATTCAGAAGCGGCCAGAAGTGATCTTGAAGGATGGAGAACAACCCCAGATGACGCAAGAGACCGAGAGGCAAGTAAGCCGGCAGTGAAACATGACATTTATGTATTGGGAAGCCAGGGCACACAAGGGCAGCAGTACTCAGTCACGACTACGG
Source organism: Oophaga sylvatica (assembly GCA_033576555.1). NCBI lineage: Eukaryota > Metazoa > Chordata > Amphibia > Anura > Dendrobatidae > Oophaga > Oophaga sylvatica. Next base: position 431,147,879 of record JARQOD010000006.1, on the reverse strand, counting down.
CCCTGGCTGACCACTACACTGGCACCTGTCAGAACTTCTCAGAAGGAGGAGAAGTGTCACAATCTCTGACTGCATGGAGGCTGTTTTCTGAAGCTATGAGAGGTAGCAAAGAGGCAGGTGACAGCTGCAGATATGGCCTGTAGTGCTGATGGATGGACAGAAGAACCCCAGGATGGAGCTGCTGAAGATGGAAGAATGCACCTGCCAGAGAGACATATGCAAGTAATATAATGTGTACAGACTTACTATAATCTGTGTATTACTATACTTATACTTCTGCGCACTTGTTTGTAAAAGTGTGCGTATATATATATATATATATATGTATATTATATATATATATATACATATATATATATAAATAAACCAAAGAAAAACAGATAGCACTCACCGGTCTTTTGAAGAAATTCCGCTCTTTATTTGCAATAAAAAAGCATGTTGGCCGGGGGAGTGAGGACAGGAGTGGGCAGAAACTTGACGACCGCCGTTTCGCACCTACTAGCGCTTCCACGCTTGACCCGGTAGCCATGCTGGTTCAGTATGCCTTCAGTATGCCTTCATCTATCTAAGGGTCGCAGGCGGGGCATGTTCCCCGGGTGCAACCGGCAAGGTGCTATTTATTTTGCAGAGACTGAGCGTCCCTGCAAGATAAATGGACATGCTGCGATCTAGAAAGACGCGCCACATGTGCGTATACGCAGATCTGCCACCTGCGTATTTGAACGCACAGTGGACATGGAATTTAAAATATGCTGAACGTGGAAACATAACCTGAGTTTGAGGAATGGATTTATTCTGTAGGGGATGAGTGGGGAGATGGATGTGTGTGGCGCCCCTGAGGGTTCAGTCATAGCAGAGGTACTGCATCTCATCCAGAGGTGTGTTATCCCACTCTCAGGTAAGGAGGAAGTACCACCCAGGACTCTAACACCTGCACCCAACACAGACTATTGCAGCAGGGCACCCTGGATGTACCCTAAGGGAGGATGGTCTCATCCCAGGCTTGGTAGTAAAGGGTGTTGGGAGAGTGGGTGGAGAAGGTAGAAGGAAGGGGGTGGAGCTTAAAGAGCAGGAACAAGACTGTAGAGTCTGAACAGGAGGGGAGCTCAATCTGTGAGGAGCTTGTCCCCAGACGCAGAACGATAGTAATAAGAAAGAGACAGAAAGAAGCTTCCAGAAGGACAGAAGGGATCCTAGGGGCGCAAAAAATCATGGCCGTCCACTCTAAGTGTTACTGCACCTAGAGAACTTGTCTATCTGCCAGCGAGATCCGTCTCCTGATCGTAGATGGCGGAAAAAGAAGAGAAAAGAGGCCCCGCCCATGAAAGAGGCGGAGAAAACGCCACGTGGAGACACAGGAGGACCCGGCAGCTAAGATGGAGAGCGGAGTAAACCAGGAGCGTGGGGTGGAAGCGATGGACTCCCCCAGCTCACCGGATGAACACTGTGCCTCACTGCCCGTGGAAGTTCTGGAACGCCTGGGAGCTAAAGTGGAGGAGCTCAGTAATCAGCTCCCGCAGGTGCAGCTTACCACTGTAACCCGATGGAAGGCGGCTCTGAGAATGAAGCAAGTGGAGTCGCATCCACGCGGGTGGTCCCCGATCCCGGCGGAGGAGGTAACCGGTGCCGACACAACATCAGAGGCAGGTACTGATACCAACCCTGCCCCGGTAACTGAGGAACATCTCATAGGCCCACTAGATGCCTCGCAAGTCCACGAACCCGGCCGGGCTCGCGCTACCTTAAATTGGGACCAGGCCTCAGGCATAGAAGGTCATCTAAGGGCCCCGCTCCAGCCCGCTAAACTATTGGGAGAAGTGTATGCGGAGAGGGTAGTCTATCGTTGGACCAACCTGGGGACTGATTTGATTGGGTTCCCTGGAAACGAGCAGGACGGAGGAGGAAAAAGGGAAACCCTCAGCTGGGGAGAATACCAACAGCAGGTCACCCTTAGATGGGAAGCGGAGTGTAGAGAATGCAATGCACAGCGTAGAGCGCTTGACCAGAGGGACCTCACTGTTCACGCCAGCACCAGCCACGAACTGTTTGTAGCACCAGGCGTGGCCTTCGTGCATGACTTTTCCCAGCCAGGGAACAGCCAGCACAGGTGCTGCTTCAAAAAGAACATAAAGAAAGAAGATAGAAGAGTATTGACTGTAAATAGTTAAAAAGATGAAAGTTAAAAGTTAACCCTGGAGGGTTTTGTCAAAGGTTTACCTGTTTCTTTATCCACAAACTGAGAGATCATAAACACATAAACAGTGTGTGATCCATACTTTGCCCTGTATATAGTTAGCACTTCTTAATGTGCTGCTTCTAGGTTTTACATAAAGCCCTTAGGGTGCGCCTGACACCCTATACCTTTGCACAGCTGACCTCAGAACAAAAACCGTCTGGCATGGCCGAAGAAGTGGTCCAACGTGGAGACCAGCCATGCCTTGTAGCCTGCCCAAGGCCTACGTTGGGGGTTTGAGACGGGTTCTCCATGTTGCTCTAGAGAAGAAGAATACCTCAGTTCAGGGTTACGCCGAACCCTGTTGAACTTGTAGCACTTGAAGTTAATTGCACTAAAAGTGAATGTTTCTGAAGAAAAGTTTTGATAGCGTCTTAAAGTAAAATATTTACCCGTAGTAAATGCCAAAGAATGTTTATTTAAAAGTAGTGTCAGTATTGATGTTCTCTACCCTGTTTTATTATGTAATGTATAAGAAAAAGTGCCTCTCATAAAGGGAAGTTGCTTGTAATTATTTTACCTTTTGTGATGCATCACCCAAAATTTTGTATGCTTCTGTAACATCTGTGTTTTACTCTGTTCCAGCCTGCAGATGTGCTATGTTTAATGGGGGGGTGTTATGTTTTGGCTGCTAAGGAGAGCAGGCAAAAACGGCAATACACTAGAGAGGTTGGAATCTACTGGATTGCAGTACCCTGACTAACCACCACAACTAAAGGCAGCCATGGAGCGTTCCTACGTTGGTCCTAGACGCCTCGTCACAGCCTGAGAGGATAACTACACCTAAAGATAGAAAGAGGAAAGCTATCTGCCCCGGAGCAGATCCCCAAAGAACATAGGAAGCCCCCAAACATGTATGGCGGTTAGACAAGAGGAAATACAGACACAGACAGAAAATAGTATGAGCAAACGTTGGGGCCCAATTTGCCTAGACAGAAACGGATAGGAAGGATACTTACTGCAATCCAAAAAACCCTAAAAAAAAGCCAACGCTACTAATTGCAAAAACACCTGAGATCACACGACCTCTACCACCTAAATTAGTTCTCTGGTGTAACAAAACTCAGCCGCAGCCACTGAAAAAACTGGAAAAGGCAAATGAACAAACAACAGTGGCCCCAGAGGAACTGAGAGGGGCCCAAGCCCCCCGGGGAGGGGAACCTGGCCAACCTCACAGAAATGCAGAGAAAAATGCAAATGGCAAGCACAAAAACAAAAAACAGAAAATATCTTATCTGAGAGCAGGAGAAGAGGCAAGACTCAGCAAGCTTCCAAGTGAACCAAGAAACAAAGTTGAGACAGGAACAATTGATCACCGGCAACCATGATGGGGGAAAACCTCCCTTATATCCAGCCAGTCTGTAATTCCTGATTGCCAATCCTCATTGAATGGTTCAGTACTGTTTGTAACCACCAGAGGGAGCTTCTGCTCAGAATTCATTTCTAAAACATTCATAACAGGGGGGCATGTGGCACCCCTGAGGGTTCAGTCGCCACAGAGGTAGTGGATCTCATCCAGAGGTGTGGTACACCACTCTCAGGTAAGGAGGGAGCACCACCCAGGACTCTAACACCTGCACCCAACACAGACTATTGCAGCAGGACACCCTGGACGTACCCTAAGGGAGGATGGTCTCATCCCAGGCTGGGTAGTAAAGGGTGTTGGGAGAGTGGGTGGAGAAGGTAGAAGGAAGGGAGTGGGGCTTAGAGAGCGGGAATGAGACTGTAGAGTCAGAACAGGAGGGGTGCTCAATCTGTGAGGAGCTTGTCCCCAGAAGCAGAACGATAGTAATAAGAAAGAGACAGAAAGAAGCTTCCGGAATGACAGAAGGGTTCCTAGGGGCACGGATAGTGAGCAATCCATCCGTGGGGCCCGATTCAGTAGTGGAGGGACCAGGTCGCTTAGGGGTACCGGCTCCCAAGACTAGTGGAGAAATCACCAGACTCAGCTAGCAAGCCGGAGGCAGGGGCACCTCTAGGTGCTTCAGCTACAAGCCACAGTTATCTTCTCTGAAAAAATAGCCATAAGGGAGCAAGTGGACTTAGAGAACATCGCCTGACAAGGTCCACGGCTACTGGCTTGGGACACTTCATGCCCTCAGAACTACCAACCCTTATCCTTGGAGACTTCAACATCCCCATAAACAGCCCTACTTCCACATCTGCATCTCAGCTTCTATCACTAACCACTTCTCTAGGCCTCTCACAGCTTTCAACCTCTGAGACACACAAGGATGGTAACACCCTTGACCTGGTCTTTGTCCGCCTCTGTTCAATCTCCCACCTAAATAACTCATCGCTTCCACTCTCTGACCACAACATTCTCTCCTTCACCCTCACAAATCCTCGACCACCCCAGCGCACTCCTACCTACCATACATTCAGAAATCTACAAGCCATTAACCCTCAGACACTTTCAGACTCCCTACACTCATTGCTGTCCCCAATCTCCTCTTTTTCTTGTCCTAATCTGGCTGTTCATCACTACAATGACACTCTTAGGCCTCTTCACACTTCAGTCGTGCGACGTCAGTCAAAATCCGTCAAAATGTGAAAAAAACGGATCCGCCATTTTTTTTTGGCGGATCCGTTTTTTTCCCATAGACTTGCATTAGTGACGGATTTTGACGGATGGTCGTCCGTTAGGTCCGTTTTTGGACGGATCCGCCAAAAAATTGGCGTCCGTCATTTCAAAAAAACGTCCAATGCAACTTTTTTTTGACCGCCAAAATTTTGTACAATGGCCGCCTATGGGCGGCGGATCCGCCAGCATCCGTTTTTGACGGAATCCGCCTGTGGATCCGTCGCCTCTATTGAAAACCATAGTAAAATGCAGAAAACAGTTACCGGGGTCTCTCTCTCTCTCTCTCTCTCCTCTCTCTTCCGTCCGACTTACATTTCCGAAACAAAATTTCCTCATTTCCGGGTGAAATCTTCATGGCGGATCCGTCAGAAAACTGACCAGTTTTGCATCCGTTTATTTACTTTTCTGACGGATCCGCCATTTTCACGGATGGGCGGACGTCACACAACGGAAGTGTGAAAGAGGCCTAGAAGCACCCTTGACCAAGTAGCACCGCTCACCCTCAGAACTTCCAAACACACACTAAAACAGCCCTGGCTCACATTGCAAACTCAACTTCTTCAGCGATGCTCTAGGAGTGCTGAACGCCTTTGGAGAAAAACCCGCACACAAGAAGACTTCATCCACTTTAAATTCATGTTAAGAACTTATAATGCTGCCCTTCACCTCGCCAAACAGACCTACTTCACCACCCTGATCTCCTCACAAGCCAACAACCCCAAGAAACTTTTTGACACTTTTCACTCCCTCCTCAGGCCAAAAGCACAAGCCCCTATCACAGACATTTGTGCTGACGACCTGGCCTCCCACTTTATAGAAAAAATAGATACTATCCGTCAGGAAATCTGTTCTCAACCACCAAGTGCTGTGACTCCCATCCCTCCCTGCATTTCCCCTGGCTCAATTTCCACATTTGATCCCATCACAGAAGAAGAAATCTCCAGACTCCTCTCTTCCTCTCGTCCGACTACATGCACTACCGACCCTTTCCCTCACACTCCTCCAGTCTCTTCTCCAGTTGTCACAACTCACCTAACTACAATCTTTAATCTCTCACTCTCCTCTGGCATTTCTTCTGACAGCAAAACGTAACGGTGACCAACCTCTGCACTAATCCGTACCTCCCACTCCCGACTCCAAGACTTCTCCCGCGCTGCGTCAATCCTCTGGAATGCTCTACCCAAGAAATTAGGACTATCCACAATTTGCATGGTTTCAGGCGCTCCCTCAAAACACATCTGTTCAGAGTGGCCTATCACATTCACTAATCAAAGTCATTCTATGTGTAAGTGTGTATGTGTAGCCCATTCACTATCTCCATCCATCCCTCACTCCCTCAAGATGGCTGGACCATCATTGTAAATGCACCATTGTATATACACACCTGTACTTTGTATCTCCCCCACCTCATTGTAGATTGTAAGCTTTCACGAGCAGGGGCGCTTATTTTGCTTTAATTATTGTATTGTTAACGTTGTTACTTATGACTTGTGTCTTGAAACTGTTAAACTGTAAAGCGCTGCGGAATATGATGGCGCTATATAAATAAAGATTATTATTATTATTATTTTCCCATCCTCCTTCAAACACTCCATCATTACTCCATTACTAAAGAAACCCACTCTCGACCCTTCCTGCACAAACAACTACAGACCGGTCTCCAATCTCCCCTTCATCTCTAAATTTTTGGAGCGCCTAGTCTACTGCTTCCTTACCCGTTACCTCTCCACTCACTCCCTCCTAGACCCTTCACAGTCCGGCTTCCACCCCCTACATTCGACTGAAACTGCACTCATCAAAGTGACCAACAACCTTCTGACAGCAAAACGTAACGGTGACCACTCTCTGCTCATTCTTCTTCTTCTTGTATTGTTAACGTTGTTACTCATGACTTGTGTTTTGAAACTGTTAAACTGTAAAGCGCTGCGGAATATGTTGGCGCTATATAAATAAAGATTATTATTATTATTAAAGGCAGAAAGTCAGCACAGTGAGACGGCCAGGAAAGGAACACATTGAAGGGAGTCCTGGAAAGGTGTATCCTGATCAACCTGGGAGTTTGCTGGATCCCTCACCTGGAGGACACAGCACCAAGCGTGCATCTGTGCACACAAGAACTGAGTAAAAGGTTGGAAACTGCACCCCGCTGTGTCCTCTGAATTATTCCTGCGTCACCTGCGCTGCACCACATTCATCACTAACATCACCTTTAATATCTTAACTGCCCTGGGACATAGCCCTGCCTGTGGAGAGCTGAACCAACTCTGCTGCATCAACAACTGTCCAGTGGACTGAATCTGCAGCATCGGCTAACATCTTTATTGCCAAGTACCACAGGTGGCGTCACAAACACTTTATTACAAACTCTTTATTTTTCCCCTTTTTCATCATCATTCCCTTTTATTGGATGCCTGGGGCCACGGACTGGGTCACTGCCCCTTTAAGAAGCGGCCGGTACCGAGTATCCCCACTGCCCTGACGGGCCCTCCATGTGGACACAGTATGAGTGGCAAGGGGGGGGTTAAGTCACGCAGGCGGGTATGAGGAGGTAATATGGAGAGTAAGAGGGTGACTATGTGAGGAGACAGTTTTGTTAGCAGGGGGGGCGTACAGGAGGAGGGAAGGGAAAACATGAGGAGACAGTGGGGGGGGGGAGAGGAGGGAGGAAGTGTGAGTGGGCAGCATAGAATAGAGACTGATCAGTGTGGTGAACAGTGTAAGGGCACAGCATGCCAAGTAGGAGTGTAATGAAGGGGCACAGTAGTGCTAGAGGACAGTGTGAAGAGAGGGCCCAGTATGGAAAGAGGAAGGCAGAGTGGAGGGCATGTACCATAAGAGGGACAATGTGAGTGTCATATCTCGGAATATAGCAAGGGTAAATTATTTATTCGGGGCTCAGTGTAGGGCAGATATTTTATTCATGAGCATAATGACACTGCTATCTTTAAGGGCATCGTGTGGGTGTAAAACCATCGTTGGGGGGTGGACTCATCAGCGCTATCGGTGCTTACTGCACTGGCAACTGCTTCATCCCTGATGCAATCCTCATCCGATTCGGAGTTCGAAGAATTGGAGTTAGAGCCCAGAATAACTTCAAACAACTCAGCTTTATTTTCCTCCGGGCACAACACATGCAAGACACCATTAGCACGTTTGACACAGTACCAGCAATACATCTTCTACAGCGCCGCTTCACTCCAACACCAGAATGGACCACAAAGTAACTGCGAGATGAAGATCCCGGTAAAAATGGCACTTTGATCTCTTTCCCTGGAACCGACTGCAGTCCTATCACGGAAACACACGTCTACTAGGTCGTCCACCCCTTTTCTGGTTATCCTGCCCGTGTACTCGCTGGTGGCCCACTTGACTACTTCTTCAGCACTCACACTTTTGCTGAACGCTCCCACAGTGGCTTGTCCACTGGCTTCACTCATCAGCCCCAGACTCTGGCTGACGTTCCCTCGGTGACCCATTCACCGGCTTCGCTATTGCTGCAGGTACCATTCACACACACACACAGCTCACTTCTAGTGTGTCAGCTACGTGGCCCAGGAACATGGACATCCAAGCAGTAGCAGGGTCCAACCCCGACTGACTAGCTCCAGGAAATCCCTACCCTAGTTCCCAGCCGAAACCTCACTATTTAACCCTTTAGTATCCTACACGTGTGCTCTCTAATGAATGTGCTCATTGCCCCATCTAGTGGCCTTTGAAAAACTACACTTACCCAGTCTATGAATACTATACCCTCTAATGTTCCCAAAGGAGGCACTAACTTCACCTGTGCAGAATCCGCATTCTCAAGTCTGCAGTCAGAGTGATAGCAGACTTGTATTTTTAGACTGAACCATCCCTTTAAGTTAACCTGTTGCCTCCCACAAAAGTTGTACCACCAAGCTGATTACCCACTTGTAAGTTCTTAATCATCTCCTGACCACCTGCATCCTTCTACCATTTTCTCTTAAAGAAACCTCTCCACTAGAGTTGAGCGAATTTGTTCAGGTTCGCTCTTATTCGGCAAGCTATAGCGCTTACCGAATAAGCTGCAGAGGGAACTCGGCTTCCTGGATTGAGCTGGCCGATGACCTGATCGGAGCCGCAGCTGTGTCACAGTCATAGCACATGCATGTAGAGCCTGGGGTTTTTTTTTTTTTTTATTCGGCAAGCTATAGCTTGCCAAATAAGAGGGAACCCGAACAAATTCGCTCAACTCTACTCTCCACCACCAAGAACCGATCAAAACTAATAAGGAGTTTATTCCTGGATCGCTTTATAAAATGCCTCTCTCCACACATCTCCAAACATGGCAAATATGTTACATCCCATGTATTACACCTCATGGTTTTCCAAATTTATAAAAGTGTCCTATTGAAGAATTTACACCACAGGAGACAATGTTTGCTGACTGTTATTTTTATTTCTGACTTTTTAGAGCAAATCCCTGATCTCAAAGGCCACATTCAACTGTCACACTACTGCTCTTGTATAGGAGACCACACTAGTCATCCAAGGTCAGCTTGTCAAACAGATATTCTCCCCTGCCAACTTCTGCTGCATTCACACGCTTCAGGTTAGTTACGTGATCTCCCAGTTTCTTGATCAGCTCCACTTCCTTCTCCAGATACTCATCCTCCAGAAAGTCACACATCTGTATGGGGAATGGGTAGGAGACAATTTAATTTAGTTACATAGTGAAGTCACAGGTAACGGTTATTGTAAACGTTGCCGATAAAAAACCTTTCAGACAAAGTCTAACATTTGGGTAGCTTCTCTGAACCACAACATCTTCCAATCTGTTGAGCTTCAAGGCAACGGAGGCTGGACTGAGAAAGGATGTAGAAAGTTTAGAGGGGAGGAGAACCACTCCAGTATTTAGGTCAAGTGTGGTGCGGTAAAGAGGATGAAGTAGCTCTTTTAGCGCTCTTCAGTAACTACTTCCATTTCCAATTGAAATAGGGACAAGAGCCAAAATTATAGAAACTGAAGCACAAGATGGAGAAACGGTGATAAAGCCCTTACACATTAGGGTCAGATAACTGTGCACAGGGGAGGTCTGAAGAGTTATGTTTTTTCTTCCAACGCCATTTTACAACTCTACACTCTTGATAATGGCAGTTTTTTGGTGGTGCACAACGGCAACCCACCTCTATCTTGCTACAGGGATGGGACAAGGCTAGCTCACGGAATCTTCCTGGATATTTTGGCCCCAGATATCACAGATCTGATGGCAATGACAGGAAGAATAGCTGGTCTCGATATGAGTTGGAGGAGTCAAGTGCAGCAGAGCCCAGCCCCAGTGTGGGTCAGGTTCCCGCCTGTTATACTATATGGGTGTTTTATTAAAAAGTGGCCACATTTATAATTGCCATAAAGAAGCTAATGGTCATTCCAACAGGTTTGTGGAAGTCATATTGCCATGTGAGCATCCTTCTGGAAATATTAAGACACCTTGTACCTTGTAGAAACTGTTTAGAGGCACAAGGACGGCACACCAGTTTGGCAACCATCACCCATCTCAATAGCGAGACAGTAAACGCTGATCGAGCACCACCATGATGTGCAACTTTTGTAGGAACACATTCCACTGAAGAGGCCAACATGACAGTCAGGTTACTCATATTTCCAGGAACGGCACAATATGGAGGTCACAAAAGATCCATAAACTGTTCTTACATAAAGAATATTTGCTAAAATAAGCTTGCAGTATTCTGTATGTTATGAGAGCCACTAACATGAGGGTCCACATGGTCAGTAGCGATCTTGTGAAGATCAAGCAGAGTCTGATTTACGCCCTTTTCAAGTTTCAGGGCATATTCCATAGCATTGGTGCCGTTGCCCCATTCATCAGCCTCCGGTTTCTAAAGCAAATATGAACAAGATATTCCATTAATGGCAGAACAATATCTAACCATGGATAGTCCAAAATGTCATATTCCCTCCACATTAAATAATTCTGCCATGTTTGTGCTATACAGAATAAGTGTTACCATCATCTAGATTAATGTTCCCCAACTCAACAGATCATGGCTTCAAGATTTCCTTCATATGCTCAGGTGAGGAAATTATCACCTCTAAGGAACTCCTGAAGACATGACCTGTTGGTGGCTTTTGAGGACTAAACCTCTGCTGGGAATATACATATATGCCATTTCACAAGGTCTACAAGTCTCAGACATTCTTACCTGGATATCCTGAAGAAAAATCCGTCCTCCACGTTTGTTCTGGTACTTCAGAAGCTTCTCAGCCTGTTCTCGCTTTTCCTCAGACTGCTCACGGAAGAACTTGGAGAACTTGGCCAATGCCACATCGTCCCGGTCAAAAAGAAGCCCTACAAAGTAAAAAAAAGTTTCTTTTAAGAGTAGTGTTGGAAAACATGACATTGTGAGGAACCAAGATGTGGAGATCATGCATTGCAGATGACGCGCACCACATTGTACCAGGGCTATGGGGTACTCGGCACCGAGCCCGTCGATTTCTATGGGAGATGTCACTGGCAGCTGGACTCGGTCCGTGGCCCTGGGCGGTCATGCAATGGGGGGGTATTTACAGGGGATTATAGTAATAGTTTGTGACGCCACCTGTGGTTTCTGATCTGATTGACCAGCGCTGCAGGGTAGATCTCTGAGGGGATGTTATGGCAGCTAGATGTTAAGTCCCCCACAGGTGGGACTGGTCCCTCAAAGTCTATGGTGAAGCAGGGTGCAGATAAGAAGTCAGTCACATACAATGCAGTCTCTTGGCATACCTTTACTGATGTTGTTGCAGGTATGTCCCGGAGCACTGTAGGGTGAAGGATGCACATCCAGATTCCTCCACTTGATAGGTGTGTAGCCTCCTGTTCTCTCCCTTTCTTGTAATAAGTTCTGGCCTGCGTGTAGCTGGGCCTAGCTTAGTCTCTGTCTTGTACCTGGCTGACTTTGTTATTGGATCTTCTCTCTGAAAGAACAGGGTCCTGGATGGCCCGGCCGAGCCGGACTCCGTCCTCCTGATTATGCTACGTATCAGCGAGGTGGTACTCCTGGGACTTGTAGTCCTCCAGGAACTCTGGTTTTCTCCTATTGGGTCGTGGAGATCCCTATAGGCTCGGATCCCAGTGTCCGGCAATACTTGTTGAGATGAGCTATTAAGGCTCCTCTGTCTCATTAAATTCCTCTCGCCTTCGACCTATCTAGGTCCTCCTATGATCACACACGCTGGCAGTTGGTGAGCTGCCTCTTCGCCGCTCTCCAAGCGTCGGCACGCTTGCTCAGAGCCACACTTAATTCAGCTCTGAATAGGCTGGAGTGACTTCTCTGTGTCACTCTCTACTAGACTCCACTAGCAGACTGAACTGCGCTGAGCTGCTCTGCTCTCTGCCTGAGCTCTGACTGAACTCTCCAAGCAGACAATCTGTCTGTCTGACAGTCTCTGGAAGTCTGATCTTATCTGAGGCAAAGTGAAACTAAAAACTGGTTTTTATACGTCTTACACAGCTCCCTCTAATGGTCTTTTTAGGTAAGCTGCATTGTGTGTGTGTGTGTGTATAATGACCTCTAGTGGGATCTTCTGTCAGTGCACCCTTCTGGAAGATGTGGCTTCAGTCACAGCTGGGCTCCACATTCCCCCCTAGTAGAACTCAGCACTCCGGGGCTGAAATACAAAAACAGGTAACAGAACAATAACATATCAAAAACAATTCTTCCTTTGCAGGAGGTAAGGCACTCTTGAACGGTTTCATAACAATAAACAAATAACTATATACATTAGCATAATGAAGGGTTGAGGAATTGAGCAACCTTAAAAGTCCCAGTCTCTTTTGGAAAAGGAATGCTCAAAAAGGAGTAGAGAAAACAAGTAAAATTAATGTCCATTCACTTGTTCCAAGGGAAAAACAGGTTAATAAATATCTATATAATAAAGCATAGTATAAACAAAGATATATACATTTATGTACAGTGACTCTAAACAATTATCTACATTTACTCAGGGTAGAACTAATCTCTAAACCTGGCAGGGATGTTTCCTTTTGTGCTACGTTCTGATCTGCGTGGTGCAATGACCTGTGAGGTAGCAGTTTCCCTGTCTGGTCTGCGTGAAAGTGAAGTATAGAATTGCCTTAATCTCGCTACTGGACTGGCAAGCACACTGGGAGCTGGGTGAACTGGCTCGACTTCTGCAGGGGATCCTTCTTCCTGAGGTTCGACTTCTTGGGGTTCCACTTGTTGAGGTTCTGCTGGGGCAGGTTCCTCTGGTACTGACTCTACTGCAACAACTGGTTGTAGAGGTTCTTCTTGAGGTGGATAGGATTGAAGCACGGGAATGATTACAGCGTCTCCAATTCTGGGCCAATCTGCAGGTAAATCTCCCAAATCTGTATGTATGACTGCTTCATCACTCTCTTCCTGATGGACAACAGGTTCTTCCTCACGAAGCTTTAATGGGTCCGGACACAACTTCAGGTGGTCCCTGGACACAGTTGCAGTCGTTTTTCCTCCATCCTTGCTTATTATGCACGTCTTCTTGTTATCAAACCTGGAACTCTGTATGATGTAGGGCTCTCTTTCCCATTGATCGTCGAGTTTGTGTATCCTCCTTTTTCTTTTTAGTACGACTTGACCAGGTGCGAAAGGTTCAGCTGGCGCACTTTTGTTGTAGCGGTTTTCTTGATTAATCCTTACTCGATTAAGACTATCTTCAACACAGGCCTGTACTTTCCTGTACTGTTCCTGTCTGTGGGTGTCCCAGTCCTCAGTAGTCACATCTGCGTCTGGTTCTACCACACCAAGCTCCAGATCCATGGGCAGCTTTCCTGGTCTTGCCCGCATTAGATAAGCTGGGGTGCAATTGGTGGAACTCACAGGTATGTGATTGTACAAATCTACTAGGTCAGGTAGTAGGTCTGGCCACCGATTCCTCTCTTCGAGTGGTATAGTCTTCAGCAGGTCAATGACGATGTGATTCATCTTCTCACAGAGACCATTGGTTTGTGGGTGGTACGGTGTGGTTCTTATTTTCTTACACCCGTACAGGTGACAGAACTCCTTGAACAATTCGGCTTCAAAGGCTGGGCCTTGGTCAGTTAGCACCTGCTCAGGATAGCCGTGTGGTCTGCAGAAATACGCTTGGAACATCTTTGCTGCTGTTTCTGCGTCAGATCTTTGACAGGGGTGACCACCAGGAACTTGGAGTAGTGATCCACCATAGTCAGGGCATAGGAGTATCCTGACCGGCTGGGTGACAATTTGACATGATCCAGGGCCACAATCTCCAAGGGACGAGTCGTCTTGATGGGTTGCAGGGGTGCCTTCTGACTGCTGTAGTCTTTTCTTCTGAGACCACAGGGTCCACATTTCTGGCACCATCTCTCAATGGAGCTGCGCATTCCCACCCAGTAGAAACGACACTTCAACAGGGTCTCCAGCTTCTTCCAGCCAAAGTGTCCCGCTTGATCGTGGTAGGCTTCTAACACCATCTGAATGTCTGCTCTGGGAACTACGATCTGCCAAACCATTTCATGGGTCCTGGGGTTGACGTATCTCCTGCACAGCTTCTCACGGTAGATGAACAACCGGCTTCTCTCATTCCACAGCTGCTTAGCTTGTTCAGGCGCATCCTTCTCCAAGGAGGAACCTTCCTGAGTTATCAGCTCCTTGATACGGCTGACAACGGGATCACTGTCCTGAGTCTCCTTCCAACTGTGGTGAGGTAAAGGATTTAACGTCTTGTCACGCGGCTTCCTGCTGGCGTGTTGCTCATGGATTATCCATTCCTGTGAAAGGCAGGTAGTTCAATCTCTTCCAGATCATCCACTTCTCTTCTGTGTTCGATTCATGAGGCATCCTGGATAAGGCATCAGCATTGGCATTCTTGCGGCCTGCTCGGTACTTGATTGTGAATTGGTAATTCGACAGCCGAGCCATCCATCGTTGTTCCATGGCTCCCAGCTTAGCTGTTTCAAGATGCGTCAAGGGGTTGTTATCAGTGTAGGCAGTGAACTTGCTGGAGGCCCAGACCAGTGCCAGGAACTCCAACTTGAAGCTGCTATAGTTCTCTGGGTTTCTCTCGGTCGGGCGGAGCTTCCTGCTTGCATAGGCGATGACTTTCTCCAGGCCATTTTGCTTCTGACTGAGAACTGCTCCCAATCCTTCATTGCTGGCATCAGTATACAGCAGGAACGGCTGGCTGTAGTCAGGGTAAGCTAGGATCTCATCGCCTGTCAGGATCTCCTTCATTTCTTTGAATGCTTCTGCCTGTTCTTTACCCCAATGGAAAGGAGAATTTCTGCTCTTTAGGGACTGTCCCACCAGGAGGTCTTGCAGAGGCGCTGCTTTCTTGGTGTAATCCTTCACAAACCTCCGGTAGTATCCTGTCAGTCCCAGGAACTGTCGCACCTCCTTGAGATTTCTCGGCTCCGGCCATTTCTGGATGGCGGTGATCTTTTCAGGGTCTGGCGCTACTCCTTCTGAGCTGACAATATGTCCCAGATACTGTACCTTCTGTTTGAGCAGATGGCATTTTGAAGGCTTTAGTGTCATCCCATATTTGGACAGTGACTCGAATACCTCCGCCAGGTGCTTCAAGTGATCTTCATACGTTTTGGAGTACACTATGATGTCGTCCAGGTACAGCAACACAGTTTCAAAGTTGAGATGTCCCAGGCAGCTCTCCATCACTCTCTGGAACGTTCTAGGGGCACTGCTGAGTCCAAATGGCATCCTGTCAAACTCACAGAGTCCCATCGGGGTGGTGAAAGCCGTCTTCTCCCGATCCTCCTCAGCCACAGCTACTTGCCAGTACCCACTAGTGAGGTCAAGGGTGGAAAAGTAGTTAGCAGTTTTTAGTGCAGCTAAGGATTCCTCAATGCGTGGTAAAGGATATGCGTCTTTATGTGTAATGCGATTTACCTGTCTGTAATCTACACACATTCTCATGCTTCCATCCTTTTTCCTGACTAGGACTAGAGGTGCTGCCCAGGGACTACAACTATCCCTTATCACCCCTGCTTCCTTCATATCACGCAACATCTCCTTGGCTTTCTGGTAGTGCGCTGGTGGTATAGGTCTGTACCGTTCTTTGATGGGAGGATGATTGCCTGTGGGGATGTGATGTTGAACCCCTTTTATTGTCCCAAAGTCGAGTGGGTGTTTGCTGAATACCTGGGTATACTCCTGTACCACTCGGTATACTCCTTGTTTCTGGTGGGCTGGAGTGGTGTCTGTCCCAACATGGAGCTGTCGACACCAATCCTCCACCTGGGTGGTCGGACCGTTATCCTCCACTTGTTGCGGGGAGGTTAAGGGCTCCGTTGGATGAATGGAGTTATTATCCACAGCATGTAACTTAGCAACAGTGGCATAACGTGGTAATTTGACTTCATCCTCTCCCCAGTTGAGAAGACGCACTGGCACCCTCCCATTATGCCAGGGGAGGAGTCCTGAGGAGATCATTTGCATATTCCCAGTTCATTCTGGGATAAGTGAAGAGTCTCCGCGAGCTCCAAGAACACTGGGTTTTGGCTGTTGCAGCTGAAAGGAGGACATCGGTAAGCCAGGGGAGGAGTCCTGAGGAGATCATTTGCATATTCCCAGTTCATTCTGGGATAAGTGAAGAGTCTCCGCGAGCTCCAAGAACACTGGGTTTTGGCTGTTGCAGCTGAAAGGAGGACATCGGTAAGCCGCGCGCCTGGCAGCGCGCGAATTTTGGTACTTTTTTCACCGCTGTGATATCTCTTTAACAATAAGAGCATGGAAGAGGCCAGGAGCCATGTGGTGAGTTGCATTTCTTGCTACATGTTCACAGATTTACCAGTGGAAATGTCTCGACCCGCCACCACAATTGTGGATTACCAGGGCAATGGGGTACTCAGAGCCGAGCCCATGGAAGTCTATGGGGTTTGTCACAGGTAGCGGTGGCTCGGTCTGTGGCCCTGGCGGTCTGGCGTATGTTGGGGGAATATTTACAGGGGACATATATACAGTTCGTGACGCCACCTGTAGTCTCTGGTAATTTGTACCAGCGCTGCTGTAGATCTCTGAGGGGATGGTGAGGCAGCTAGATGTCGGGTCCCCTACAGGTGGGACTCTTCCCTCAGGTCGATGGTTATGGTGGGGTTGTGCAGGCATGCAATTAAATAACTCAGTCTCACACCGTCAGCGTCTTTCCATACCTTTTACTTGTAAGATGGTAAGGCAGGTCCCAGGGAGGCTGATCCAATGGAGAATGTGTTTTGAGTTAGCAGCTGGACAAGTTAGGGGCCTCCTTTACATTCAAAATGGTGAGTCCAACCAGCATAAAGCGTAGTTCCCTCCATAAACTCCAGCTTCTCTAAGCTGTACTGCCCGGTCAGTGTTGTGGTCGGAGCCTTCCTGTGAGAGAGCTGAGTTCCTATTCTTGCTGATCAGGCTCAAGGTTCTCACTCCCCCTGACCCCAGTTACGTACCGACACTCCAGGGCTGCTTGCTGCTACCTAAGGTCCAGTAAGCCTCTGGGTTTTCTACCACCATGCGTGAAGCTATAGTGGTGCTTCGGTCTCCAGTGACCGGTGACAACGTGCAGGACTTCTCCAATCCTATAGCACTCAGAATTCCTACCACTGTGTCTTTCGCCTTGTCCGCGCTTGTAGCATAAGCATTTCTCACTTCAAAGGTTATAAAAGTCAGTCCCTTTCTTAACTTCTTTCTTGAGCTTGTTGCCAGAATCTCAGTAATCTTCTAGGCAGGAGCACGTCTCTGAACCTTCACCGTCCTTGGGACAGGAGACTGAAGTATATCTGCAACTCACTTCCCTCTTCTTAATAGAATGTCTCAGTCTGTCTATCAGTGGGGCACAGCTCTGACCAGGCTGAGGTGAACTGGCTCACCTGTACTGGCCTCCACTTTCTGAACTGCACACAGATTGCACTCAGCTCTGCTGCTGACTGACTAGACCTCTGAATGACTGCACTGAATCACACTCGAACACTCCCTGACGAATGGCTAAATACCCTAAGGGCGTGTCTAAGTGCGTGTTGAAATGAATGTTCATTGAGCATTAAACTGCTATCTCTCCACACATTCTCCAGGGTACTGCGTGTGCCTTCACACCAGGGCTACACAGAAAAGCCAAATTTCACATGCCACAAATGCAAGCTTGTGTCCATGTTGGAGGAAAAGTTGCGGAATCTGGAAGAGAGGTTATCTACATTGAAGATCATTAAGGAAGATGAAGAGTTCTTAGACAGAGCAGAATTATCTCTTCATGGTGCAGAAAAAGAAGAAATTCGAAGAGCACCTGAAGAAGCAGAGGAATGGAAGCATGTGACCCAAAGAAGCAGGAGAATCGTGAGGCAGTCAGCACCCATACTGCTCAGGAACCAGTACCAGGCTCTCACACAGGAGAATGAAGAAGAAATACATTAGGATAAGACTTTGCCCACAAAGAGTAACCTTGTACGCCCTCAGAGTCCTCCTGAATGGAGAAAGAAAAATGTTGTGAAGAAGAAACGGAGAGTTGTGGTCGTGGGGGATTCCCTGTTGAGAGGAACAGAGGCTGCTATCTGCAGACCGGATATAACCTCAAGAGAAATGTGCTGTCTTCCAGGTGCAAAAATTAAAGATGTGTCTGACAGGATATCAGGACTCTTCAGACCTAAAGATGACTACCCATTCCTCCTAATACATGTGGGGACAAATGACACCACAAGAAGTGACCTGGAAACCATCTGCAGTGACTTTGAAAACTTAGGCAAGAAAGTGAAAGAACTGGGTGCGCAGGTGGTCTTCTCTTCCATCCTCCCAGTGGATGGCCATGGAACAAGGAGGTGGAATAAGATTCTGCAGATGAACAACTGGCTACGTCGATGGTGCCGTCAGCAAGGATTTGGATTTCTGGATCACGGAGTGAATTACCTATACGATGGACTACTTGCTAGAGATGGGGTGCACCTTACGAAGACTGGAAAACATGTATTTGGAAGTCGCCTTGCTACACTCATCAGGAGAGCTTTAAACTAGAACAATGTGGGAAGGGAAGCAAAACGCCAGAAAAAGCCATACACCTGACAAATGCTATTGAGAACTCGGCTATTAGAAGTGGAAAGGAAGAACGAAGACAAAACAATCTAAATAATAAAAATATTGGAGGAAGAGAAACCAATCACAAACTAAAATGTTTTTATACAAATGCACAAAGCATGGGCAACAAACAAGGAGAATTGGAACTACTAACGCAGGAGAAGAAGTATGATGTCATTGGAATCACTGAAACTTGGTGGGACGATACACATGATTGGAATACAAGGCTAGAAGGATACAACTTATTTGCAAGAAACAGACTTGATAAACGAGGAGGAGGGGTTGCATTGTATGTTAGAAAAGCATATATTTGCACAGAGATTGATGCTTCAGAGACTGGTAGTTCTGTGGAAACTGTTTGGGTAAGAATACAAGGACAGAACAATGGAAAGGACACCATTGTAGGCATTTACTACAGGCCACCTATGCAAGCTGAAGATATGGATGAACTCTTTATGCATCAAATGGCCAAGTTCTCCAAAAAATATGACATAGTGGTCATGGGAGATTTCAACTATCCAGACATTTGTTGGGAATCGCTCTCAGGCAAAACTAACAGGTCAAGGAAATTCTTATCCTCTCTTGCTGACAACTTTATCTTTCAAAAGGTAGGGGAGAAAACAAGAGGAACTGCTACCTTGGATCTAATCCTTATAAATAGGGAGGAAATGGTTGAGGAGGTAAGAGTGGCTGGGACCCTAGGAGGTAGTGACCATGCTATTTTAGAATTTTGGATAACAAGAGGAGGAAGACCTGTGAAGACTCAGACGTCAAGATTAGATTTCAGAAAGGCAGATTTTAAGGGACTCAGAAAGAGAATTGGAGGGATCCAATGGCAAGATATCCTTAAGGACAAAAATGTCCAGGAAGGATGGGACATCTTGAAAAATGAGATTCTCAAAGCACAATTGTCAACAATTCCAAAAAGAGGGAAGAATGGGAAGCATTTAAGGAAACCAGGATGGATGAACACAGAACTTAAACACATGCTAAAAAGGAAGAAAGAAATGTTTATCAAATGGAAAGAGGGAGGCATATCTAAAGAAGAATATAATGCCATCTGCAGAACCTGCAGGGCACAAATCAGATTATCTAAAGCTGACAATGAATTAAGGCTTGCAAGAGATGTCAAAAGCAACAAAAAAGGATTTTGGGGATACATCAAAAGTAAAAGAAAAGTCAAAGATGCTATAGGATTTTTACAGGATGAAAATGATGAAATGGTAAGAAAGGATGTTGAGAAGGCTGAACTTTTAAATTCCTATTTTGCATCTGTTTTCTCTCAGAAAGGAAATGTAACATCAACTGATCTTCACTGTCCTATTAAAGGAATAGAAGAATCCAGGATATCTATAAACAGAAAGACAGTGAGGAAACACTTAGCTAACCTAAATGAATTCAAGTCTCCAGGCCCAGATGAATTACACCCCAGAATACTGAAGGAGATAGCAGAAGAAATTCTTGAACCACTGTCCATAATCTTTGAAAATTCTTGGAGAACAGGTGAAGTCCCAGAAGACTGGAGAAGAGCAAATGTTGTTCCTATCTTCAAAAAGGGGAAGAAGGTGGACCCAGGAACTACAGGCCGGTGAGTCTGACTTCTATACCAGGAAAGATCTTTGAACAAATTATTAAAGAACATGTATGTAAGTACCTGCATAAGAATGAAGTGATTAAACAGAGTCAGCATGGGTTTGTAACTAATAAGTCATGTCAGACTAACTTAATTTCCTTCTATGACAGAATCACTGACTGGGTGGATCAGGGAAATGCTGTAGATATAGTATATCTTGACTTCAGCAAAGCATTTGACAAAGTATCTCACACAATCCTTATTGAAAAAATGACTAAGTATGGAATGGACAAGGCAACTGTTAGGTGGATTCATAACTGGCTTAGTGATCGGACTCAAAGAGTGGTCGTAAATGGCTGCACATCCAGTTGGAAGAATGTCTCAAGTGGGGTACCACAAGGCTCTGTTTTGGGCCCTGTATTGTTCAACATCTTTATCAATGATTTAGACGAAGGAATTGAGGGTAAACTGATCAAATTTGCTGATGACACAAAGCTAGGAGGGGTAGCTAATACTAGAGAAGAGAGAGAGAGGATTCAAAAAGATATAAATAAACTGGAGCAGTGGGCAGCAACTAACAGAATGGTTTTTAACAGGGAAAAATGCAAAGTACTACATCTGGGCAATAAAAATGAAAAAAGCATATACAAAATGGGAGGAATAGGGCTAAGTAACAGCACATGTGAAAAAGACTTGGGTATACTAATTGATCACAGACTGAACATGAGTCAACAGTGTGATGCAGCAGCAAAAAAGGCAAATACAATTCTAGGATGTATCAACAGAAGCATACAGTCTAGATCACGTGAGGTCATTATTGCCCTCTACTCCTCTTTGGTCAGACCTCATCTGGAATACTGTGTCCAGTTTTGGGCACCACATTTTAAAAAAGACATCAACAAACTGGAGCAAGTTCAGAGAAGAGCCACCAGAATGGTGACCGGTCTGCAAACCATGTCCTATGAGGAACGGTTGCAGGATTTGGGAATGTTTAGCTTGCAAAAAAGAAGACTGAGAGGAGACTTAATAGCTGTCACATTGTAGAAGGATCATCTTTATTCTCATTTGCACAAGGAAAGACTAGAAGCAATGGGATGAAACTGAATGGGAGGAGACACAGATTAGATATTAGAAAAAACTTTTTGACAGTTAGGGTGATCAAGGAGTGGAACAGGCTGCCACGAGAGGTGGTAAATTCTCCTTCAATGGAAGTCTTCAAACAGAGGCTGGACAGACATCTGTCTGGGATGATTTAGAGAATCCTGCTTTGAGCAGGGGGTTGGACCAGATGGCCCAGGAGGTCCCTTCCAACTCTACCATTCTATGATTCTATGTACCTCCACTACCCCTCTGGCAGTTAAGAGTGTAGGTCTGTGCTCTGAACAATGGGGCTCTACTACTGCTTGGTAGTTCCGTCCTTTCAGACCTATTGCTGCTCTACACCAAATAAGCATTTCACTCATTGGGGGTATCACAATGGGATTCGGGTCTGTCACCCGTACATTACCAATCTCACCACCGTCAGTTTCACTTGCTGCTGGCACATCAGGGTTCGGATCTCCCTCCGGATCTCTCCCTTTTGCCTCGGTCTGGCAATTTCGGCGAGCTGTTGGAGTAAAAACACAACCTCCTCCAAACAGTTACTAATAATGTTAGTGCCTAAGACCACATTCAACCCATTTTCTTCATTAACAGTCTTTACTACAAGAAGTCCCTGATTCTTTAGCTCCACTCTCCCCACTTTTACGTCTACATCTTTAGCTCCCCGTAACTCAAGAGGGAGGCCATTAGAGGCATACACGGCAAAGTCAGGGTTTGGGGGTTGGAGACTGTCACTGGACCAGTACTTATTGTAGAGAACATCAGGTATGATGGTTACCTGAGATCCAGTGTCCAGCAGGGCAGGGATTGCGATCCCGTCCAGTATGATGGACAGGTATGGTCTTTCTCCCACAAACCTGCGGTTCCAGTCTGAGGGGCCTGAAGAGTCTATTCCTGGGTGTTGGCCCTCGGACCCAGGATTTGCTCGTTTAAAGGACACAGACGTGCTGGGTGACCTTCTCTGTGGCAGCGATAGCAGATGAGCTCTCGGCGAGGATGATGCTGGTCGCGGGTCCTTCCTGGAGGTGGCGTTGTCCTCCTCCGGTGGGGCGACGTCCTCCCTTTCCTCCGGCGCATCCAAGGGACATCCTCTGGGCAATCAGCTAGCAGGATCTTTCCTTCTTCCTCCCTCGGCAGTTGCAGGGCACTCATTACAGTGGCCAGGTTTTTGGTTAACTGACGCACTTCTGAGCGCAAATAGTCCAGCTCAGTAGGGGGCGCCACCTGCGTTTTGGCTTCCGCAGCCAGCGGGAAAAAGGGGAATGCTACTGACTTTGGGGTGGTTTCACTCGGGTGACACTGGGTTGCCATCTCGAGTGTTTCCAGAGGTCGCAGTCCTTTTATAGCCATATCCTTAAGAGCATCAAAGGTAGCATCAGGATGATCCACGGACCACCAGTGCACAGCTCTGCTTTCCGCTTGAGACCTCAGTCCCCGTACAAATTGTTCCTTTAACATTTGATTTTCGTTAATGACGCTTATAGGGTTAACTTCTTTAAGAGTTCGCAGGGCCCCTTGCAGCCGGCAAGCATATCCCTAATGCTGTCATCTGGTTTCTGGGAGCATTGGTAAAACATCATCCGGAGATCTGTTTCAGTGCGGTCCTCAAAGATAGTCTGTAGCTATAAGAAGATTGCAAGCACTGATTCCTGATCTGCAGCTGTCCAAGTTTCTACTTCTCTCTCAGCAGCACCAGTTAATTGCCCTATTACTACTGCAGCTCTTTGCTTTTCTGTCATAGGATACATGTCCATTATGCTGCATATTTTTCGCTTGAACCCGGGCAGGGTGTCTGGCTTGCCGCTGTATTGAGGGAGCCACTTTGCTCCAGGCATGTATGGCAACGTTAGCGGTACTATTGGGACCACAGGACCAGGTAAGGGGCCCACATTTCTATCCTGCGCTGCAGCGCCAGTTGGTAAGTCATTGGGGCCGCCGGCTGGGGCCGCGCTGTCAGCTGGCTGCTGCGACATGTTTGCGCCCCCCTAGTTAATCGGAGCCTACCTTCTCTGAAGGCTGCAGCTCTGCAGGCACAGCGGTGGAGACAGGACCTGCGTCGCTGGCGCTCTGACATCAAAGCGTTCACTGGAGCTCTCCACAGGACCTGCCGCCGCGTCAGCGTTGGGGGCGTGTCCAAGGCTCAGCGCTCTTTACAGGTACGCCCACTATTTTTCGCGCCGTGGCGCTGTAAATGGCGGTAAAATGGCGAAAAATGGCGCCAAAAATCACACAACAGCACACAGTCTTTTTGCAGAAAACAGTTCAATAGGCACACAGGACTCACATCCAGTAAGCTTCGTATACTGTTCGTGACGCCAAAGATGACGCGCACCACATTGTACCAGGGCTATGGGGTACTCGGCACAGAGCCCGTCGATTTCTATGGGAGATGTCACTGGCAGCTGGACTCGGTCCGTGGCCCTGGGCGGTCATGCAGTGGGGGGGTATTTACAGGGGATTATAGTAATAGTTTGTGACGCCACCTGTGGTTTATGATCTGATTGACCAGCGCTGCAGGGTAGATCTCTGAGGGGATGTTATGGCAGCTAGATGTTAAGTCCCCCACAGGTGGGACTGGTCCCTCAAAGTCTATGGTGAAGCAGGGTGCAGATAAGAAGTCAGTCACACACAATGCAGTCTCTTGGCATACCTTTACTGATGTTGTTGCAGGTATGTCCCGGAGCACTGTAGGGTGAAGGATGCACATCCAGATTCCTCCACTTGATAGGTGTGTAGCCTCCTGTTCTCTCCCTTTCTTGTAATAAGTTCTGGCCTGCGTGTAGCTGGGCCTAGCTTAGTCTCTGTCTTGTACCTGGCTGACTTTGTTATTGGATCTTCTCTCTGAAAGAACAGGGTCCTGGATGGCCCGGCCGAGCCGGACTCCGTCCTCCTGATCCTGCTACGTATCAGCGCGGTGGTACTCCTGGGACTTGTAGTCCTCCAGGAACTCTGGTGTTCTCCTATTGGGTCGTGGAGATCCCTATAGGCTCGGATCCCAGTGTCCGGCAATACTTGTTGAGATGAGCTATTAAGGCTCCTCTGTCTCATTAAATTCCTCTCTCCTTCGACCTATCTAGGTCCTCCTATGATCACACACGCTGGCAGTCGGTGAGCTGCCTCTTCGCCGCTCTCTAAGCGTCGGCACGCTTGCCTCAGAGCCACACTTAATTCAGCTCTGAATAGGCTGGAGTGACTTCTCTGTGTCACTCTCTACTAGACTCCACTAGCAGACTGAACTGCGCTGAGCTGCTCTGCTCTCTGCCTGAGCTCTGACTGAACTCTCCAAAGCAGACAATCTGTCTGTCTGACAGTCTCTGGAAGTCTGATCTTATCTGAGGCAAAGTGAAACTAAAAACTGGTTTTTATACATCTTACACAGCTCCCTCTAATGGTCTTTTTAGGTAAGCTGCATGTGTGTGTGTATAATGACCTCTAGTGGGATCTTCTGTCAGTGCACCCTTCTGGAAGATGTGGCTTCAGTCACAGCTGGGCTCCACACAGACACTTTCTTGCAAGTGAACGAAACTTCCAGCCACACTAATAAGGTGCACAAATTAAGTTAATGACCTTGGTGGATCCAGATGGTCACTATTGCCAGAGAGAAACATTTAAGGAGGTCAGTAATGCAGATAGGACTATAACTAGTTCTCTTGGAAGGTTTGGGAACAGTTATCAGAACAGTTGGGCAAGAAGACACATTTCCATCTATAATGTGTCACAAGAAGTAAACTAGTCAACACTTTTTACCCTTAGTTCTGCACCTGTAATCAGCGGGTCAGTAATCACTGGGGAATTACATTAGTCATGCATGGAATTTAGAATCTACAGACTATATATTAGGAATTACAAGCCTGTCAGTGCAGTATGCTTTGACTTGTGGTTCCACAGCAGCTCAGGAGAGACAGGCTTCTGAAGAGCGCACTCATACTCACTATGGACTGGTAGGTGTAGGAAGCCTGAAGCACCAGGTTGACAGTGCGGTTGACTCCAGCCTCGCCATCCTGATGGTAGTTCTGGCGGATTTGGGAGCTCATAATGATGATGGTGGTAGTAGTTGTTTCTTTCACAGGGACTAAGATGAAGGTCTGTAGATCAGGAGGAGGACGGTGGGTCTAGCACAGAGAATTCCTATTCCGTTCAAGCACTGTTGAAGCAAGTACTAGGATCTCCTATGGCTCTCTGCTCTGAAGCACAAACTGCTGCTCACTGGCTTTTTATACACTCACTGGGTGGAGTCCTCCAAAATCCCAATCCTGCCATTTCATTAGCTCACATTGTTCGGATTGGTTTGTAGTTTAGTAAAAGGGCATTGAGGAGAATATTCACGGACACTGTGCACCCTGGAGAGGAAAGATCCGAGCTCCGTCACAATAAATGGCGATTGATCGCTGCGCTCATGTGATCACAATATTGGACACTTTTCAAAATAAAGTCACTTTTTCGGTCCCTTCTAGAATATCTTGCACGTAAAAGCTTTGGGGTCAGATTTATAAAAAGTGTCACTCATTTTGCGGATTTCATTTTCTTTAACACCTTCAAGATGCAGCATTTTTCCATTTTCATTTTTTTTCCTCCCCTTCTTCCCAGAGCCATAACTCTTTTTTTATTTTCCTCTCCACATTGACATATGAGGACTTGTTTTTTGCGGGACGAGTTGTACTTTTGAGTGAGAACATTCACTTTACCAAATAGTGTACTGGAAAAGGGGAAAAAATTCCAAGAGCAGTGAAATTGTGACAAAAACGTAATTCCAACATAGTTTTTTGGGAATTGCTTTTACAGTGTACATTGTGTGGTAAGAATGACCTCGCAGTATGATTCTGCTCATCAGTACGATTACGGCGATACCAAACATGGCCAGTGTTTTTATTATTTTAGTGGTGAAAAAAAAAATCAGATGTTTTAAAAAAAAAATGTTTTTCTGGTTGTGTCGCCATTTTCCGAGACCCGTAACGTTTTCATTTATCAGTTGATGTTGCTGTGTGATGTCTTATTTTTTGCATGGTGAGGTGGCATTTTTATTGATACCTTTTTGGTATCGCAGTGAAAGTTTGATCACTTGTTACTGCATTTTTTGTGATATTGCTCTGGCCAAAAACACAATTTTTTGTTGTTGAATTTTTTTGTTTTATAGAATTTACAGATCGGATTAATTATGTTTATATTTTGATAGATCGGACGTTTCTTAAAGCGGCGATACCACATATGTGTAATTTTTTAATCTTCATTTTTAATGGAGGAAAAGGTTGGATGATTGAAACTTTTTTTATTTACTGTTCTTGTTAGTCCCCTTTGGGGACTTGAGGCTGCGATTGTCTGATCAGCTCCTTTGAAGTCCGGCCTCAGGCTTGGTTTCAAGGGAAGTCTGTAATCACAAGCATGAGGCTCTTCATTGCAAAACTTCGGTCTCAGCCCTTGATACTGGGACTTATGCTGACCGACATGGTTATTTGGGGTCAGGAAGGAATTTCCCCCCGATCTGAGAATTGTCCTACTCCTCACCGGGGAGTTTTGCCTTCCTCTGGATCAATACGGCCCATAAATAGGATTATTCTTATCTTTCATCAAACGTCCATGCAGTGAATGTGGGTTTAGGCCCTGAGTCCTATTCTCCAGCACTACGGACCTTAATGGGGTCGTTCAGTCTCATATAAGGTTTCCCCCATACAAACCATGTAAGTCAGAGGTAAAGCCCCAATGTGCTGTGAATAAAACCCATAGAGGTCTACGGCTCTTCATTATCCTCTTTTGTTAGATAAGTTCCAGACAAGATGATCACATTGATCCTTTCTGTACAAACCTCCTGCGGTGAGTACCTAGAAACAAGTGCTGGATTTCTCTACAGCGCCTCCAAAGGAGAAAAGAAGTATTAGGCCGGGGTCACACTACCGTAGAATACGGATGAGTGCTATGCGAGAAAACATCGTATAGCACTCGACCCAGTGTCAATCTATGGGGCAGCTCACATCACCATATTTTTTCTCTGGCATATTCTACGTGCGTGTAAAATCACACCATGCTGCGATTGAACTCGTATATCGTCTGAGACTCGAGAATCCAAGCCTATGGGTACGAGAAAACAATCGCACAGCACTCGGACCATGCAAGTGCTGTCCGATTTTTACGAACCGGTGTCCTTTGAAAAGCCGGCAATTCATGTGTCGCGTACAGTAAAATCACACTGACAGGTTAGAATAGAATAGATATATACACATAGAATACATATATATACAGCTCTGGCAAAAATTAAGAGACCACTGCAAAATTTTCAGTTTCTCTGATTTTTCTCTTTAGGGCTCATACTCACTTGAGCCGAAAACGGATGATTTTCAGCCGATAAAAAATCGGATTCAAATCGGACCAATGTTATTCAATAGGTGACATCTCATTTGCGATTTTTTTCGCAGCCGAAATCGGTGTGAGAAAAAAATCGCAACATGCTGCGATTTGATGCGATTTTGGCATGATAATCGCTATTGCAATAGATGGTGCTATAAAAAAAATCGCATGCAAATCGCATGTCAATTGCACATAATCGGACCATCCTGAAAACTGACCGTTTTTTTTCCAGCAAGTGAGTATGAGCCCTTATAGTTATATTTTTGAGTAAAATGTAAATTCCTCTTTTATTCTATAAACTACTGACAACATGTCTCTGAATTTCCAAGCAATAAATTTTGTATTTATTTTCAGAAAATGAGAAATGGTCAAAATAGCAAAAAAATGCAGTGCTTGCAGACCTCAAATAATGCTAAGAAAACAAGTTCATAATCATTTAGAAACAACAATACTAATGTTTTAACTCAGGAAGAGTTCAGAAATCAATATTTGGTGGAATAACCATGATTTTTAATCACAGCTTTCATGCGTCTTGGCATGCTTTCCACCAG
This sequence comes from Oophaga sylvatica, assembly GCA_033576555.1. Lineage (NCBI taxonomy): Eukaryota > Metazoa > Chordata > Amphibia > Anura > Dendrobatidae > Oophaga > Oophaga sylvatica. The sequence continues at coordinate 431,119,465 of JARQOD010000006.1, read as the reverse complement.
TCTTTCACACTGCTTTTGGGTGACCTTATGCCACTCCTGGTGCAAAAATGTAAGCAGTTCTTAGTTTGATGGCATGTGACTATCCATCTTCCTCTTGATTACATTCCAGAGGTTTTCTATGGGGTTCAGGTCTGGAGATTGGGCTGGCCATGACAGGGATTTGATGTGGTGGTCCTTCATCCACACATTGATTGACCTAGCTATGTAGCATGGCGCATTGTCCTGCTGGAAAAAACAGTCCTCAGAGTTGGGGAACATTGCCTGAGCAGAAGGAATCAACTGTTTTTCCAGGATAACCTTGCATGCGGCTTGATTCATACGTCCTTTGCAAAGATTAACCTGCCCAATTCCTGCCTTGTTGAAGCATCCCCAGATAATTACTGATCCTCCACCGAATTTCACAGTGGGTACAAGACACTGTGGCTTGTACGCCTCTCCAGGTCTCCGTCTAACCATTAGATGACCAGGTGTTGGACAAAGCTGAAAATTAGACTCATCAGAGAAGATTACCTAACTCCAGTCCTCTATGGTCCAATCCTTATGGTTTTTGGCAAACTTCAGCCTGGCTCTCCTTTGTTTCTCATAGATGAAAGGCTTTTTTCTAGCTTTACATGACTTAAGCCCTGCCTCTAGGGGCCTGTTACGAACAGTTCTTGCCGTGCACTTCACCCCAGCTGCCATTTGCCATTCCTTTTGTAGGTCACTTGATGTCATCCTGCGGTTGCTGAGCGACATTCGAATAAGATGACGGTAATCCCGGTTAGTGGAGAGTCGTTTTCGCCCTCTGCCAGTCTGTAGCTTTGTTGTCCCCAATGTATGCTGCTTGACCTTGTTATAATGGACTGCTGTCTTAGAAATTTTAAGGATGGAGGAAACATGACGCTCACTGTATCCCTCTGCTAGTAAAGCCAGAATTGAGCCGTTCTTTTCCTTACTCAAGAATTTTCTTTTCAACTCCTTTGGAATGGTTAAAAGTTATTTTTTCATTCCTATTACTTTTGGGATATTACTAGCACTTGTTTTGCCATCCAGCTTGTCCTATTGCAAGAGGATTGTGAACACCACAGCAGTGTTTTATACTTTCATTCGTTAAATAAGATTTGGTTCAGGTGATCACCTAATCAGAAGCACATTAAGTAGAATGAGGTGATCTCTGGTTGAAATTCAACTGACACTGGAATGGAATGGCTGTCAGACATGTAGAGAAGCTGATTGTTATACAACTGTGCAGTGGTCTCTTAATTTTTGTCAGAGCTGTATATGTATATAGATGTCAGTGACACACACACACAGATATATACATATATATTACATAGATAGATGGAAGAAAAACAAGAAATTCATCTGCCGTTTTCTTTAATATCACTGCAGGAGCCGACAGGATAGAAGAGATGGATTACATACAGTAAATACAAATAGAATAGCTAAATATATAGATATTTGTGACAAATACAATTAGTACAGTGTGTGGAAATTATTGTACATGTATTTAAGTAATAAAAGATAATAAATAGAGGAAAAAGATAAAATACACTGGCGCTACCTAGGGATCCTAAAAAATCCCAGACCAATGAACACAAAACGTGTGTTCAAATAGATGAATATGGAGGCTGCTGGAGTCTGGGTCAGTTGCTGTGCAATCACTGATCCTAAAATGCCCAAAAATTGGTGCAAATATATATATAAAATAAATAAAATAAAAATGACAACCTGCGCCCCCAGAGTAATCCAATCAGGACTAAACCCCTGCACTAAAAATGTGTAATGAGTACATATAACTACAACAACTCAATGGAGTGAAAGCATGCTTACATGTAATGACAGTATGCTTGCTGGCAGAGGTGCAGGGAAGTGAATCCGAAGAGGAGGAACATTTGCACGAAGCTGGGACTTCCCTCCTCCTCTTCGGATTCACTTCCCTGCACCTCTGCCAGCAAGCATACTGTCATTACATGTAAGCATGCTTTCACTCCATTGAGTTGTTGTAGTTATATGTACTCATTACACATTTTTAGTTCAGGGGTTTAGTCCTGATTGGATTACTCTGGGGGCGCAGGTTGTCATTTTTATTTTATTTATTTAATAAAAGATAATCTTTCGGAAAAAAATGGCATGGACTCCCGCACAATTTTCTTAACCAGCAGAGGGAAAGCCAGTGACTGGGGGCAGATGTTTATAGCCTGTGAAGGGGGTAATAACCATGGAGCTTCCCAGGCTATTAATATCAGCTCACAACTGTATACTTAGCCTTTACTGGCTATTAAAATGGGGGACCCCCCCAAAAAAATGACGTGGGGTCCCCCTGTAATTAATGACCAAAAAAGGCTATACAGAAAGCTGCTGGCTGATAGTAATAGCCTAGGAAGGGGCCATGGATACTGGCACTCCTGGCTAAAAACATCTCTAAGATGCACCAATTCTGGCATTTAGCCTTGCTCTTTCCACTTGCCCTGTAGCGGTGGCAAGTGGGGTAATAGTTGGGGGGGTTGATATCACCTTTGTATTGTCGCGCCGACGTAACATAGGTGAAATGAGTTCAAAGGGCCTTGAAATCGCAGGACCTGTCAGACGGCACCGCACAAGCAGGAGAACTTTCTGACGTTTGCGGCGCCCTCAGACATGTAATAGCTGGTCACAGGCAGACACTGAGCACACAGTGCTCAGTTTCTTTGCTGGATGACAGGCTGCATGGTCGCATCATACAGCTTGCCATCTAGATGTAGCAGAGCTGAACCCATCGTGGGACTAATGGATTAAAAGCATCCCTGCTGAAAGGTGAGGAATTTTGCTGCTTGTTTTTCTTTTACCACTTTTGCAGATGACGAGGGCATCGGTGGAATTCTCAAAAGTGAGACAGTAAGCGCTGATCGAGCACCACCATAATGTGCAGCTTCTGTAGGAATACATTCCACTGAAGATGCAGACATGACAGTCAAGTTACTCATATTGCCAGGAACAGCACAATATGGAGGTCACAGAAGATCCATAAACTGTTCTTTCATAAAGAATATTTACTAAAATGAATGTACGGTATTATGTATGTTATAGGATAGTCACTTACATGAGGGTCCGCATGGTCACTAGTGATCTTGTGAAGCTCTAGCAGAGCCTGATTTACGCTCTTTTCAAGTTCAGGGCATATTCCATAGCATTGGTGCCATTGCCCCATTCATCAGCCTCCAGTGTCTAAAGCAAATATGGACAAGATATTCCATTAATGGCAGAACAACTTCTAGCCATGGATAACAATCCAAAATATCATATTCCCTCCACGTTAAATAATTCTGCCAAATTTTGCCATACAGGATAAGTGTTACCATCATCTAGATCAGGGGTCTCAAATACGCGGCAACATATAGCCTCTGAGGCAGCTTCATGCAGCCTGCAGGCACTGTAGACCCCTTGGTGATTCCTGCCTGGTCCAGGGGGTCGTCGACAGCAGCTTTTTATATCAGCTGAATTGCTGCCCCCTGAACTGGCCGTCGGCAGTTCTCTGTGCTAGCTGTCGAGTGAGTGAGTGAGTGAGTGAGTATTTACTGCCCTGGGGTGGAAACTTACTGTAACGGGCCTGGGGGAGATTTGCTGTGATGGGAGTATTTAGTGTAACGGGCCAATTATTTATTCAGGGGCACAGCGTAGGACAGATAATTTTATTCAGGAGCATAATAGTGACACTGCTATCTTTAAGGACATTATATGGCAATGTGCTGCACAAGATCGGAGAAGATGGAAGTCTGCAGAGACGGCTGTGGATGAAAAAAGTCATCATCAAGATCAAGAAGAAAAGAGATAATGTAATCTATCAGGTACATAAGAGACAATGTCATCTATCAGGTACCTGGATGTAAATTTTTTTTGAGATAATGACTAATTCTCATATTTTTATTTGTTAGAAGCATTAAAGGGGTTGTCCAAGATTGTCATGAGTCTGCAGTCACATGACTGAATTCTCACAGTGCACACTGCATGCTGTCAGAATTCTCTCATACCGGCGATTTGCATTCCTACAGTCACGAGCCGACTAGACATGTGTGGCCTCGCTCAATGAAAATGAATTGAGCGAGGCTGAACTCATCTAGTCGGTATGTGACCAGAAGTATCCAAATCACATGCTTGTGTTAACTGTAATGCTGCTGCAGTGCTGTATAGCGCAACCTCCACCAGGGGATGCTGGTGAGGGAAGAGAGGTTGCCCACACAGCGTAACACCACTGAGCAGCAGCACAAGCGCCACCAGGAGGTGAAAGAGAGGTCAGACGAGCCGAGTCATAAACAGTCAGGACAAGAAGTACCAGAGGTCACAGCAATACACATGGTCAAATACAAGCCAAAAGTCAGAGTCAGACGGAAGCAGAGATAACCGAGACGAGAGACAGTAAACAGGTCAGAAGGCAAGCCAGGTCACATACCAAAGGTCCAACCACAGGGAGTGAACACTAAGACAAGCGGGGTGGCAGGAAAGGGGAGTCACGGGAACAGAGTAAACAGGCAGAGGACAAAACACGATATCAAGGGGTCAGCTGCTCTAGCCTGGAAGCATGAACTATCACTGACATTGGTCTACAGGCCACAGCAGACTGAAATAACCCCACCGAACCCAAAACGAGGTACAGAAGGTTAACCCTCGCATGACCAGACCGGGGAGAGAATAATATGAAACAAACCCCGGCCTGGATCATGACAGTACCCCTCTCTCAAGCCAGGTTTACCTGGATAACGAGCGTGAAACCGATTCGCATGGACCGAACGCGCCGGCACCCACGACCGGTCCTCAGGACCGTATCCCTTCCAATAGACCAAACACTGAAGAGAACGGCAGAGCATACGAGAATCCACAACCCGTTCCACCTCATACTCAGTCTGGCCATCTACCACAACAGGTGGCGGATGCGAGGGAGACTCATCTGAGGAAGACACCGACTGCTTCAGAAGCTCCTTATGGAACACATTGGTGATCCGCAATGACGAAGGTAGGCGCAGGCGAAAGGCCACCGGGTTAACGACCTCTAAAATTTCATAAGGACCAATAAACTTGGGAACCAACTTATCCAAAGGAATCCTCAACCTTATATTCTTGGTGGATAACCATACCTTATCCCCCACCTGGAAAGCTGTCCCCAATGAACGTCGTTTGCAAAAAATTTGTACTTGACCTGAGCCTCCCCAGTGTTTCTCTGAACCTCCCTCCAGACCTCTCCCAACTGTTGAAAGGCCGAATCCACCCCTGGACACCCCGAATCCAGCCGGGAAAACTCACCAAAGTGAGAGTGAAACCCATAGTTGCAAAAGAACGGGGAAGTACCAGTGGATTGATTGACACGACTATTGAAAGCGAATTCTGCCATGGGTACCGAAGAGCACCAATCATCCTGTCTAGACGTGGCAAAACACCTCAATATCTGCTCCAAAGACTGATTGGTCCTTTCAGTTTGACCGTTGGTCTCGGGATGATAGGCCGACGAAAAGGTCAGACTGATAACCAGCCTTTTTACAAAAAGCCCTCCAGAATTTTGACACAAATTACACCCCTCTATCAGACATCACACTGACAGGCACACCATGTAATCGGACCACATGCTCAATGAATAGTTTTGATAGAGTCTCAGCATTAGGAAGACCCGAAAATAGTACAAAATGTGCCTGTTTACTGAACCTATCAACAACTACGCAGATCACGGTTTTGCCATTAGAGGGGGGAAGATCGGTGATAAAATCCATGGACAGATGAGTCCACGGTCTATCTGAAAATGGCAGAGACAACAATTCCCTGCCTGGCAGGTTATGGGAGGTTTTAGCGCGGGCACAAGTTTCGCATGAGGACAAAAACCCAGTGACATCAGAAGCCAACGAAGCCACCAAAACAGCCTAGCGATGGATTTACGCGTAGCCGAGATTCCAGGATGTCCACTGTAAGCCAAGTCATGGAACTCCCGACGCACCCTTAACCAATACTGGACAGGCACGAAGAACTTATTATTAGGTACGAACGGAAGAGCAAGAGATTGGGCCTCACGAATCTCCCGCTCCAATGCCAAGGAAACCATAGCCACCACCATGGAGGAAAGAGGTTCAGGAGGTGATATTGGATCCAGGCTGCGAGACAAGGCTAATATTAGCCTTCACATTCTTGGACCCCGACCTGAAATTGATTGAAAACTGAAATCGAGAAAAAAAAAGTGACCACCTCGCCTGTCTCAGGGTTAAACGTTTGGCGGACTCGATGTAAGACAGGTTCTTATGGTCCGTAATGACAGTAATACAATGGACAGCCCCCTCCAAAAATGCCTCCATTCTTAAAAAGCCAATTTAATGGCCAATAACTCACGGTTACCCACATCACAATTCCTTTCAGCAGAGAAAATTTTTTTTTTAAATAAGGCACAGGGTCTCAAATTAGTTATCGTGGTTGGCCCCTGGGTCAACGCCGCTCCCTCTCCCACCTCCAAGGCGTCCACCTCCATGATAAACTGTTTAGACAAATCAGGTTGAATCAGCATGGGAGCGGATATGAAGCAGTTTTTTAACTAAGAAAATGCCGCCAAAGCTGGAGTTTACCAGATCAGCCCCTTTGCGAGTTAAATCAGTGATGAATTTTCTATAGTAGTTAGCAAAACCCAGAAAGCGCTGAAGAGACCCTTGAGATCTGTGGGTTGCACCCAATCCACAATAGCCTGTACCTTTCTAGGGTCCATACAAAACCCCTCAGCAGACAAAATGACCCCTGGAAAGGACAATTCTTGAACAAAAGATGAACACTTCTCCAGTTTAGCAAAGCATGAGTTCTCTCTGAGCCTCAGGAGAACCCCATGGAGGTGACCCATGTGACTCTGTTTATCAGAAGAATATACGCTGCTCAAAAAAATAAAGGGAACACTCAAATAACACATCCTAGATCAGAATGAATGAAATATTCTCATTGAATACTTTGTTCTGTACAAAGTAGAATGATCTGGCAACAAAATCACACAAAAATCATCAATGGAAATCAAATTTATTAACCAATGGAGGCCTGGATTTGGAGTCATAAAATTAAAGTGGAATGTAATGTCCTTAAAATAAGTCAAAATTATGTTCAGTAGTGTTTGTGGCCTCCACATGCCTGTATGACCTCCCTACAATGCCTGGGCATGCTCCTCATGAGGCGGCGAATGGTCTCCAGAGGGATCTCCTCCCAGACCTGGACTAAAGCATCCACCAACTCCTGCACAGTCTGTTGTGCAACGTGACGTTGGTGGATGGAGCGAGACATGATGTCCCAGATATGCTCAATCGGATTCAGGTCTGGGGAACTGGCGGGCCAGTCCATAGCTTCAATGCATTCATTCTGCAGGAACTGCTGACACACTCCAGCCACATGAGGTCTGGCATTGTCCTGCATTAGGAGGAACCCAGGGCCAACCTCACCAGCATATGGTCTCACAAGGGGTCTGAGGATCTCATCTCAGTACCTAATGGCAGTCCGGCTACCTCTCCGAGCACATGGAGGACTGTGCGGCCCTCCAAAGAAATGCCACCCCTCACCATTACTGACCCACTGCCAAACCGGTCATGCTGAAGGATGTTGCAGGCAGCAGATCGTTCTCCACGGCGTCTCCAGACTCTGTCACGTCTGTCACATGTACTCAGTGTGAACCTGCTTTCATCTGTAAAGAGCACAGGGAGCCAGTGGCGAATTTTCCAAGCCTGGTGTTCTGTGGCAAATGCCAAGCATCCTGCACGGTGTTGGGCTGTGAGCACGACCCCCATCTGTGGACGTCGGGCACTCAGACAATCCTCATGGAGACGGTTTCTAACTTTTTGTGCAGACACATGCACATTTGTGGCCTGCTGGAGGTCATTTTGCAGGGCTCTGGCAGTGCTCCTCCTGTTCCTCCTTGCACAAAGGTGGAGGTAGGTAGCGGTTCTGCTGCTGGGTTGTTGCCCCCTACGACCCCCTCCACGTCTCCTGGTGGACTGGCCTGTCTCCTGGTATTGCCTCCAGCCTCTGGACACTGCGCTGACAGACACAGCAAACATTCTTGCCACAGCTCGCATTGATATGCCATCCTGGATGAGCTGCACTACCTGAGCCACTTGTGTGGGTTGTAGAGTCTGTCTCATGCTACCACGAGAGTGAAAGCACAACCAACTTTGAAAAGTGACCAAAACATCAGCCAGAAAGCATTGGTTGTTATGTTTCGGTAGCTGAGGAGGAATAGCAAAAATAGCCAAAGTAGCAATACACCAGAGAGGCTGGAAACTACTGGGTTGCAGAACCCTAAACTAACCGCAACACTAGAAGTAGCTGTGGGGCGTACCTACGGTGATCCTAGACGCTTCGTCACAGCCGGAGAGATAGCTACACCTAAAGACAGAAAGATGAAAGCTATCTGCCCCGTAGCAGAACCCCCAAAGAAATAGGAAGCCCCCAAACATGTAATGGTGGTTAGACAAGAAGAAAATACGAACACAGACAGAAAATAGAATGAGCAAACGCTGGGGCCCAATACTGTCTAGATAGAAAAGTATAGGAAAGAATTCTGACTGCAACCCAAAAAACCCTGACAAAAATACCAACACTTCTGATTAACAAAAAACCTGAGATCGCAAGATCTCTACCACCTAAATCAGATCTCTGGTGTAACACACAGCAATTCAGCAAATAAAAAGTGACACAGAAACAGAGCAAAAGTGCAAAAAAAACTGAGCACAAATGCAGCGCCAGGCCCCAAAAGGGGACCAGGCTGCAGTCCACTGCTAGGCAGCAAACCAGCAAGGAAAATCCAACCAGAGGAAAAAAAACACAGCAAGTCACTTATCTGAATGGAAGCAGGAATGCAAGCTGAGCTCCAACCAAGACCTGGAAGAACAATTGATTACCGGCAAGGCTGATGGGAGTTCAGGTCACTTTTATCAGAACATTCGGACCCAGCTGAAAGCCATTCAGTAATTGTTTCATTACCCTCAGCAACCACCGGAGGGAGCCCCAGCTCCGAAGTCGCCTCCAACGTGTTCACAACAATTGGTGCTGAGATGTGGTCTGTGGTCCCCACCTGCAGAACCACTCCATTATTGAGTGTGTCTTGATAATTACCAATAGTTTTCATCTGTTGTCTATTCCATTTGCACAACAGCATGTGAAATTGATTGTCAATCAGTGTTGTTTCCTAAGTGGACAGTTTGATTTCACAGACTGTTGATTTACTTAGAGTTATATTCTGTTGTTTAAGTGTTCCCTTTATTTTTTTAAGTAGTGTATAAGGATATCATCCAGATAAACTACCAAGAAGCGCCCAATAAAATCTGAGCAAATATGACTAATGAAATTCTGGAATACTGCTGGTGCATTAGCCAGGCCAAAGGGCATAACCAAATTTTCAAACAACCCCTCAGAGGTGAGAAATGCAGTTTTCCACTTATCTCCCTCCTGCATATGGATGAGATTATATGCTCCCTGAGGTTCAACTTAGAGAACCACCTAGCCCCTGCCTATTGATTGTACAAATCAGGTGTAAGTGGGGGGGGGATAAGTGTTACTAACAGTAATTTTATTAAATTCTCGAAAATCGAGGCATGGGCTTAAACCTCCATCGCTTTTCTTAACAAAAAAGAACCCTGCAGCCACGGGGGAAACAGATGGCCAAATGTGCCCTTTACGAAGGCTATCAGAGATGCACTCCTTCATAGCAGCCCTCTCAGGGCCGGAGAGATTGTACAGATGGGCCTTGGGCAATTTGGCACCAGGAACAAGATAAACAGCACAATCAAATGGGCGGTGAGGTGGTAGAACCTCAGCCTCCTTTTTAGAGAACACATCCTCAAAGTCCTTCAGATACTCCAGAATACCCTCCAGACTGACGGATGACACAGATACAGAAACAAGACATTTCTTAGAACAATAGTGTCATGGAAATATATATGTATTCCATATATTCAAAGTATATTCACATATATGTATTCACAGTTCACAGTTAGATAGATCTCACTTGCTAAAAAACCCTGTGCTCACATATTTCTAGGCCAGCTATAATCAGTCGTTTTAAAGAAATCTGGCCTTCATAAGGCCTTCATAAGGCCTTCGTAAAGGAACAAATGCATGAAGTACAAAAAGTCCTATTAGATATCTGTTGTTTACATTATAGTTATGCAAGACAACTAGGTCACAAGAATATAAACAATAATTCTGCAACTTCAGCTCTTTTAATCATGATTATCATAATTATCATATTTACACTAGAACAGCCAATAATCTAGCAGCTTTTAATTGTATGTTAATTGACTAACCAGCCCCTTTTTGTAAATGTATAAAACCTTGAATGAATAATAAATGTATGTCTTTGACGAACTGTTATACTGACACTTTCGTGTGGACAGTCCTCATTTCGTTCTGAGCGCTCAAGAAGACATTATATAGAGATTTGGACATGGCAAGCAGCAAACACTGAAGGATATTTTTATCCTAATTAAATTTCCATATCAATAGGATACCACGTCAGAGTTGGAGAGATCAGCGCTTCCCTTCAGTAATATTAAACGCCTCACAGGAGCCACCTAGATCCACCATCCTTATACCTGGATCCACCTACCCACAGGTTCCAATTTCCTGTCTCCCTGCTGCACAGGAAGATATTCATATATGGTTCTCCTCTCTTAAGGCATATTGCCTTCATTCCCACAGTAAATTTCTTCACATAAGCAGTCGGATTGATGAAGGTCCTTGTCGGACCGAAACGTCTCTGTGGCGCCCTGAGGGTCCAGTCGCCACAGAGATGTTGCATCTCACCCAGAGGTGTGACACCTGACTCTCAGGTAAGGAGGAAGCACCCCATTGACTCCATCACCGCATCCACACACATCATGCCAGTGCTGAGCTTCAGGCTGGTTAGTAAAGGGTGTAGAGTTGGGTGGGTGGAGCTAGCTGCAGCATGAGGCAGCAGCGTGTTAGATTAGAGTTCAGTTGGAGTCAGGCAGCCAGAGTGGGTACTGGGCTGTCCTGCAGCTCTTCTGAGTTTACCTCAGAGGGCCTTGCTGAGAGAGCAAACGGGTCCTGGGCAGAGACGATCTCACAAGTCGTAGCCCATTGCAAAAGAGGACCAGGCCGACTTCAGGGAACGGTCCCTAGGCTAGTGGGAACGTTCAGCTCCACTAGTAAAACCGTAGGCATTGGTCACTTCAGGTGGCATTGCCATTGCCACCATAATCTCACCAGGAGGCAGCTTAGTGGTCAAGTACGTGCAGACATCGGACGGTGATCTTTTACCTCAGAGAAATTCAGAAGAGGTCAAGGGCCAAAGACATCGGGTCGTGCTCTGTGATCTGAAAGGGCCTAATACTGCCTTGTCTGAGGGCTCTGTAGTGGCGTAGTGCAAGGAAGAAGGGAGAGTAGCACTGATTGAGAAAGGCCGGAAAGGAACATAAAGGGAGTCCTTGGGAGTGCGACCAATCTGCCTGAGGGTTGCTGGACTACTCACTGGAAGGACACAGTACCCGGCTGGTATCTGTATGGATCCGACAGACTGTGAGTAAAACCTTGAAACTGCAACAGAACTGTTTCCTGCCTTATTACTCCATCGCATACTCCACTCTGCTACATCTCTCCTGCACCATTGCTTTCCCTTTTCATCTACCTGCCCTGGGAGGACTAGTCTTACCTGTAGAAGACTTTACACCAAGCTGCACAATCCCATCCCTCCCAGAGGATCTGCACAGCAGCGCTGGTCACTCTGACCAGGTACTACAGGTGGCGTCACGACAAACTAAACAATCATTTTAATCCCCTGTAAATATCCCACCTTTCAGTGAGCCCCAGGGCCACGGACCAAGCCGTGTGCTGCCCGTGACATCCCCCATAGAAGTCGACGGGCTCGGTGCTGAGTAACCCACGGCCCTGGCGGGTGGCTCATCTTCTTTATGTACTTACCTGTACCTTGACTGCAATAGAATTGGATTCATTTCTCCTATTAAGTTGAGTGCCAAGTTTTACTATTCACAGTATTGTCTTTTGCTTCCTCCCCTGCCCAGGAGATGTGGTATGCTCCGTACACGGTCATACACAGACAATTTTCAAAATGAACTTTCGTTCGTGGGAAAACTCCTTTAATGTGACCGGCTTCCTCGGCCTGTAGACACGTCGCGCATCTGCTGCCGGGATCAGCCGAATAATTCACTGCGCCTGCGCGGAATTTGCGCAGGTGCAGTGCGACGGAGTTCTGCTGGTGGTACCGCACAAGGCACTGCGTGAGTGTGTGAATGTGAGTGTGTGTGAGAGTGTAAGTGCGTGAGAGTGAGTGTGTGAGTTTGAGTGTGTGTGAGTGTGAGAATGTGAGTGTGTAAGTGTGAATGTGAGAGTGTGAGAATGTGAGTGTGTGAGTGTGAGCGTGTGACTGTGAGTATGAGAATGTGAGTGTGAGAGTGTGACTGTGAGTGTGAGACTGTGAATGTGAGTGTGTGAGTGTATGAGTGTGAGTATGTGTGAGTTTGTGTATGTGTGTGAGTGTGACTGTGAGTGTGAGAGAGTGTGAGAGTGAGTGTGAGAATGTGAGTGTGTGAGAGTGTGTGTGTGACTGTGAGTGTGAGAATGTGAGTGTGTGTGTGTGTGTGTGTGGTGCGTATGGCGTATAGAGTGTGTTTGTGTGTGGTGCAACGGTGTTCCGCTGGTAGTACCGAGCAATAGGTTGGTACAAGCTGCAGTTTCCATATTGAGACACCCATCACTTGGGTACTAATAATGAAAAAAGGCTTAAGCACTCAACTTAAAAGGTTTATTAGTAGTGTGTAGCCCTGGTATTTAAGGTACACAATACCAGGAGGATGAGTGGAGAGGTAAAGGTTAAGGGCTCCTCATGACATCACATACACTTAGACACACCCACAGGGAGTGTTCAGATTCAGTTAGTGATTCAGCAGTCTAGCCTGGACCTGTGAGAAGGAAGGAGCAGAGTCTAGCTCGGGTGGCTCAGTACTGAGTCATCCCACCTGTGTGCAGTTCAGAGAAGTGGAGGCCAGTAAAGGGGAGCCAGATCACCTCAGCCTGGTCAGCTGTGCCCCACTGGCAGACGGACTGAGACAGCTATTGAGAGTTTGAGCAAGTCGAAAGGCACAGTGGAAGGAAATCAGAAGTGCTTTAGGATTAAAGTATCCTGCACATTGTCACCGGTCACTGGAGACCGAAGCATCACTATAGCTTCACGCATAGTGGTAAAAGAACCAGAGGCTTACTGGACCTTAGGTAACAGAAAGCAGCCCTTGAAGTGTCAGTACGTAACAGGGGTCAGGTGGAATAGGAACTTTGAGCTAGGCCAAGCATAGAAGAACCTAGTTTCATCACTGGAAGGCTCCACCACAAAACTGACCGGGCAGTACAGCTTTGAAATAGCTGAAGTTTCAGGAGTGAACTACGCTTTATGCTGGTTGGACTCATCATCATTGGAAAGTAAAGGAGGCCCCTGCCTTGCTCAGCCGTTGCCTCAAAACTCATCCTCCATCTACCCCATCAGCCTCCCTGGGACCTGCCTTACCATCTTGCAAGTAAAAGGTATGGAAAGACGCTGACGGTGTGAGACTGAGTTATTTAATTGCATGCCTGCACAACCCCACCATAACTATCGACCTGAGGGAAGAGTCCCACCTGTAGGGGACCCGACATCTAGCTGCCTCACCATCCCCTCAGAGATCTACAGCAGCGCTGGTACAAATTACCAGAGACTACAGGTGGCGTCACGAACTGTAAATATATCTATCCCCTGTAAATATTCCCCCAACATACGCCAGACCGCCAGGGCCACAGACCGAGCCACCGCTGCCAGTGACACAAACCCCATAGACTTCCATGGGCTCGGCTCTGAGTACCCCATTGCCCTGGTAATCCACAATTGTGGTGGCGGGTCGACACAAAACCTTGGCGTCACGAACAGGATACGAAACTTGCAGCATTGCGAGCCCTGTGTGCCTGTGGAGTGTTTTGGTGAAAAAGACTGTTGCTATTGTTTGGCGCCAAATACCGCCATATTTGCCGCCAGATTCGCGCCCTAAGGCGCTGGAGAAGAAGGTGGGCGTACCTGAAAGAGCGCGCAAAGTCTTGGACACGGCTCCGGCTCTGACTCAGCGGCAGGTCCTGCAACAGGAAGTGAACGCTCTGACATCAGAGCGCCTGCGACGAAGGTCCTGTTCCCATTGCTGTGCCTGTGAAATAGCAGCGTCTGAAACCGGTAGGCTCCGTTTAACCAAGGGGGCGCTAAGATGTCACAACAACCGGCTGACAGTGCGGCCCCGGCCGGAGGCCCCAATCCCGCACCGCCTGGTATTGTAGCGCCAGATGGGGGTGCAGGTCCAGCACCCAGTCCGGTAGTCCCGATCATGCCACTAACGCTTCCATATATGCCAGGGGCGAAATGGCTTCCCCAGTACAGCGGTGAGCCAGGCACATTAGCAGGCTTCAAGCGGAAGTTATGCAGCATCCTAGAAATGTACTCCATGCCTGAGAGACAAAAAGCTGCTGTGCTAATAGGGCAGCTAACTGGCGCTGCTGAGAGGGAAGTGGAGACTTGGGATACCGTTGATCAGGAGTCGGTACCTGCGATCTTCCTTAAGCTGCATGCCATATTTGAAGACCACACAGAAACGGATCTCCGGATGGCCTTCTATCACTGTTCACAACAGCCAGGTGACAGCATCCGGGACTACGCTTGCCGACTACAAGGAGCCCTGAGAGCCCTTAAGCAGATTAATAATTTAAATGCTATCGATGAGAATAAAATGCTGAAAGAACAATTTATACAGGGATTGAGATCCCAAGAGGAACGCAGAACTGTAAACTGGTGGTCCTTAGATCATCCGGATGCTACCTTTGATGCCCTAAAAGACATGGCAATAAAAGGGCTGCGGCCCCTGGGCAAACCTGAGGTGGCAACCCAACATCATCAGGGTGAAGTCACTCTGGAACCGGCAGTAACCCCCTGTTCCCCGTTAGTGGCCGAAACCAAAACGCAGGTGACACCTCCCAGTGAATTGGATTGTCTGCGCTCAGAGGTGCGCCAGCTGACTAAAAATCTGGCTGCTGTAATGAGTGCCCTGCAGCTGCGGAAAGAGGAGGAAGGGAAGATCTTGTTAGCTGACTGCCCAGAAGACGTCCCGTGGATGCACCGGAGAAGAAAGAAGACGTCGCCCCCCCGGAGGAGGACAACGCCACCCCCAGGAGCGACCTCTGATCAACACCCTCCTCGTCGAGAGATCATCTGTTACCGATGCAACCGGAAAGGTCATATGTCTCCACAGTGTCCTTTAAACGGGCAGAACCTGGGTCCGAGGGCCAACACCCAGGAGAATACCCGTCAGGCCCCTTAGACTAGAACCGCAGGTATGTGGGTGGGCGACCCTACCTGTCTATCATCTTAGATGGTATTGCAGTTCCGGCATTGTTAGACACTGGGTCCCAAGTGACCCTAATACCTGATGCCCTATATACTAAGTTCTGGTCTATGGATAGTCTTAAACCCCCGAGCCCTGACTTTACCGTATATGCTTCTAATGGTCTTCCTGTAGAAGTACTCGGGACAAAATGTGTAGATGTAAAAGTGGGCAGGGAGGAGTTGAAAGACCAGGGGCTTCTGGTAGTAAAGACTGCAAATGAGGAGAACGGTTTAAATATAATTTTGGGCACTAACATTATCGGTAATTGTTTGGGAGAAGTTGTGTTCTTGCTCCAACAGCTCGCTGAGATTGCCCGACCAAGGCAGAAAGGAGTAATCAAAGAGAGATCCGGGCCCTGGTGTGTCAGCAGCAAGCGAAGCTTACAGACGGCGAAATTGGTAATGTACGGGTCACCGACTCGGATCCTATTGTGATACCCCCAATGAGTGAAATGATCATCTGGTGCAGGGCAGCCATAGGTCTGAGAGGACAGAATTACCAAGCTGTAGTAGAACCCCACCATTCAGAACATAGACCTACACTTATGACTGCTAGGGGAGTAGTAGAAGTGGTGAATGGAAGAGTACCGGTACGGCTTCTCAATTGGGGAGATGATGAGGTAAACTTACCCCGTTATGCAACCATTGCTAAACTACATGCTGTTGACAATAATTCTATTCTTCCGGCTGAGTCCTTAGACTCCTGTCAAATAGCGGAGGACAATGACCCAGCAACTCAGGTGGCGGAATGGTGTCAGCAACTCCATGTTGGGACGGACACCACTCCCGCTCACCAGAAGCAAGGGGTATTACGGGTGGTGCAAGAGTATGCCCAAGTGTTTAGCAAGCACCCACTTGATTTTGGGGTAATTAAGGGAGTCCAACATCATATCCCTACAGGCAGTCATCCTCCCATCAAGGAGCGGTATAGGCCTATACCCCCAGCCCATTATCAGAAGGCTAAAGAAATGTTGCATGATATGAAGAAAGCTGGGGTGATAAGGGATAGTTGTAGCCCCTGGGCAGCCCCTCTAGTTCTGGTTAAAAAGAAAGATGGTAGTATGAGAATGTGTGTGGATTACAGGCAGGTGAACCGCATAACACACAAGGATGCATACCCGTTACCACGTATAGAGGAATCATTAGCTGCTCTGAAAACGGCTAACTACTTTTCTACCCTTGATCTGACTAGTGGTTACTGGCAAGTGGCTGTGGCTGAGGAGGATCGTGAGAAAACGACTTTCACCACCCCAATGGGGCTCTGTGAGTTGACAGAATGCCGTTTGGGCTCAGTAGTGCCCCAGGAACATTTCAGAGAGTGATGGAGAACTGCCTGGGACATCTCAATTTTGAAACCGTGCTGCTATACCTAGACGACGTCATCGTGTATTCCAAGACTTATGAGGATCATCTGAAGCACCTGGCAGAAGTATTCGAGTCCCTGTCCAGGTACGGGATGAAATTAAAACCCTCAAAATGCCATCTACTCAAAGAGAAGGTACAATACTTGGGGCACATCGTCAGTTCGAAAGGAGTAGCGCCGGACCCAGAGAAAGTCACTGCCATCCAGAAGTGGCCGGAGCCGAAGAACCTTAAGGAAGTGCGACAGTTCCTGGGACTAACGGGTTACTACAGGAGATTCGTGAAAGATTACACGAAGAAGGCAGCTCCTTTACAGACCTCCTAGTAGGACAATCCTTAAAGAGCAGAAACCCTCCCTTTAATTGGGGTAAGGAACAGGCTGAAGCATTCCAAAAGATGAAGAGATCCTTACAGGTGATGAGATCTTAACCTATCCTGATTACAGTCAACCGTTCCTGTTGTACACCGACGCCAGTAATGAAGGGTTGGGAGCAGTTCTCAGTCAGAAGCAGAATGGCCAAGAAAAAGTCATCGCATATGCCAGCAGAAAACTCAGGCCAACTGAAAGGAATCCGGAAAATTATAGCAGCTTCAAGCTGGAGTTTCTGGCGCTGGTCTGGGCCATTACTGAAAGATTTAAGCATTATCTGGCCTCCAATCGGTTCACTGCGTTTACAGATAACAACCCCTTAACGCACCTGGAAACCGCCAAGCTGGGTGCCATGGAGCAGCGATGGATGGCTCGGTTGTCCAATTACCAGTTTACTATCAAGTACCGGGCAGGTCGAAAGAATGCTAATGCTGACGCATTGTCCCGAATGCCGCATGACTCTGATACGGAAGAAGAATCGGACGACCTGGAAGAAATTGAGCTACCTGCGTTCCATCGAAATGGGGTAGTCCACGAGCATCGAGTCAACAGAAAGCAGTATGGTGCAACATTAAATCCTTTACCCCATCACAGCTGGAAAGAGACTCAGGACAGTGATCCAGTGGTCAGCCGCATCAAGGAGTTGTTAAGACAGGAAGGCTCCTCTTTGGAAAAGGATGCACCTATGTCAGCCAAGCTCTTGTGGAACGAGAAAAGCAGGTTGTTCCTATACCGTGAGAAGTTGTGCAGGAGATACGTCAACCCCAGAACCCATGAGATGGTCTGGCAAATCGTGGTCCCCAAGGCAGACGTCCCAATGGTGTTGGAAGCATACCACGATCAAGCAGGACACTTTGGCTGGAGAAAGCTGGAGACCCTGTTGAGATGCCGGTTCTACTGGGTAGGGATGCGCAGCTCCATTGAGAGGTGGTGTCGGAACTGTGGACCCTGTGGTCTCAGAAGAAAGGACTACGGTAGTCAGAAGGCACCCCTGCAACCTATCCGGACGACTCGCCCCTGGAGATTGTGGCCCTGGACCACGTCAAACTGTCGCCAAGTAGATCTGGATACTCATACGCCTTGACCATGGTGGACCATTACTCCAGATTTCTGGTGGTTGTTCCAGTTAAGGACCAGACCGCAGTGACGGCCGCGAAAACCTTTCAAGCAAGCTTCTGCAGACCGCATGGGTATCCGGAGCAAGTATTAACCGATCAAGGACCTGCTTTCGAAGCTGATTTATTCAAGGAATTCTGTCACATGTACGGGTGTAAGAAAATTAGAACAACACCATACCACCCTCAAACCAACGGTCTTTGCGAAAAAATGAACCATATTGTCCTTGACTTGTTGAGATCCATACCGTTGGAAGACAGAAATCGATGGCCGGACTTACTACCTGATTTGGTTGATTTGTATAACCATATACCTGTAAGTTCCACTAACTGCACTCCAGCCTATCTTATGAGAGCAAGGCCCGGAAGACTACCAATGGATTTAGAACTTGGAGTGGTAGAACCGGAGGCAGACGACGCCATTGAAAACTGGGACATCAATCGGCAAGAGCAGTACAGACGAGTGCAAATCTGTGTAGAGGAAAGTCTCAACAAGGCACGGGAGAAACAGGAAGATATTTACAACAGAAATGCTCCTGCCAAGCCTTTGATGCCTGGAGAAGTGGTATTGAAAAGAAAAAGGAAAATGCACAAATTGGATAACCAGTGGGAACAAGAACCCTACGTTGTACAAGATTCTAAATATGACAACAGAAAAGTTTGTATCATCAGTAAGGACGGAGGAAGAACAATAACCACTGTGTCCAGAGACCATTTGAAATTGTGTCCAGAACCCTTAAAGCGTTGTGAAAAGAACCCTGTCATCAATCAAGAAGAAAGAAAAGAAGAGGTCATACACACGGATCTGGGAGATTTTCCTGCGGATTGGCCCCGACTGGGAGATGCTGTAATAGTTCCGGTGTTGCAGTTTTATCAGCCACAAGAGGAAGTTCTACCTCCAGTTGTGTCCGTGGTGCCAGTTGAGTCCGTTCAGGAGTTACCCATTCCAGCAACACCTCAACCTACGGAATCTCAAGAAGGATCATCAGAAGCAGCGCCCCATACTATGGGATCCCCTGGTGAAGCTGACTCACACCGCCCAGCCATCAGTACGCTTGCCAGATCCATAGAAAGATTGAGGCAGTTCTATAGTTTGCCGTTACGCAGTGCAGACAGATCACAACTTAATATACCTGAAGCTACTCCACGTAGATCAGAGTGAATCACAAAAGGGAAGATACCCATTCGATACCAGCAGTAATTATAACAAATTAATGTGAATATTGTAAAAAGTATATATATATGTGTCTTTTCCTTATTGTGTCTTATAATGGACTCAGAGGCTGAGGACTGAGCCAGCCCAAAAACTGTATCTTGTAAATAGTTGCACTAAGGTGCCTTATAATGGTTTCACACGAAGCCTTGACTTACCTCTGAACATAAAACCCGTGTGGTGAGGCACTGAGTGAGGTCTGCATTCATATGTCCTGCAGCCCACCCAGGACCCACGTTGAAGGTTTGGTGCGGGTCCTTCACAAGAATATTGTCGTTTATTTATGAACATGTCTATTTAATATTTTGTATTTTCCTATGTTTAATGTTTTGTTTGCAACGTTCAAGAAATCCTTACCTCCCGGATGGGACGAGTTAATGTTTAATGTTTAATGCAAAAACAAAATGTCTCTTTGTATTTCACAGCCCGGGAGTGCTGTCGTTTACCATGGGGGAATGTGTAGCCCTGGTATTTAAGGTACACAATACCAGGAGGATGAGTGGAGAGGTAAAGGTTAAGGGCTCCTCATGACATCACATACACTTAGACACACCCACAGGGAGTGTTCAGATTCAGTTAGTGATTCAGCAGTCTAGCCTGGACCTGTGAGAAGGAAGGAGCAGAGTCTAGCTCGGGTGGCTCAGTACTGAGTCATCCCACCTGTGTGCAGTTCAGAGAAGTGGAGGCCAGTAAAGGGGAGCCAGATCACCTCAGCCTGGTCAGAGCTGTGCCCCACTGGCAGACGGACTGAGACAGCTATTGAGAGTTTGAGCAAGTCGAAAGGCACAGTGGAAGGAAATCAGAAGTGCTTTAGGATTAAAGTATCCTGCACATTGTCACCGGTCACTGGAGACCGAAGCATCACTATAGCTTCACGCATAGTGGTAAAAGAACCAGAGGCTTACTGGACCTTAGGTAACAGAAAGCAGCCCTTGAAGTGTCAGTACGTAACAGGGGTCAGGTGGAATAGGAACTTTGAGCTAGGCCAAGCATAGAAGAACCTAGTTTCATCACTGGAAGGCTCCACCACAAAACTGACCGGGCAGTACAGCTTTGAAATAGCTGAAGTTTCAGGAGTGAACTACGCTTTATGCTGGTTGGACTCATCATCATTGGAAAGTAAAGGAGGCCCCTGCCTTGCTCAGCCGTTGCCTCAAAACTCATCCTCCATCTACCCCATCAGCCTCCCTGGGACCTGCCTTACCATCTTGCAAGTAAAAGGTATGGAAAGACGCTGACGGTGTGAGACTGAGTTATTTAATTGCATGCCTGCACAACCCCACCATAACTATCGACCTGAGGGAAGAGTCCCACCTGTAGGGGACCCGACATCTAGCTGCCTCACCATCCCCTCAGAGATCTACAGCAGCGCTGGTACAAATTACCAGAGACTACAGGTGGCGTCACGAACTGTAAATATATCTATCCCCTGTAAATATTCCCCCAACATACGCCAGACCGCCAGGGCCACAGACCGAGCCACCGCTGCCAGTGACACAAACCCCATAGACTTCCATGGGCTCGGCTCTGAGTACCCCATTGCCCTGGTAATCCACAATTGTGGTGGCGGGTCGACACAGTAGTATCTCCAAACGTTTCGGTCAGAAAAGACCTTCATCAGTGACTACTTATTTTTATATAGAAGATTGTCTCCTAAAAAGGGGAGAGGTGCGTGCCCCAAGGAAAGTGTGCTGCTTAAAGACAAACGTAGCTTATAAGAATGCTCAGTAGAAATATCCAGTGACTAAGCTTGCGGTATCCACCGCTATGTAGACTGGAGCTCTGCCAGGACGCTGTCTGAGCCTGCTGATTTGATTTCCATGAGTATGTGGGGCGGACTTCCGCCCCACATACTCATGGAAATCAAATCAGCAGGCTCAGACAGCGTCCTGGCAGAGCTCCAGTCTACATAGCGGTGGATACCGCAAGCTTAGTCACTGGATATTTCTACTGAGCATTCTTATAAGCTACGTTTGTCTTTAAGCAGCACACTTTCCTTGGGGCACGCACCTCTCCCCTTTTTAGGAGACAATCTTCTATATAAAATAAGTAGTCACTGATGAAGGTCTTTTCTGACCGAAACGTTTGGAGATACTACTAATAAACCTTTTAAGTTGAGTGCTTAAGCCTTTTTTCATTATTAGTACCCGGTGTGGGAACCTAGACTTTAAAGCACCAGTTTCATTCAGGTTGTGCTCACGGTTTTCTTTCACCCATCACTTGGGTGTCCCAATATGGCGGTCGGTGAACTTCCTCCCTTTGGAATGAAATGAAAACATTACAAGGCAATTATATAAATAGATTAGGATCAGACTGGGGTGCCTGGGAGCCGCAGGAGGAATTGACTCTAGGGGCCCACACTACAGCTAAATGTAAATATTTGTTATGTGTTATCCCCTGTATTGTGGAGCATTCATTGGAAAACATAGATGGCTCTTGAACATCTACTGTGCCCACCTTAACTGGATGTAAAAATACATTGGTTTACATTAAGGGGGTCCTTCAGTGAAAATAAGTTATCACCAAATCGCAGAATCCACAGGATAGATGATAACTTATTGTTTGGGGGTCCGACCGCTTGGATCTCCATAGATCTGTAATGTATGTAGTACAGTTCATATAGCGTCTTGTGCTTGGGTGCGATGAAAACACAGGAGTCACAGGTTTGATATAGAAAAGTCCTGTATTACTTCATACAAGTTGGCAGAAATAGTCACACAGTTTGCAGACACAGAAACAGGAGACACAGCAGGCCAGAGTAATCCAAGCTCAGCAATCACTCTCCAATACAGATTCAGGATCTTCTTCTCTGTTACCGTAAGTCCATGCAAACGTGGGTCTTTCAAAGAGCAGGGTTCAGAGTCCACAAGTGCTTCAGAGTTCCTCAGTAGGAATAGCTGGAGTACAAGGTCCAAGGCTTACAGGAGTCAAGTCACAGGTTCACTGCAGGCTAGATTCTGAAGCACTGATTGCTCAGCTGTGGCTGCTTAAGAAGCAAAGGAGAGAATCAGGGCGGGAACATGCAAGCTGGAAACTCCATTTTGACTGAGGGCAAGATAGCTGCAGCAAGACAGAAAGTAAAATGGCTGACGAACAAACTGAGTTTCAGGAATATATACATAGAACCTTACATTACTCCCCCCTTAAGGACAACCTCCGGATGACCTCAGACCAGGCTTGTGTGGGTACCTCTGATGAAACTGACGGAGCAAGCGAGGAGCATTAACGTTATTGACTGGTTCCCATGAGTTGTCCTCCACTGGGTAGCCCTGCCATTTAATCAGATATTGTAACTGATTTCTATACAACCTGGAATCTAAAATCCTTTCCACCACAAATTCTTCCTGACTATCGACTAGCACTGGGTCAGGGCAAGGAGAGGAACGTCCAGGAAACGTATTGGGTGCCGCAGCCTTTAGTAGGGATACATGAAAGACAGGGTGGATTCTCATAGTTCTGGGCAGTTGAAGACGACAAGCAACGGCACTTATAATTTTACTGATTTTATAGGGTCCAATGTACTTATGTCCCAACTTAGACGATGGAATCCTTAACTTAAGATTTCTGGTTGACAGCCAGACCAAGTCTCCTACCTTGAAAGCTGGTGCAGGTTTACGAAATTTATCTGCTGCTTTCTTGTACCTTTCTTGAGCCGATTCCAGATTTTCCTTTAGAAGATCCATATTCTTCTGTAAAGACGTGATTCTTTCAGCCACTGCTGGTAAAGACGTTTCTATGGGAAATCGTGGTAGAATGTTAGGATGATAACCTAGATTAGAGTAAAAAGGAGACTGTTTAGTGGAGGCACTCTGAGAGTTGTTATACGAGAACTCAGCTAATGGAAGCAGATCCACCCAATCATCCTGTAGGTGGCAGATAAAGCAGCGGAGATACTGCTCCAGGGTTTGATTGGTTCGTTCGGTCTGTCCATTAGTCTGGGGATGAAAAGCAGAAGAAAGGTTTACTTTAATGTCCAATGCTGCACAGAAATTTTGCCAAAACCTAGAAGTGAATTGCACCCCTCGATCCGAAATAACCTCATCCGGTACTCCATGTAAGCGAAACACATCTTTAATCATCAAATCTGATGTCTGTTTTGCAGTGGGTAAGCGACACAAGGGATAAAATGAGCTGCCTTTGTTAGACGGTCAACCACCACTAGAATGGTGTTCTTCCCCTGAGAGGTTGGTAACTCCACAATGAAGTCCATAGAAATGGATCCCCACGGGCGGGACGGGGTGGGAAGAGGCTGTAACAGACCAGTTGGTGAGGAGCGAGGTGTTTTGCATCTTGCACAGACCTCACATGAAGTGACATAATTCAAAACATCCTTCCTGCAAGTGGGCCACAAAAAGAAACGAGAAAGAAATTCCTGTGTCTTTAGAATTCCTCTATGCCCAGCTATCTTGGAATCGTGAATGAGTTGCAATACTCTTAATCTGACTGTTTCAGGAATATACAGACGTTGTCCCTGAATCCACACACCATTCTTAAAGACAAGACTTACGTCCCTTGGGGGTTGTGCCAAAAAGGAATCCGCATGGTATGCTTCCTTGATGTCCTTAAGTAGGTCTTGATTATGAATTACTCCTAGGAATCTAGAGTCAGGAAGAATAGTCTTAGGAGGAGTAATTGGACGTGTCTCTGCTGAGTAAATCCTAGAGAGTGCATCAGCCTTTCCATTGCGCGATCCTGGTCTATAAGAGATGATAAAATTAAATTGGTTTAAGAAAAGATTCCAGCGAGCCTGGCGAGGAGTCAGGCACTTAGCCGACCTGATAAACTCAAGGTTACGATGGTCTGTCAGGACGACTATTTGCTGTGCAGCTCCCTGAAGAAGGTGTCTCCATTCTTTGAAGGCGGCAATAATGGCCAACAACTCTCTATTGCCCACATCGTAGTTCCTCTCAGCCGAAGACAACTGCTGGGAAAAGAAGGCACAGGGATGCAAGACATTCTTCTCACCTGTTCTCTGAGAGAGTATAGCTCCAACGGCACAGTCTGAAGCATCCACCTCTATTATGAAGGCAAGCTCGGGGTTGGGATGTACTAGGATAGGTGCAGTGGTAAATTTATCTTTTAGACGGGAAAATGCTTCCTGGGCTTGGGGAGTCCAGGAAAACCTAGACTCTTTCCGGGTAAGTTGAGTGATAGGTGACACTACCTCAGAGAAATTTCTAATGAAACGTCTATAGAAGTTGGCAAACCCGATGAAGCGCTGTACCTCCTTCACATTTCTAGGACTTGGCCAATCCTTGATGGCTTGGGTTTTGCTTCCATCCATACTAATTCCTTGTGTAGACAGTACATACCCCAGAAATTGAATTTCGGTCCTATGGAATTCACACTTTTCAAGTTTGATGTAAAGATGATTTTGTCTTAGACGTTCCAAGACCATTCTCACATGTCCATGATGTTCCTCTGTGGAGTTAGAAAAAATTAGAATATCATCCAAATAAATTACCACGAATGTATCTAGGAGATCCCTGAAGATGTCATTCACCAAGTGTTGGAAAGTGGCTGGGGCGGTACTCAGACCAAAAGGCATAACTAGATATTCAAAGTGTCCATAGCGTGACCTGAATGCAGTCTTCCATTCATCCCCAGGTCTAATACGGACTAAGTTATAGGCCCCACGAAGATCTAGTTTAGAAAAAATTTTGGCATGTCGCACTCTCTCCAATAACTCAGGGATTAAAGGCAATGGATAACGGTTTCTAATAGTAACCTTATTGAGTTCCCTATAGTCTACGCATGGTCTCAGAGATCCATCTTTCTTCTTTACAAAGAAGATGGGTGCACCTGCAGGAGATGAAGAGGGGCGTATGAAGCCCTTGGCTAGATTTTCATCTATGTAATCCTTTAAAGCCTTTAGCTCGGGCCCCGCCAGGGGGTAGATCTTACCAAAAGGTATCTCTGCTCCAGGCAATAATTCAATTGGACAATCATATGGACGGTGAGGAGGAAGCTGGTCAGCGTTCTTCTTGTCACATAAATCCACATAGTCCTAGTATACAGCTGGTAGTTCAGGGACTGACATGATTCCTTTAGGAACAGAGCAAGCTGAAACTTTTGGACTCATCTGTTTCTCTGGAAAGTGTAATTCCTTGGTCTCCCAGTTAATGGTAGGATTCTGAGCCTGCAGCCATGGTAGCCCTAGAATAATGGGAAAGTGGGGAGAAGAGATAAGCATAAAGGACAGTTTCTCTTGATGATCTTTACCCATAAGAACCCTCAAAGGCTCTGTTTCCTGATCCACTGGTCCAGAGGTCAGCAGGGAGCCATCCACAGTTTCCATCTGTACTGGAGTAGCCTTCTTCACTGAACGTATTCCCTGTTTCAGAGCAAAGGAGACATCCATAAAATTTCCACTTGCCCCTGAGTCGATCATAGCAGAGCTAGACACCCAAGCTGAGTCAACCCAGAGTTTGATGGAAAGAAAGCAATGAGAATTGTTTTTCTTACAACTCAGCTGGGACACCGCTGAGGAAACTTGAAAAATGGCAGCGTTTACACAGTCAACGTCCTCAGAGGTAACGGAGTTTAAGTCCGAGAAATCAAGATCTGTTGCTGCAGATCTCTCTGGAGCCTGATGCTCGGACCTGACAGATCCCCTCTCGCAACACTCACAATGAATGAGTGCTGCAGTAGTCTTACGAGAACGGCTGGGGCAGTTTATAATGAAGTGCCCTGACTTACCACAATAGAAACATAGATTCTCCTTAAAACGATGTTCCTTGCGTGCATCACTAACCCGTCGTTGTAAAGAGTCTACCTGCATGGGTTCAGGTTCAGGTTCCCGTGTAATCCTACTCAAAGGTTCCTTAGCTGGAGAGGAAGGTAGGAAAAGGTTAGTACGATTGCTTTCGAACCATCTCTCTTGCCTGCGTTCAGTCAGACGAGTATCAATACGGATGCAGTAGTTAATAAAGTCACCTAACGCAGTGGGAGGGTCGGCACGAGCAAGTTCATCCTTAATCAGTGGAGATAACCCCTTTCGAAAAATAGATTTTTGGCGGAACTGTCCCAGGTGGTATCAAGGGCCCATCTCCTGAAATCCAAGGCATATTCAGCTACCGAGTGCTTACCTTGGCGCAAAGCTAACATGGCTGCTTCAGCTGTTGCACCTCGATTGGGGTCATCAAACACCTGCCCCATGGCTGAAATAAAATCATCAAGGTGATTCAAACAATCATCCTCAGTCTCAATCAGAGGGTTTGCCCACATTAAAGCCTTGTTGGTAAGCAACATAATTATAGTAAGCACCTTAGATCGTTCAGTGGGAAATTGTGAAGCATGTGCAGAAAAAAAAAGATTGCATTGATTAATAAATCCCCTGAATTTCTCACGTTCACCGCCAAAACGAAAAGGGGGCAACTTGGGAATCCCAGCACTCGGGGCTACGGCAGGAGCCTGGACTCGCCCCTCTAGAACCTCAATCCTGGCTCGCAAATCCTGGGTAGTCTGTCCAACCACTTGCAAATTGTGATTATTGAGGTCCTGTAGATTTGTAAAACGGGTCTTTATATTCTGAAAATCTGCAAGGATATTATCAGTCACTCCGCAAAGTTCCTTTATGCGGGCCTCCATTTTCCAGATCTTTTAAGACAGGATTACTGGAAGAAGAGGAGAGAAAAAAAAAAACAATAGTGTTCACCTGTGGCAACACTGCAGAGAGAAAAAAAAATTAAGGGAACTGCTCACCTGGAATGGTTGTGAGGAGTCACAACCACTATCATCACAGAAAGTTTCAACCAGACATCTGATATCCAGAGTTACAGCAGACAAAAAAGAGAAAAGAAAAAAAAAAAAAAAACAATAGTGTTTACCTGTGGTAACACTGCAAAAAGAAAAAACTTAAGGGAATTGCTCACCTGGAATGGTTGTGAGAAGTCACAACCACTGTCATCACAGAAAGTACAACCGGACGTCTGATATCCACAGTACAGCAGACACAGCCTTCCAGACCCAGCAGACACTAACGTTTTGGCTTCAGAATCTTGTAATGTATGTAGTACAGTTCATATAGCGTCTTGTGCTTGGGTGCGATGAAAACACAGGAGTCACAGGTTTGATATAGAAAAGTCCTGTATTACTTCATACAAGTTGGCAGAAATAGTCACACAGTTTGCAGACATAGAAACAGGAGACACAGCAGGCCAGAGTAATCCAAGCTCAGCAATCACTCTCCAATACAGATTCAGGATCTTCTTCTCTGTTACCGTAAGTCCATGCAAACGTGGGTCTTTCAAAGAGCAGGGTTCAGAGTCCACAAGTGCTTCAGAGTTCCTCAGTAGGAATAGCTGGAGTACAAGGTCCAAGGCTTACAGGAGTCAAGTCACAGGTTCACTGCAGGCTAGATTCTGAAGCACTGATTGCTCAGCTGTGGCTGCTTAAGAAGCAAAGGAGAGAATCAGGGCGGGAACATGCAAGCTGGAAACTCCATTTTGACTGAGGGCAAGATAGCTGCAGCAAGACAGAAAGTAAAATGGCTGACGAACAAACTGAGTTTCAGGAATATATACATAGAACCTTACAAGATCGTAAGAATGAGGAATTTTAATACCCGAAGAGAGGAAGAAGACTAGAACTCTAGTGCCACCTATTGGAAGTAGCAATCCTAAAAGTCAATGTCGACCCTTTAATGAGCCTTGTCACATGACATAGGATAAAAGCCAAACCAGGATCTCAATTTGCAGACACTGTGTTTCTTTTTTTTTTTTTAAAACCATTCAGGTTAGTTATAAACAACTCAATATAAGCTCATCAACTTAAACGTCGTTGTTTCAACTCTCATCATCATGGTTCATATTTAATTCAGCATAACAAACTAAAGGTATACACAAAAGACGTCATAAACATCAATAAACATCACTAAAATTCACTGATATTTGATCAAGTGCTGCCATTTTTTAAATTTCCAAACGCCCTCTGCATCAGAACCACCACCGCCTTCACTGTCTAATTTATAAATCAAGTATAATCTAGAAAGGATCAGCCCGACACACTTATTCACAGATAAATGCTTCTCTTTGAAAATTCCTAAATTCCTCACATCCCACAAACTCTGCATCACACAAGTCATAATTAACCATAGGATTCTATTTTTCACACGACCACATGCACCAATTCCAAATATTGCAACACGCCAGTCAATAAAACTCACCCCCGCTAATTCCTTACACAACCCACCTACACACTTCCACACACTGTACGCGTAATCACAGTCCCACATAGTATGCCACACAGTCTCACATCCACCACAACCTTCTCTCGGGCACACATCCATTCTGGTCAGACCTCGTCTCTTCTGAACCTGTCGCACAGGCATCCATACAATATCCCTCTGTCTATTAGACATCCCATGCGTTCCCAAACTTTTCCATGCAACCGAGACTTCATTCCCTCTCAAACCCACAATATTACTCTCCACATCATTCTTATGTATTATTTTCATCACCTTCTTAGCCATTCTAAAATCATTCATCGGCACACTCAGTAAATCATGCTTCCTCACAAACTTCAATCACCTCATACCAGACCGGACACTTGAAAGCAACAGGCACTCTCGCATCCCTCTTTCTCCAACACAAGCCATACAACATCCAACCAGCAGAATAACTTGCCATATAAGCTCCTTTATTTCCTTTATTCAACAAAATAACTACCGTTTTGATATACTGAAGCCCCAGAAAAATCTCAATGTTTGGAAAGGCCATGCCACCATGGTGACATGCCTTAAAAAGACTTTCTCTCTTAAGTTTTTCTATTTTACTACTCCAGAAAAAAGTAAAAACTAACTTTTCCACTCTTTTTATTTTCCTATTAGACGGTGGAAAAACTGTTGCAATAAAAAGCAGAATCGGAAGAATCACCGCTTTTATGACCAAAATCTTACCACTCAAGGTCAAGTCTCTCAGTCGCCAAAAATTTAACTTACGCTCTATGCGCAATCCACACTCCTCCCAGCTCTCCTTACCTTCCAGCTCCTTATTAAATAATACTCCCAGCACTTTGAGAGCACCCTCCTCACACTTAACCCCCTCAATTTTAACCCCATCATCCCCAAAACATTTAAAACTACATTTATTCCAATTCACTCTAAAACCAGACGCACCACAGAAAAACTCCAAAAGCAACTTAACCCTACTCATAGACGCAACACTTTCACTCACAACCACAACATCATCCATATATCCAAGAACTTTCACATGCTTTCCACCACTCCCCGGTACCAACAAACCTCGCACCACTTTATCACGTCTCACCAAGCACAACAAAGGTTCAATCACACATACAAATAAGACAGGGGACATGGGACACCCCTGCCTTACACCAGACATAATATTCACTTTCTCACTCAACCATCCATTAACAAGAAACTCGCTTGACACACAATCATACAAAGACATTATCCCATTCACAAATTTTTTAGGAAATCCCATTCTCTCCAGAACTTTAAACAAAAACACATGCGAGACCCTATCAAACGCTTTCTCAAAATCAATTGTCAGAACCATACACTTCTGTTTCCTTCCCATGCAGTCCCCAATCAAATCCCTTAATAACAATAAGTTATCACTCATACTTCTCCCAGGCACCGCACACACTTGATCCTCATCCACAACATTACCAATCACCTCTCGCATACGATTCACCAACAATTTGTTATAGATTTTGTAATCTGCATTCAGCAGCGTTATAGGTCTCCAATTCTCTAAACACTTTCTCTCACCTTTCTTATACACAAGCACAACCACCCCCTCCTTCATTGATTCACACAACTTACCATTCTCCCACATGTACTTACATATCTCAGTCAAATCAGCACCCAGGAAATCCCACGCTTTCACATAGAATTCTACCGGCAATCCGTCTTTCCCTGGTGTCTTATTCTTTTTAGCACTCTTCATCACGTTTTCTACTTCATCCATAATCACGTCCTCATTCAAAATATCACATTCTCCACTACCCAACTTGTTTTCTAACCCATTCAGCACTTCTGAAACAAGACCAGAGTCAATCCATTTTTTATCATATAACTTGCTGTAGAAGCTATTCACCTCCTTTATCACATTCTCACCTGACACACACAAACCGTTCCTATCCAGGACTTTATCCATATTAACCTTTCTCCCATTCATTTTCTTAAAAAAGAACCTTGTGCACTTTTCATCTTTCTCAAGATGTTCTATTTTGGTGCGATAGATGATTTCCTTCCCTTTCTCATCCATAACACGCTTTAATTCACTCTTTGTCTCAGCCAGCTCATCAGACACATCCATCCCACTTTCTCCACACTTCCTTAACCAGTCTATACGCCTGTTTAAATCATTAAATCTTTCCCGATAAATAGCAGCTTTTTTATAGCCCCATTTTTTGAAGAATTTTTTGCAACACACCTTAACCCAGTCCCACCATTCCAGCACACACGTAAAATCCCTCTTACATACTCTCCACTCTTTATACTTTATTTTTAATTCATTCATCACATCCTCATCTTCTAACAACCTAACGTTCAGCTTCCAAACCCCACCACCATACACACGGTCATCAATCGCACTAAACACACCTCTCAAACACTCATGATCAGAAAAAGGTACAGCATTTTGTTCAAAATTCATACACAACATATTTTTGGAAAACAACATTTTATCTATTCTGGATGCAATACCACCCCTATCAGCATGGTATGTTGGCGGTGGTGGGATGCCAAATTTCAGAGCAGCAGCATCTAGAAGGGAAAAATCAGAAATAAGATTGGATAACTTTTTACCAGTTATGTCACAATTCCCTTCTGTGATGCAATTAAAGTCTCCAACTAAAACTGTAGGCATTTTGCCTGGAAGAAACAAACTTAATTTTTCCAAAAGAGCCAGACGCTCCTTTTTCCTGTCCTTTCCTGATGGACAGTACACATTAATAATTCTAGCCCGCCACCCCCTATAGCTAACATGTGCAATTATGCATCTACCCACCTCTACCACCGTGTAGCTATCTAAACTAATCTCCCTGTTACCCATTAATATCCCTACACCATCATTCCTATTAACACATGAGCCAGACCATACATGCTGACCGTAAGGCCAGTCCTTATCGCTTGGAGCGTCCTCAATCCCACATTCCTGAAGACAAAAGATGTGAGCATTCATCTGTTTAATGTAATCTAGGACGATTGCCCTCCTGGATTTAGATCTAATTTGTCTGACATTCAGGGACGCAATGCCCCAACCAGCTTGGGGAGCCATAACATGATGGTGTTATTTACATGACGACAAACAGGCCACTTCTTCTTCAGCCGTTTTCGTCTTCCATCTGGAACTGCAACTCCCCGAATCTGTTTACATCTGCAGGAATGCCTAAAAAAACATTGGTGTCAGGAGAGAAGACATTCTGAGGGTAACTACGTTCACTCACCGGACTTAAACAATCTTCACCGGCGTCCGCCCAATCCGTTCTGGGCTTTTTACAGGAAGTTCCAGGCTCCTCCTCCTCCTCAGAGGGCCTTGCAAGAGTGAAGTCACCTTGATCTCCACAACTGGTCAACTCCTCCTCAGTAGCTAACCAAGATATACTGGGGGTATTACCAAGAGAACCCTCCAACTCCCCCTCCCCACAGACATCAGACTGATGAGGGAGCTCACATTCAACCTCAGCAAGTTCCAAACCTGCCACCTCTGGGCTGGGAGACTCCGTTTCGGGCAGGGCCTCCTCATGTGCATCCATGATTTCAGGTTCCTCAATAAGATCCGGGTCTGTAACCTGTGGAATGTCAACAACAGCAGCAGGGGCGCAGCTGCCCCACCTGTGACCTCAGCGTAAGACCTAGGACTGATCCTGGCCTTACAATCCCGATACTTATGGCCCTCCTCACCACAAGCATTACACATAACAGGATTTGTGCAGTCTTTTGCCATATGGCCGGAACCATTGCAATTCCTACAAGTTGGCATGTCCTTGCAACTATCCTGGGTATGCCCGAAATTTTTACACCTCCTGCAATACAGTGGGGCATCTGGAAAAAACAAAAAACCACTATTTTTCCCAATTGAAAAATTAAGAGGGGGGTAATGGATGCCTCCCGGGCCTTGGGGATCCATCCCAAATCTCACAAAAAATTTGTACTTCCCGGTCCAGAGCCCTTCTCCATTCAGGACCCTGTGGGAGTACTGAACATAAATGCAATGTCTTTTCAAAAATAAAGTAATGTCCTCCAGGGAAACAAAAGGGTTGTGCATGAAAACCACAAGTGGGATATCCCCCTTGGAGTATAACACAGTAAAGGTAAGTCCTTCCAGCAAAGGATTTGCAACTCCATTTTTCAGGGCAGTAAACAAATTCTGGCAAGCCGCCATAGAAGATAGCACCAGCACATACCTGCCTTCCCTCCTGAACTCCTGCAGGCATATTATATCAGACTTCCGAATCTTCAGGATGTCATAAAACACCATGTTGACCAAATATCCCAGGGAAAATGCAACTTCTTATCTTCAGCGATTTCAATCCGGAATCCATTTTTGACCCGGCTATCACCGGTCCCAGAGAATTGAAGTCGGACTCCCATCGTCCACAACTCCAAGGATCTTCTCCCTGAATCCTCCTGGCTATCTCCCTAAAGCAGCAACCGGCTTAAGCCACCGAAGTGGCGATGCCGGAAGGCCAAGAGACAGCACTCAAGGTATCCAGGACACTTTGCACCTCGTCAGTGCAAAGCGGAGATCAGGTTCGGCTGTGTGAGAGGCGTCTGACCAATATCCAAGAAGTATCGTTTCTCCTTGCAGAGAGTGACATGCTAAGCATGCCGAGATGAGGAGACTTAAAGCCGCAATGCTCCTCTGGGAAATATGCAAATTGTCTCTTCAGACGCCTCTCACACAGCTTTAAGTCTCCTCATCTCGGCATGCTTAGCATGTCAATCTCCGCAAGGAGAAACGATACTTCTTGAATTCCCGAAGAGACACTTTTATTTCTGTTTCAAAATGGAGCAGCAGCCGAATAATACCACATACAAGGGATAAATACCACCACAGCATGACCAGACCACATAGTGTCCAAATAATACTACATACAAGGGACAAATACTGCCACACTATGACCAGACCACATATTACCACCATATAGTGACTAATAATACCATATACAAGGGACAAATACCGTCACACCGTGACCAGTCCACAAACTGTACCACCACAGAGTAACCAAATAGGACAAACAGTGACTGAATAATGCCACATAGAAGGAACAAATACCGCCACACCATGACCAGACCACATATTACTACCACGTGGTGACCAAATAATACCACATACAAGGGACAAATATCGCCACACCATGACCAGACCACATATTGTGACTATAAAGTGACCAAATAGTACCACATATGGGGGGACAAATACCACCACACCATGACCGAGCACATATATTACCGCCACACAGGAACCAAATAATACTAGATACAAGGGACAAATACCCCCACAATATGACAAGATCACATACTGCCTCCACATAGTCACCGAAAAATACCACACGCAAGGGTATTCATCCTATGTGGTATAATGTCCCACTCTCTGGCCCCCAATACAGCAATAACGTCCCCTTCTGTGGCCCTCATACAGGATCATGTCCCCTTCTGTGGCCTCCATATAGTAATGTCCCTCTTTTTGATGCTTTTTACATTAAAAAAAAATTTAAAAAATGATTCTATTCACCTGTCTCCATTCCGATGACAAGCTGCTCCTCCTCCTTGCCCCATCATTTGTCATACGCAGCGCAGTGCAGTGACAACAGGGTCGGCGAGCCATGGGCTCTAGTCTCCGCAATACTTTTCATGTGTATGTACTCTGGCAGGATCCCCTTCTCCACGGGCTGGGTCATGGTCGAGCCATTTGCTACCATAATTTTTATACCCCTGCTCAGGGGCCCACTGGGAAATTGTCCGCTCTTTCAGTGGGCCAGTCCGAGCCTGCACCACAAATGCCACACAAGCACAAACTGAAAAGTAGAAAGGAATGACATCCTATTATGGGACTTAAAATTCAGAATCTTCATCTTTTTAAAAAGTTGTAAATATTTTAATAAACTGAACTCCAGTCACTCTTTTTTAGTGAATTGTTTTGCGCAATTGTTTCTTGCGACATTTTAGCAGAACATGCAACTTTGCGCTCTAAAAAGATGCAGTAAAAAGGAAAATGAGAAAAATAAGAGCATATTTGATTTTGGGCAAAATTCATCAACACCATTTAGAGGGATTTGGAACAAAACACAGCAACATATACCATAACACAAAAAAGCAAAATGATGAATAGTGCCCAGAGTAATTTTTTTTGTCTGTAAATTGACACGATTTCTGTAAAAAAAAAATACTCCAAATATCCACCAGTGGGCGCTCTAGTACCATACATGCAAATCCTATTAATAAAGAAAAAAATGCTCTGGATATAAAAAGTTAAACTATTAATTTTATATATGTAAAATATTCTCTAAATCACTTTTTCAGTAGAAAAAATAGTCATTTTTAATTATTTTTTAAAATTTTTTTACATGATTTTAGGTATATATATATATATATTCTGAAAATACATGAATCCAAATTCATACCACCCGAATTATCCAGATATTACATATTTTTAAGTAAAATAAGTCATTTTCCCTCAACCTAAAAACCTTAAATAGAAAAAAGAAAACATCTAAAGCGCCTGCTGTCTTCTCCCGTATTCCACAATATAATGTGTGATTTACAGTTCCTGTCACTATATACAGTAAAGATGTATATCTTCGTACCGTGTTAGCCAGTAGATAGAAAAATATTTAGAGTTGAGAGTCCTCAGTGGTTGATACCTTTTAATGGCTAACTGAAAAGATGGTAACAAATTGCAAGCTTTCAAGGCTACTCAGGTCTCTTCATCAGGCTGAACTAATACAAAATCTGAAGAATCACATATTTATACACAAAAACACAGAAAAAATGCAATAGGTAAGACAAGTGACGTGAAGCAGAATAGTCATTATGGCAGAGGGATGAGCATAAATATTGGAACAATTCATAGATAAGGAGAGAAAGTTTTATTACCCTCTGATTGGGGTCTGGTAATGTTTTGTGATGTTTTCACAGGGTATTTGGAGTAAATTCCTTAATTGATGTAATAGGCCATAAAACCATGTGACAG
Organism: Oophaga sylvatica; assembly: GCA_033576555.1. NCBI lineage: Eukaryota > Metazoa > Chordata > Amphibia > Anura > Dendrobatidae > Oophaga > Oophaga sylvatica. The sequence goes on along the minus strand of JARQOD010000006.1, from coordinate 431,083,854 downwards.
GTTCATTCCAGCATTAAGAGTGTCAAAGGTCACCATCAATTTGTATTCGCAAATTCTTCTCTGCCTCTGACATGTGAATCTGCTTCTTAGTACCAGTATTTTCATATCTGACATGCTATGATCAGGGGAGCAAAAATGTTTTGCCACAGGTAGATCCATTCTTTTTTCTCTTATTGCGTGGCGATGAGAATTCATCCTTGTTCTCAGTTTTTGCCCGGTCTCCCCCACATACAGACCCCCAGTTGGACATTTAGTACATATAATTAGTACATAATTAGTACATATAATTAGGCTATACAGTCTCTGAAAACCAACAAAGAAATCATCATTAAACCTGCTGACAAGGGAGGTGCAATAGTCATGATGAACACATCAGACTATATGAAGGAAGCAAACAGACAACTTACAGACACACGCTACTACAGAAAACTGGAGTCGGACCCTACACAGGACTATTACAAGGAACTAAGCAAGTTGGTATCTTGTCTGTCTGACAAATCCATAAGAGCCGATGACCTGATACCAGAGAGTCCAAGAACAGGGACATTCTACATGCTTCCCAAAATCCACAAAGCTGGGAATCCAGGGAGGCCGATTATTTCATGTGTGGACTCCCTTACTGAGCAGGTATCTGGATGGGTAGAGGGCATTCTTAAACCTCTGGTAAAGGATACACCCAGCTACATTCAGGACACAACTGACCTACTGAATAAACTAGCAGCAATAGGTCCTCTACCAGAAGTAACCATCCTGGCCACCATGGATGTGGAATCCTTGTACTCTAATATCCCACACCAGGATGGATTAAATGCCTGCAAAGACTTCATGAAAAACACAGAGAATGATGCTGATTCTGTGGTGAAACTCACAAAATTCATCCTCACCCACAATTACTTTGAATTTGACAACAAGATCTATTTACAGGAGACTGGCACAGCGATGGGAAGTAAAATGGCTCCACAGTATGCAAATCTTTTCATGGCCAAGCTTGAAAGCGACTTTCTGTCCTCATGTCCAACCAGGCCTCGGGCCTACTACCGCTACATTGATGACATTTTAATCATCTGGACGGAGTCTGAGCAACAGCTAAAGACGTTCCACGAACAGTTCAATCAATTTCATCCCACCATCAACTTAACACTTAACTACTCCAGCACTGAAATTAACTTTTTGGACACCATCATTAAACTGAAGGACAATGAAATAGAGACATCCCTGTATCAGAAGCCAATCGACCGTCCAACATACCTTAAATGGGACAGTTTCCATCCAAAACACATAAAAAACTCTATTGTCTACAGCCAAGCCATCAGATACAACCGTATATGTTCCAACCCCATGGATAGAGATGAACACCTTGGTCGCCTTAGAAAGACCTTTTTAAATCAGGGCTACCATCCAAGAACAATTGAAAACCAAATTACAAGAGCCACCAGAATATCAAGGGATCACCTGCTACATTACAAAGCTAAAGAAGAAAATAACCGGGTGCCTTTAGTGGTCACCTACAATCCAAATCTGGAGGTGCTAAGGGGAGCTGCACGGAAACTACAACCTTTACTACAAAAAGATGCCCGGTTACAATCCATATTTCCAGACCCCCCACTACTGTGTTTTAGGCAGCCCCCAAATCTAAGAAGCATCATTGTCAGAAGTTCCCTGTCCTCCCCAACAGCTGCAGGAACCTTGCCTTGCAATCAGAAGAAATGCAAAACCTGTCCATTTATAATGACCACGGACAAGATAAAGATCCCAACTCACATCAGGACTACAAGATACCAGGTACTTTCAGCTGCATCACATCTAATGTTGTGTACCTAATTATATGTACTAAATGTCCAACTGGGGGTCTGTATGTGGGGGAGACCGGGCAAAAACTGAGAACAAGGATGAATTCTCATCGCCACGCAATAAGAGAAAAAAGAATGGATCTACCTGTGGCAAAACATTTTTGCTCCCCTGATCATAGCATGTCAGATATGAAAATACTGGTACTAAGAAGCAGATTCACATCTCAGAGGCAGAGAAGAATTTGCGAATACACATTGATGGTGACCTTTGACACTCTTAATGCTGGAATGAACCTGTCACATGGTTTTATGGCCTATTACATCAATTAAGGAATTTACTCCAAATACCCTGTGAAAACATCACAAAACATTACCAGACCCCAATCAGAGGGTAATAAAACTTTCTCTCCTTATCTATGAATTGTTCCAATATTTATGCTCATCCCTCTGCCATAATGACTATTCTGCTTCACGTCACTTGTCTTACCTATTGCATTTTTTCTGTGTTTTTGTGTATAAATATGTGATTCTTCAGATTTTGTATTAGTTCAGCCTGATGAAGAGACCTGAGTAGTCTCGAAAGCTTGCAATTTGTTACCATCTTTTCAGTTAGCCATTAAAAGGTATCAACCACTGAGGACTCTCAACTCTAAATATTTTTCTGTCACTATATATTAATTTCTCCGGTGAGTGACGCGGATGATGACAGGTTCTGAAATGAATAATTGAAGATTGCTTTGCTTTTTGTAGATACATTTGCCAACACCTGACAAAATGATGGCTCAGCGGGAACTGACGATAAACTAACGCACACAAAAATCTATTAAACAGATCGTTTACTATTTGACATGGGAGACAATGAAGATGAGAGTCTTCATCCTGAGCTAATTGGAAATTATGCCTTACTGTGCATCACTGCAAAATGCATTAAAAGGGGTATTCTGACCATTAGATTTAAAGGGGGTTTCTCATCCAGACAATCCCTGTCCACATCCCAAATTAAATCAATTGAATATACAGTATATATATATATATATATATATATATACACGAGGGGGGCCTGAAAAGTTCGAGGCCCACCCATGAAATCTTTTTTGCATGGTCTTGTTTTGCAATGCAATATCTTATTTACTTTGTTGAATGGTCTCATGTTGAGCAATCTTGATTTATTTACATTTTTTTTGTTTCCGTGACAGCATTTTAAAGTTTGGTGGCAAGGCTGAAATATGGGAATGGATAAATTGGCAAATCGAGCAGTCATTCAATACCTTCAGAAAAAAGGACTCACACCATTGGAAATTCAGAAGGACATGCTGGAGACATTAGGGGACAATGCTCCTTCTTATACAATGGTGAAAAAACTGGGTTGCAGATTTCAAGCGGGGACAGACATCAATTGAAGATGCTGCTCGCAGTGGTCGTCCCTCAACCGCATGCACAGAAGAAAATTTTCAAAAAAGTGCAAGACATTGTAATGGCAGATCGACGGGTCAAACAGCGGCACATTGCACAATGTGTGGGCATATCAGTGGAGAGGGTTGGCCATATCCTAACACAGCTGCTTAACATGCATAAAGTTTCGGCCCGATGGGTGCACAGACTTTTGACATTAGAGAACAAACGTCTGAGAGAACTTCGCTCTGCGGAAAATGTGCAACTGTTTGAAGCTGATATTCAACTTTTTATGCAGAGATTTGTTACAATGGATGAAACTTGGGTACATTACTTTTGTCCGGAGTCAAAAGAAGCCTCAAAACAGTGGAAACATCCCACCTCCCCACGCCCCAAAAAGGCAAAGGTGGTTCCATCCGCTGGCAAGGTGATGGCATCAGTGTTGTCGGATTCCAAGGGTGTCATTCTTCTGAAGTTCCTCCAGAAAGGTCAAACCATCAATGAGGAATATTATGCAGCTCAGATTCATCTTCCGAGGTCATCAATTAAGGAAAAACGTCAAGGGATGCTGCGGAAAGGGGTGTTGTTTCACCAGGACAATGCGCCAGTTCACACATCAGCTGTTGCAATGGCTGCAATTCACTCCTATGATTTCCAACTGCTTCAGCACCCACCCTATTCCCCTGATTTGACTCCCTCAGACTATCACCTATTTCCACAGATGAAAAAGCACCTTTGTAGAAGTCGTTTTCCTTCTGATGAAGCCGTCATGGACTCCGTAAAGGAGTTTTTGGAGGAGCAAGATGAAACTTTCTACCACAGTGGACTAATGAAACTCCAAGAGCGATGGCATACCTGTGTGACCCTCAAGGGAGACTATGTCGAGAACTGACTGTAAAAATGTTGACCCACGGTCACTACTTCTGGGTCGGGCCTCGAAATTTTCAGGCGCCCATCGTATATATATATATATACTAGTTATGAACCCGTTCTATGCCAGGGTGGCAAGCATTTTTATAGGTATATGGTCTCCCATCCCGGTATGTGCTACCCCCTCCTATCCTGGTATGCATGGCACCCCTCATCCCTATCCTGGAATGCATGGTCCCCTCATCCTATCCTGGTATGCATGGTCCCCTCATCCCTATCCTGGTATGTATGGTCCCCTCACCCCCACCCAAATCTGGTATGCATGGCACCCCATTCCTCATCCTGGTATGCATGGTCCCCTCACCCCCCAATCCTGGTATGCATGGTACCCCCTCATCACTATCCTGGTATGAATGGTACCTGCTCATCCATATCCTGGTATTCATGGTTCCCTCACCCCCAATTCTGGTATGCATGGTCCCCTCACCCCCCAATCTTGGTATGCATGGTCCCCTCCCGCCCAATCCTGGAATGCATGGTCCCCTCACCCCCCAATTCTGGTATGAATGGTCCCCTCTCCCCCAATTCTGGTATGCATGGTCCCCCCTCATCCCTACCATAGGATGTATGGTACCCTTCACCCCCCAATCCTGGTATGCATGGTCCCTCATCCCCAATCCTGGTATACATGGCACCCCTTACCTCCCAATTCTGGTATGCATGGTCCCCTCACCCCCAATCCTGGTATGCATAGTACCCCTCTATCCTGGTATGCATGTTACCCCTCATCCCCCAATCCTGATATGCATAGCCCCCTCACCCCCCAATCCTGGTATGCATGGTCCTCTCACCCCCACCATCCTGGTATGCATGGTCCCCTTACCCCCAATCCTGATATGCATGGTCCCCTCACCCCCAATCCTGATATGCATGGTCCCCTCACCCCCCTATCCTGGTATTCATGGTTCTCTGATCACCCTATCTTGGTATGCATGGTCCCCTCACCCCCCAATCCTGGAATGCATGGTCCCCTGATCCCCCAATCCTGGTATGCATGGTCCCCTCACCCCCAATCCTGATATACATGGTCCCCTCACCCCCCTATCCTGGTATTCATGGTTCTCTAACCACCCTATCCTGGTATGCATGGTCCCCTCACCCCCCAATCCTGGAATGCATCGTCCCCTGACCCCCCAATCCTTGTATGCATGGTCCCCTCATCCCCAATCCTGGTATACATGGCACCCCTTACCTCCCAATTCTGGTATGCATGGTACCCTCACCCCCCAATCCTGGTATGCATGTTACCCCTCATCCCCCATTCCTGGTATGCATGGCCCCATCTCCCTCCAATACTGGTATGCATGGTCCTCTCACCCCCCATCCTGGTATGCATGATCCCCTCAACCCCTATCCTGGTATGCTTGGTCTCCTCACCCCCAATCCTGATATGCATGGTCCCCTCACCCCCAATCCTGATATGCATGGTCCCCTCATCCCCCAATCTTGGAATGCATAGTCCCCTCAGCCTCCAATCCTGGTATGCATGGTCCCCTCACTCCCCTATCCTGGTATGCATGGTCTCCTCACCCACAATCCTGGTATGCATGGTCCCGTCACCCCCCTATCCTGGTATGCTTGGTCTCCTCACCCCCAATCCTGATATGCATGGTCCCCTCACCCCCCTATCCTGGTATGCATGGTCCCCTAACCCCCCAATCTTGGAATGCATGGTCCCCTCAGCCCCCAATCCTGGTATGCATGGTCTCCTCACCCCCCCAATTCTGGTATGCATGGTCCCCTCATCCCTATCGTAGGATGTATGGTATCCCCTCACCCCCAATCCTGGTATGCATGGTCCCCTCATCCCCAATCCTGGTATACATGGCACCCCTTACCTCCCAATTCTGGTATGCATGGTCCCCTCATCCCCAATCCTGGTATACATGGCACCCCTTACCTCCCAATTCTGGTATGCATGGTCCCCTCATCCCCAATCCTGGTGTGCATGGTACCCCTCATCCCCCAATCCTGGTATGCATGGTCCCCTCACCCCCCTATCCTAGTATGCATAGTCCCCTCACCCCCCTATCCTGATATGCATGGTCCCCTCACCCCCCTATCCTGGTATGCATGGTCCTCTCACTCCCATATCCTGGTATGCATGGTCCCCTCAACCCCCTAAATCCTGGTATGCATGGTCCCTCACCCCCCAATCCTGGAATGCATGGTCACCTCACCCCCCAATCCTGGTATGCATGGTCCCCCCTCATCCCTATCATAGGATGTATGGTACCCCCTCACCCCCCAATCCTGGTATGCATGGTCCCCTCATCCACAATCCTGGTATACATGGCACCCCTTACCTCCCAATTCTGGTATGCATGGTCCCCTCATCCCCAATCCTGGTGTGCATGGTACCCCTCATCCCCCAATCCTGGTATGCATGGTCCCCTCACCCCCCTATCCTAGTATGCATAGTCCCCTCACCCCCCTATCCTGATATGCATGGTCCCCTCACCCCCCTATCCTGGTATGCATGGTCCCCCCTCATCCCTATCGTAGGATGTATGGTACCTCCTCACCCCCCAATCCTGGTATGTATGGTCCCCTCATCCCCAATCCTGGTATACATGGCACCCCTCACCTCCCAATTCTGGTATGCATGGTCCCCTCATCCCCCAATCCTGGTATGCACGGCCCCCTCACCCCCCATTCCTGGTATCCACGGTCCCCTCTCCCCCCAATCCTAGTATGCATGGTTCACCCTCACCCTTATATTAGGATGTATGGAACCCCTCACCCCCCAATCCTGGTATGCATGGTCCCCTCACCCCCCCAATCTTGAAATGTATGGTCCCCTCACCCCCCAATCCTGATATACATGGTCCCACGCACTCCCCAATCCTGATATACATGGTCCCTTCACCCCCCAATCCTGATATGCATGGTCCCCTCACCCCCCAATCCTGATATACATGGTCCCCTCATCCCCCAATCCTGGTATGCATGGTCCCCTCACCCCCAATCCTGTTATGCATGGTTCCCTCACCCCCCAATCCTGATATGCATGGTCCCATCAGCCCCCAATCCTGATATGCATGGTCCCCTCGGCCCCCAATCCTGATATGCATGGTCCCCTCACCCCCAATCCTGGTATGCATGGTCCTCTCACCACCCAATCCTGATATGCAGGGTCCTCTCACTCCCCAATCCTGATATGCATGGTCCCCTCACCCTCCAATCCTGATATGCATGGTTCCCTCACTCCCCAATCCTGGTATGCATGGTCACCTCACCCTCCAATCTTGGAATGCATGGACCCCTCACCCCCCAATCCTGATATGCATGGTCCCCTCACCCTCCAATCCTGATATACATGGTCCCCTCACCCCCCAATCCTGATATGCATGGTCCCCTCATCCCCCAATCTTGATATGCATTGTCCTCTCACCCCCCAATCCTGATATGCATGGTCCCCTCACCCCCCAATCCTGATATGCATGGTCCTCTCATCCCCAATCCTGATATGCATGGTCCCCTCACCCCCCAATCCTGATATGCATGGTCCCCTCACCCCCCCAATCCTAATATGCATGGTCCCCTCACCCCCCAGTCTTGATATGCATGGTCATCTCACCCCCAATCCTGATATGCATGGTCCCTTCACCCCCCCAATCCTGATATGCATGGTCCTCTCACCCCCAATCCTGATGTGCATGATCCCCTCACCCCCCAATCCTGATATGCATGGTCCTCTCACCCCCTATCCTGATTTGTATGGTCCCCCTCACTCCTATTAAACTGCACACATACCCAAAAAAAAAACATTTATACTCACCTTTTTTCCTTGTGCTCCAGCACCATCCCGTTCAGCCGGAGGCCGGAGGAGGAGAGCAGCACCGGAGTACGCACATGCCCATACCGCGCTGTCTGGTGCTATATTGCTGAAGACACACTGTAAATGTGTCTTCAGCAAAATGGCGCCAATAGCGCTATGAGCATGCGCGATTCCGACGCGCACTTCTGGTATCCTGCCCCGGTGAGAAGAGAAGCACCGCGGCAGTGCTCCTCCCGGTCAGGTAAGTATGTAAGTATGGCGCCGGAGATTGCGGTATGCATTCAGTGTCTACGCGTACTGCGATCTCCGGTGCCATACACAATCCTCACCGCTGGATGTCGTCTTCTATCTGAAGCCAGACTGTGCAGGCGTGTTGCGCTTGCGCAGTCTATAAAGGCTTCGGACAGAGGGACGCTTACAGCGTTATATTATAGATATATATATATGTCTTAGAAGTCATGGGGCCCATAGCAGAAGTATAATGCATTCCCCATAGTCCTCCATATAGCATAATGTCCCCTCATTGTCCTCCATGTAATATAATCCATCCCTCCTGGTCCTCCCTAAAATATAAAGCATATAATCCATCCCTCCTAGTCCTCCCGAAAATATAAAGCATCACTCATAGTTCTCCATATAGAATAGTGCACTCCCCATAGTCCTCCAAATAATATAATGCATCCTCCATAATCCTCCATGCAGTATAATGTGCCCCACAGCCCATAGTCATCCATGCAGTATAATGTGTTGTGAATACTCTGGAGGCGACTTCTGAGCTGGGGCTCCCTCCGGTGGTTGCTGAGGGTAATGAACTAATTGCTGAATGGCCTTCAGCTGGCTCTGAATGGTCTGATATAAGTGACCTGAACTCCCAGCAGCCTTGCCGGTAATCAATTGTTCTTCCAGGTCTTGCTTGGAGCTCAGCTTGCATTCCTGCTCTCATTCAGATAAGTGATTTGCTGTTTTTTTTCCTCTGGTTGGATTTTCCTTGCTGTTTGCTGCTTAGCAGTAGACTTCAGCCTGGTCCCCTTTTGGGGCCTGGCGCTGCAATTGTGCTCAGTTTGTGTTTGCACTTTTGCTCTGTTTCTGTGGCACTTTTATTTGCTGAATTGCTGTGTGTTACACCGGAGATCTGATTTAGGTGGTAGAGATCGTGTGATCTCAGGTTTTTTGTTAATCAGAAGTGTTGGTATTTTTGTCAGGGTTTTTTTGGTTGCAGTCAGAATTCTTTCCTGTACTTTTCTATCTAGACAGAATTGGGCCCCAGCGTTTGCTCATTCTATTTTCTGTCTGTGTTCGTATTTTCTTCTTGTCTAACCGCCATTACATGTTTGGGGTCTTCCTATTTTTTTGGGGGTTCTGCTACGGGGCAGTTAGTTTTCATCTTTCTGCCTTTAGGTGTAGCTATCTCTCCGGCTGTGACGAGGCATCTATGATCACCGTAGGTACGCTCCACGGCTACTTCTAGTGTTGCTGTTGGTTCAGGGTCCTGCAACCCAATAGTTTCCAGCCTCTCTGGTGTATTGCTACTTTGCTATTTTTGCTATTTCTCCTCAGCTACCGAAACATAACAGTATTACCGGTCAAACTGAAAATTATATGGTACTCAACAGAAGGGAAAAATAGTAAAGAAGGAAAAAGAAAAAGGGGAGTTTTTTTTTCCTGTCTGTTGCATTTTTTCCCTCTTTTTCTCTGGGTACTGAGGAGGATTTTTTTTTTCCTCAATGGAGTTTGCACAGTTGTCTGGCCATGTGGAGCGGCTTGTCGCTGAGGTTCAGAGTATTGATACCTATCTTGATAGGTTGCTGGCTGTGGAACCTAGAATCCCCATACCAGATTTATTTTTGGGGATCGGGCTAAATTTCTGAATTTCAAAAATAACTAAGTTGTTTTTCGCCTTGAAGCCTAAGTCCTCAGGGAATGCAGCACAGCAGGTTCAAATTGTCATCTCTCTGCTGCGCGGCGACCCTCAGGATTGGGCTTTTTCCCTGACACCTGGGGATCCTGTTTTGAATGATGTTGATGTATTTTTTCAGGCTCTGGGGTTATTGTACAATGAACCTAATGTCACTGATCAAGCTGAAAAGACCTTGTTGGCATTAAATCAGGGACGTGAAGACGCTGAGCTACAGTCATGGCCAAAAGTTTTGAGAATGACACAAATATTAATTTTTACAAAGTCTACTGCTTCACTTTTTCTAATGGCAATTTGCATATACTCCAGAATGTTATAAAGAGTGATCAGCTTAACAGCAATTACTTGCAAAGTCAATATTTGGCTAGAAAATGAACTTTATCCCCCAAAACACATTTCAACATCATTGCAGTCCTGCCTTAAAAGGACCAGCTAACCTCTTTTCAGTGATTGCTCCATTAACACAGGTGTGGGTGTTGATGAGGACATGACTGGAGATCAATCTGTCATGATTAAGTAAGAATGACACCACTGGACACTTTAAAAGGAGGCTGGTGCTTGGCATCATTGTTTCTCTTCTGGTAACCATGGTTATCTCTAAAGAAACACGTGCAGTCATCATTGCAATGCACAAAAATGGCCTAACAGGGAACAGTATCGCAGCTAGAAAGATTGCACCTCAGTCAACAATCTATCGCATCATCAAGAACTTCAAGGAGAGAGGTTCCATTGTTGCCAAAAAGGCTTCAGGGATCCCAAGAAAGACCAGCAAGCGCCAGGACCGTCTCTTAAAAGTGTTTCAGCTGCGGGATCGGGCTACCAGCAGTGCAGAGCTTGCTCAGGAATGGCATCAGGCAGGTGTGAGTGCATCTGCACGCACTGTGAGGCGGAGACTCTTGGAGCAAGGCCTGGTCTCAAGAAGGGCAGCAAAGAAGCCACTTCTCTCCAGAAAAAACATCATGGAAAGACTGATATTCTGCAAAAGGTACAGACAGTGGACTGCTGAGGACTGGGGTAAAGTTATTTTCTCTGATGAATCCCCTTTTCGATTGTTTGGGACATCAGGAAAATGCCTCATTCGGAGAAGACAAGGTGAGCGCTACCACCAGTCTTGTCTCATGCCAACTGTTAAGCATCCTGAAACCATTCATGTGTGGGATTGCTTCTCAGCCAAGGGAATCGGCTCTCTCACAGTCTTGCCTAAAAACACAGCCATGAATAAAGAATGGTACCAGAATGTCCTCCAAGAGCAACTTCTCCCAACCCTCCAAGAGCAGTTTGGCGATCAACAATGCCTTTTCAGCATGATGGAGCACCTTGCCATAAAGCAAAGGTGATAACTAAATGGCTCAGGGAACAAAACATAGAGATTTTGGGTCCATGGCCTGGAAACTCCCCAGATCATAATCCCATTGAGAACTTGTGGTCAATCATCAAGAGACGGGTGGACAAACAAAAACCTAAAAATTCTGACAAAATGAAAGCATTGATTGTGCAAGAATGGACTGCTAGCAGTCAGGATTTGGTCCAGAAGGTGATTGAGAGCATGCCAGGGAGAATTGCAGAGGTCCTGAAGAAGAAGGGTCAACACTGCAAATATTGACTTGCTGCATTAACTCATTCTAACTGTCAATATAAGCTTTTGTTACTCATATGTTTGCAATTATTATATTTCTGTCTGTGATAAAAACATCTGTCAAACACACATAAAAACCAGAGGGCAGCAAATCATGTGAAAATATAATATTTGTGTCATTCTCAAAACTTTTGGCCATGACTGTACACTGTCAGAAATTCTGAAAGTGGGCAGTCCTGACCAATGGAATAATGATGCTTTGGCAGCACTTTTTCGGAAGGGTCTGTCAGAAAATGTAAAGGACGTTATGGTGGGATTCCCTGTTCCCTCTGGTCTCAATGATTCTATGTCTTTGGCTATTCAAATTGACAGACGTTTGCGTGAGCGCAGAGGTATGCTTGAGATAGTGTTGCCTTGTGAGCCAGCTCCTGAGCCCATGCAGTGTGATGGAGAGACTTCTTGGGCTCAGCGTCATGAGTTTCGTAAGCGCAATGGGTTATGTTTCTACTGTGGTGACGCCTCTCATGCTATTTCCGTCTGCCCTAAGTGGGGAAGACGCTTTGCGCGCTCAGTTGTCTTGGGTAGTGTTCAGACTAAATTTCTGTTGACTGTTACCCTGATTTGCTCCCTGTCCACATTTTCGGCTCAGGTTTTTGTTGATTCAGGAGCAGCTATTACCCTGATGGATTTTGACTTTGTCAAACGTTGTGGGTTTCCCATGATACCCCTGCGGAAGTCTATTCCTTTGCTGTGCATTGATTCTACCCCTTTGGCGGAGAATAAACCCCAGTTTTCTACTCAGGTGATAATGAGGGTTGAACCAGATCATCAGGAGAGTTGCAAATTTCTGGTGTTGCATAATCTGCATCACATTATTGTACTGGGTTTCCCTTGGTTACAGACTCATAATCCTGTTTTGGATTGGAAATCTGTGTCTGTGACCAGTTGGGGTTGCCAATGTGTTAATATTGACACTCCTGTTTTTTCTGCCTCTCTCCAGTCTCAGGACGTCCCTGACTTTTTGACTGATTTTTCTGATGTGTTTAGCGAGAGTAAGTCTGCATCCTTACCTCCTCACAGGAGCTATGATTGCGCTATTGAATTAGTGCCTCGTGGTAAATTTCCTAAGGGTCGTCTTTTTAATTTATCTGTACCTGAACATGATGCTATGCAATCTTATATCAAGGAGTCTTTGGAGAAGGGTCATATCAGACCATCCTCTTCACCCTTGGGCGCCGATTTTTTCTTTGTGGCCAAAAAGGATGGTTCATTGAGGCCGTGTATTGACTATCGCCTCCTGAATAAAATCACTGTTAAATATCAATATCCGTTACCCTTGATTTCTGACCTATTTTCCAGAGTGAAAAGTGCTAGTTGGTTTACCAAGCTTGACCTCAGGGGGGCGTATAACCTTATTCGCATTAAGCATGGGGATGAATGGAAGATGGCGTTTAATACCCCAGAGGGGCATTTTGAGTACCTAGTGATGCCTTTTGGGCTTACTAATGCCCCTTCCTTCTTCCAATCCTTCATGAATGATATTTTCAGGGATTTTGTGGATACATTTCTGATTGTTTATTTGGATGATATCTTGATTTTTTCCAACGACTGGGACTCTCATGTGAACATGTTCGGACTGTGTTCCAGATTTTGAGAGAGAATGCACTGTATGTGAAGGGATCAAAGTGTCTTTTTGGCGTACAGAAGGTCTCATTTCTGGGATTCATTTTGTCTCCGTCTGTTATTGAAATGGACCCGGTCAAGGTTCAGGCCATCTGTGATGTGGGTTCAACCTACTTCGTTGAAGGCTCTTCAGAGATTTTTGGGTTTTGCCAATTTTTATCGTAAATTTATTGGTAATTTCTCCGGTATTGTTAAACCATTGACTGATTTGACCAAAAAGGGTTCCGATGTGGTGACTTGGCCTCCTGAGGCAGTTTCTGCGTTTCAGGAACTTAAGCAGAGATTCATTTCTGCTTCTGTTCTACGGCAGCCTGATGTTTCTCTGCCGTTTCATGTGGAGGTTGATGCCTCTGAGATTGGGGCAAGTGCCGTTTTGTCCCAAAGGGATCCAGAGACCTCTAAGAGTAACCCTTGTGCCTTCTTCTCTCGAAAATTTTCTCCAACTGAACGTAATTATGACGTGGGTAATCGGGAGTTATTGGCCATGAAGTGGGCCTCTGAAGAGTGGAGACATTGGCTGGAAGGAGCCAAACATCAGGAGGTGGTCCTCACGGACCATAAGAGCCTGGTTTATCTCGAATCAGCCAAGCGACTTAATCCTAGACAGGCCAGGTGGGCCTTGTTTTTCACATGTTTTAATTTTGTGGTTTCTTTTCTTCCGGGCACTAAGAATGTTAAGGCGGATGCCCTCTCGAGGAGTTTCTTTGCGGATTCTCCTGAGTTATCTGATCCTGCTGTTATTTTGAAAGAGGGTATAGTTCTTTCTGCCATCTCGCCCAATTAGAGACTGGCTCTGGAGGGGTGTCAGGAGGATAAACCTGAACGCTGCCCTGTTGGGAAATTGTTTATCCCAGACCAGTGGAAGAAGAGTGTGATGTCTGAGATTCATTGTTCCGCGTTGGCTGGTCATCTCGGGATTTTTGGTACCAGATACTTGGTGAGTCAGTCCTTTTAGTGGCCTACTTTGTCTCGTGACGTCAGGGACTTTGTGCAGTCCGGTGGGACTTGCTCTCGTTCCAAGCCTTACTCTCGTTCTAGTGGTTTGTTAATGCCATTACCTGTACCCAAGAGGCCATGGACCCATATTTCTATGGATTTTATTTCCGACCTCCCTGTCTCTCAGAGAATGACCGTTATCTGGGTAATCTGTGATAGGTTTTCCAAGATGATACATCTTGTGCCATTACCTAAGTTGCCTTCCTCCTCCGAATTGGTGCCTTTGTTCTTTCAGCACGTGGTTAGGTTACATGGCATTCCGGAGAACATTGTGTCTGACAGAGGAGTCCAGTTTGTTTCCAGATTTTGGAGGACATTTTGTTCTAAACTGGGCGTTCAGTTATCTTTCTCCTCTGCATTTCACCCTCAGACCAATGGACAAACCGAGAGAACAAACCAGACCTTGGAGACTTATTTGAGATGTTTTGTGTCTGCTGATCAAGATGACTGGGTCTCTTTTTTGCCTTTGGCTGAGTTTGCTCTTAATAATAGGGCTAGCTCTGCCACCTTGATGTCTCCATTTTTCTGCAATTCTGGGTTTCACCCTCGATTTTCTTCAGGACAGGCGGAGGCTTCTGTCTGTCCAGGGGTTGACTCTATTGTGGAGCGTATGCAGCAGATTTGGGACCAGGTAGTGGAGAGGTTGTCTCTCTCTCTCAAGAGAAGGCCCAGCGGTTTGCCAACCGTTATAGGACTGATGGTCCTCGTTTTAAAGTGGGGGACTTGGTTTGGTTGTCCTCAAGAAATATCCCTATGAAGGTTGCATCTCCAAAATTCAAGCCAAGGTTCATTGGACCTTATAAGATCATGGAAATTATTAATCCGATTTCCTTCCGTTTGCTTCTTCCAGGAACGTTTAAGATCCATAACGTGTTCCACAAGTCCTTATTGAAAAGGTTTGTCGAGCCAGTGGTTCCTATGGCTGCGCCTCCCGACCCTGTTTTGGTTGAGGGCAATTTGGAGTATGTGGTTGAGAAAATATTGGATTCTCGTTTTGCTAGACGGAAACTCCAGTATTTGGTTAAGTGGAGAGGTTATGGTCAGGAGGACAATTCCTGGGTGTTTGCTTCAGACATCCATGCTGGGAGACTGATCCGTGCCTATCATTGAGCTCATCCTGATCGGCCTGGTTGCGCAGGTGAGGGTTCGGTGACCCCTCCTCAAGGGGGGTACTGTTGTCAATACTCTGGAGGCACTTCTGAGCTGGGGCTCCCTCCGGTGGTTGCTGAGGGTAATGAATGGATAAGTTGGTTCCC
Source organism: Oophaga sylvatica (assembly GCA_033576555.1). Classification (NCBI taxonomy): domain Eukaryota; kingdom Metazoa; phylum Chordata; class Amphibia; order Anura; family Dendrobatidae; genus Oophaga; species Oophaga sylvatica. Next base: position 431,068,535 of record JARQOD010000006.1, on the reverse strand, counting down.
AAGTTTATTGGTCCTTATGAAATTTTAGAGGTCATTAACCCGGTGGCCTTTCGCCTGCGCCTGCCTTCGTCGTTGCGGATCACCAATGTGTTCCATAAGGAGCTTCTGAAGCCGTTGGTGTTGTGAACACGTTGGAGACGACTTCAGAGCTGGGGCTCCCTCCGGTGGTTGCTGAGGGTAATGAACCAATTGCTGAATGGCTTTCAGCTGGCTCTGAATGATCTCATATAAGTGACCTGAACTCCCAGCAGCCTTGCCGGTAATCAATTGTTCTTCCAGGTCTTGCTTGGAGCTCAGCTTGCATTCCTGCTCTCATTCAGATAAGTGATTTGCTGTTTTTTTCCTCTGGTTGGATTTTCCTTGCTGTTTGCTGCTTAGCAGTAGACTTCAGCCTGGTCCCCTTTTGGGGCCTGGCGCTGCAATTGTGCTCAGTTTGTGTTTGCACTTTTGCTCTGTTCCTGTGGCACTTTTATTTGCTGAATTGCTGTGTGTTACACCAGAGATCTGATTTAGGTGGTAGAGATCGTGTGATCTCAGGTTTTTTGTTAATTAGAAGTGTTGGTATTTTTGTCAGGTTTTTTTTGGGTTGCAGTCAGAATTCTTTCCTATACTTTTCTATCTAGACAGAATTGGGCCCCAGCGTTTGCTCATTCTATTTTCTGTCTGTGTTCGTATTTTCTTCTTGTCTAACCGCCATTACATGTTTGGGGGCTTCCTATTTCTTTGGGGGTTCTGCTACGGGGCAGTTAGTTTTCATCTTTCTGTCTTTAGGTGTAGCTATCTCTCCAGCTGTGGCGAGGCGTCTAGGATCACCGTAGGTACGCTCCACGGCTACTTCTAGTGTTGCTGTTAGTTCAGGGTCCTGCAACCCAATAGTTTCCAGTCTCTCTGGTGTATTGCTACTTTGCTATTTTTGCTATTTCTCCTCAGCTACCGAAACATAACAATAATGCACAGCATATAATCCTACATGTAGTATACTGCACAGTCTATCCTGGTATATGTTCCCCATCCTGGCCCCCATCATAGTATGCGACCCCATTCTGGTATATGGCCCCCATTATGGTATCTGGCCCGCAATCCTGATATATGGTCCCCATCCTGGTATATGGTCCCCATCCTGGTATATGGTCCCCATCTTGGTACATGTCCCCCATCCTGGTACTTGTCCCCCACCTTGGTATATGTCGACCCATTCTGGTATATGTCTCTCATCCTGGGCCCGATCATGGTACATGTCCCTCATCCTGGTACATGTCCCTCATCCTGGTACATGTCCCTCATCCTGGTACATGTCCTCATCCTGGTGTATGGCACTAATCCTGGGCCCTATCCTGGTATATGTCCCCCATCCTAGTATATGGCCCTCATCCTGGGCCCCATTCTGGTAAATTTTTCCATCTTGGTATATGTCCCCAGCCTGATATATGGCTGGCATCCTATTCTTGGCCCCATCCTGATACATGTCACTCATCTTGGGCCCCATACTGGTACATGTGCCTCATCCTGGTATATGTCCCTCATCCTGGTATATGGCCCTCATCCTTGGCCCCATCCTGGTACATGTCCCTCATCCTGGTACATGTCCCTCATCCTTGTATATGTCCTCATCCTGGTGTATGGCACTCATCCTGGGCCCTATCCTGGTGTATGGCCCTCATCCTTGGCCCCATTCTGGTAAATTTTCCCATTTTGGTATATGTCCCCAGCCTGGTATATGGTTGGCATCCCATTCTGGGCCCCATCCTGGTACATGTCACTCATCTTGGGCCCCATACTGGTACATGTCCCTCATCCTGGTACATGTCCCTCATCTTGGTATATGTCCCCAGCCTGGTATATGACCCTCATCCTTGGCCCAATCCTGGTATGTGTCCCTATCCTGGTATATGGCACTAATCCTGGGCCTCATTCTGGTATCTGTCCCATCCTGGTATATGGCCCTCAGTCTAGTGTATATATATATATATATATATATATATATACAGAATCCAGCATTCACAATGGGTGATGTCACGGTTCACCTCCCCCTAATCATCTTGTGCAATGACTGATAATGCCTCTATTGTTATGTTTTGGTAGCTGAGGAAAGCAGGCAAAAAAGGCAATACACCAGAGAGGTTGGGATCTACTGGATTGCAGTACCCTGACTAACCACCACAACTAAAGGCAGCCGTGGAGCGTTCCTACGTTGGTCCTAGATGCCTCGTCACAGCCTGAGGGGCTAACTACACCTAAAGATAGAAAGAGGAAAGCTATCTGCCCCGGAGCAGATCCCCAAAGAACATAGGAAGCCCCCAAACATGTAATGGCGGTTAGACAAGAGGAAATACAGACACAGACAGAAAATAGTATGAGCAAATGCTGGGGCCCAATCTGCCTGGACAGAAAAGGATAGGAAGGATACTTACTGCAATCCAAAAAAAAACCCTAAAAAAAGCCAACGCTACTAATTGCAAAAACACCTGAGATCACACGACCTCTACCACCTAAATTAGTTCTCTAGTGTAACAAAACTAAGCCGCAGCCACAGAAAAAACTGGAAAAGGCAAATGAACAAACAACAGTGGCTCCAGAGGAACCCAGGCGCCCAAGCCCCCCAAGGAGGAGAATCTGGCCAACCTCACAGAAATGCAGAGAAAATTGCAAATGGCAAGCACAAAAACAAAAAACAGAAAATATCTTATCTGAGAGCAGGAGAAGAGGCAAGACTCAGCAAGCTTCCAAGTGAACCAGGAAACAACGTTGAGACAGGAACAATTGATCACCGGCAACCATGATGGGGGGAAACCTCCCTTATATCCAGCCAGTCCGTGATTCCTGATTGCCAATCCTCATTGAATGGTTCAGTACAGTTTGTAACCACCAGAGGGAGCTTCTGATCAGAATTCATTTCTAAAACATTCATAACAGTACCCCCCCCTTGAGGAGGGGTCACCGAACCCTCATTTGTGCAACCAGGTCGTTCAGGATGAGCTCTGTGATACGCACGGATCAGTCTCCTAGCATGGATGTCCGAAGCAAACACCCAAGAATTGTCCTCCTGACCATAACCTCTCCACTTAACCAAATACTGGAGTTTCCGTCTAGAAAAACGAGAATCCAATATTTTCTCAACCACATACTCCAGATTGCCCTCAACCAAAACAGGGTCAGGGGGCGCAGCCATAGGAACCACTGGCTCGACAAACCTCTTCAATAAGGACTTGTGGAACACATTATGGATCTTAAATGTCCCTGGAAGAAGTAAACAAAAGGAAACAGGATTAAGAATCTCCATGATCTTATAAGGTCCAATGAACCTAGGCTTAAACTTAGGAGATGCAACTCTCATAGGGATATTTCTTGAGGACAACCAGACCAAGTCCCCCACTTTAAACCGAGGACCATCAGTCCTATGCCGGTTGGCAAACCGCTGGGCCTTCTCCTGAGAGAGGGACAACCTCTCCACTACCTGGTCCCAAATCTGCTGCATACGCTCCACAACAGAGTCAACACTCGGACAGACAGAAGCCTCCGTCTGTCTCGAAGAAAATCGAGGGTGAAACCCAAAATTGCAGAAAAATGGAGACATCAAAGTGGCAGAGCTTGCCCTATTATTTAGAGCAAACTCAGCCTAATGCAAAAAAGAGACCAGGTCATCTTGATCAGCAGACACAACGCATCTCAGATAAGTCTCCAATGTCTGGTTTGTTCTCTCAGTTTGTCCATTGGTCTGAGGATGAAAAGCCGAGGAGAAAGACAATTGAACACCAAGTTTAGAACAAAAAGTCCTCCAAAATCTGGAAACAAACTGGACTCCTCTGTCAGACACAATGTTCTCAGGAATGCCGTGTAACCGAACCACGTTCTGAAGGAACAAAGGCACCAATTCGGAGGAGGAAGGCAACTTAGGTAATGGCACAAGATGTATCATCTTGGAAAACCTATCACAAATCACCCAGATAATGGTCATTCTCTGAGAAACAGTGAGGTCGGAAATAAAATCCATAGATATATGGGTCCATGGTCTCTAGGGCACAGGCAATGGCATCAACAAACCACTAGAGCGAGAGCAAGGCTTGGAGCGAGAGCAAGTCCCACAAGACTGCACAAACTCCCTGACGTCACGAGACAAAGTAGGCCACCAAAAGGACCGACTCACCAAGTCTCTGGTACCAAAAATTCCGGGATGACCGGCCAACGCGGAACAATGAATCTCAGACATCACACTCTTCTTCCACTGGTCTGGGACAACAATTTCCCAACAGGGCAGCGCTCGGGTTTATCCTCCTGACACCCCTCCAGAGCCAGTCTCAAATTGGGTGAGATGGCGGAAAGAACTACACCCTCTTTCAAAATAACAGCAGGATCAGATAACTCAGGAGAGTCCGCAAGGAAACTCCTCGAGAGGGCATCCGCCTTAACATTCTTAGTGCCAGGAAGAAAGGAAACCACAAAATTAAAACGTGTGAAAAACAAGGCCCACCTGGCCTGTCTAGGATTAAGTCGCTTGGCTGATTCGAGATAAACCAGATTCTTATGGTCCATGAGGACCACCACCTGATGTTTGTCTCCCTCCAGCCAATGTCTCCACTCTTCAAAAGCCCACTTCATGGCCAATAACTCCCGATTACCCACGTCATAATTACGTTCAGTAGGAGAAAATTTTCGAGAGAAAAAGGCACAAGGGTTACTTTTAGAGGTCTCTGGATCTTTTTGGGACAAAACGGCACCTGCCCCAATTTCAGAGGCATCAACCTCCACCTGAAATGGCAGAGAAACATCAGGCTGCCGTAGAACAGGAGCAGAAGTGAATCTCTGTTTAAGTTCCTGAAATGCAGAGACTGCCTCAGGAGGCCAATTCACCACATCAGAACCCTTTTTGCTTAAATCGGTCAATGGTTTAACAATAACAGAGAAATTACCAATAAATTTACGATAAAAATTGGCAAAACCCAAGAATCTCTGAAGAGCCTTTAATGAAGTAGTTTGGACCCAATCACAGATGGCCTGAACCTTGACCGGGTCCATTTCAATAACAGATGGAGACAAAATGAATCCCAGAAATGAGATCCTCTGTACGCCAAAAAGACACTTTGATCCCTTCACATACAGAGCATTCTCTCTCAAAATCTGGAACACAGTTCGAACATGTTTCACATGAGAGTCCCAGTCATTAGAAAAAATCAAGATATCATCCAAATAAACAATCAGAAATTTGTCCACAAAATCCCTGAAAATGTCATTCATGAAGGACTGGAAGACGGAAGGAGCATTAGTGAGCCCAAAGGGCATCACTAGGTACTCAAAATGCCCTTCAGGGGTATTGAATGCCGTCTTCCATTCATCCCCGTGCTTAATGCGAATAAGGTTATACGCCCCCTGAGGTCAAGCTTGGTAAACCAAGTAGCGTTTTTCACCCTGGAAAACAGGTCAGAAATCAAGGGTAACGGGTATTGATATTTCACAGTAATATTGTTCAAGAGACGATAATCAATACACGGCCTTAATGAACCATCTTTTTTGGCCACAAAGAAAAAACCGGCACCTAAGGGTGAAGAGGATGGTCTGATATGACCCTTCTCCAATGATTCCTTGATATAAGACCGCATAGCGTCATGTTCAGGTACAGACAAGTTAAAAAGGCGACCTTTAGGGAATTTACTACCCGGCACTAATTCAATAGCGCAGTCATAGCTCCTATGGGGAGGCAAGGATGCAGATTTACTTTCGCTAAACACATCAGAAAAATCAGTCAAAAAGTCAGGCACATCTTGAGCCTGGGGAGAGGCAGAAAAAACAGGAGTGTTGGTATTAACACATTGGCAGCCCCAACTGGTTACAGACACAGATTTCCAATCCAAAACAGGATTATGAGACTGTAACCAAGGGAAACCCAGCACGATAATGTCATGCAGATTATACAGAACCAAAAATTTGCAGCACTCCTGGTGATCAGGTTCAACCCTCATTATCACCTGAGTAGAAAACTGGGGTTTATTCTCAGCCAAAGGGGTAGAATCGATCCCCAGTAGGGGAATAGACTTCTGTAGGGGTATCAAGGGAAACCCACAACGTTTAGCAAAATCATAATCCATCAGGTTAATAGCTGCTCCAGAATCAACGAAAGCCTGAGCAGAAAATGAGGACAGAGAGCATATCAGAGTGACAGTTAATAAAAACTTAGTCTGAACACTACCCAAGACAACTGAGAGTGCAAAACGTCTTCCCCGCTTAGGGCAGACTGAAATAGCATGAGAGGCATCACCACAGTAGAAACATAACCCATTGCGCTTTCGAAACTCATGACGCTGTGCCCCAGACACCACTCTATCACACTGCATGGGTTCAGAAGCTGGTTCACAAGGCAACACCATTCCACGCATACTTCTCCGCTCACGCAAACGTCTGTCAATTTGAATCGCTAATGACATAGAATCATTGAGACCAGAGGGGACAGGGAATCCCACCATAACATCCTTCACATTATCTGACAGACCCTTCCGGAAAAGGACTGCCAAAGCGTCGTCATTCCATTTGGTCAGGACTGCCCACCTACGGAATCTCTGACAGTATAACTCAGCGTCATAAGGCCCCTGATTTAATGCCAACAAGGCTTTTTCAGCTTGATCAGTGACATTAGGCTCATCGTACAATAACCCCAAAGCCTGAAAAAATGCATCAACATCACTCAAAACAGGATCCCCAGGTGTCAGGGAAAAAGCCCAATCCTGAGGATCGCCGCGCAGGAGAGAGATGACAATTTGAACCTGCTGCGCTGCGTTCCCTGAGGACTTAGATTTTAAGGCAAAAAACAATTTACAATTATTTTTGAAATTCTGAAACTTAGCTCGATCCCCCAAAAACAAATCTGGCATGGGAATCCTAGGTTCCACAACAGGCAACCTAGCAAGATATGCAGCAATACTCTGAACCTCAGTGGCAAGCTGATCCACACGGCCAGACAACCGCGCAAACTCCATTGAGAGACAAGATCCTCCCCAGCACCCAGAGATACAGAGGGAAAAAAAAAAAAAATGCAACAAATAGAAAAATATCTCTGACAACTCTGACAACCTTTTTCTTTCACAATATTTTTTCCCTTCTGTGAGTACCATACAAATTTCAATTTTTAGGGCCGGTGATACTGTTATGTTTCGGTAGCTGAGGAGTGCAGGTAAAAAAGGAAATACACCAGAGCAGTTGGAATCTATGAGATTGCAGTACCCTGACTAACCACCACAACTAGAGGCAGCCGTGGAGCGTTCCTACGTTGGTCCTAGACGCCTCGTCACAGCCTGAGAAACTAACTACACCTAAAGATAGATATAGGAAAGCTATCTGCCCCGGAGCAGAACCCCAAAGATATTAGAAAGCCCCCAAACATGTAATGGCGGTTAGACAAGATGAAATACTGACACAGAAAGAAAATAGTATGAGCAAACGCTGGGGCCCAAACTAACTAAATAGAAAAGGATAGGAAGGGTACTTACTGCAATCCCAGAAAACCCTGAAAAGCGCCAACTCTACTAATTTCAAAAATACCTGAGATCACACGACCTCTACCACCTAAATTAGTTCTCTGGTGTAACAAAATCAAAACAGCAGCCACTGAAAAAACTGGAAAAAGCAAAAGTACAAATATCAGTGGCTGAACAAAACTGAGAGGGCAGAAGCCCCCAGAGGGGACCCTGAAAGCCCCCACAGAAGTGCAGGACAAAATGCAAAAATATAGCACAAACACAAAAGAAGAAAATGTCTTATCTGTTAGCAGGATATGCAGACACCACACAGCAGGCTACAAGGGAAACTGGAATAAAGGATTCAGACCAGAACAATTGATCACCGGCAACCCTGATGGGAAAGTGACTCCCTTATATAAGACCAGTCAGTAACACCTGATTCCCAGTCCTCACAATCTTCACTGAACAGACCAGCACCGCTTGTAACCACCAGAGGGAGTCTCTGCTCAGAACTCATCTCAAACCCATTCACAACACTGAGCAGAAAATGTGGACAGGGAGTAAATCAGGGTAACAGTCAACAGAAATTTAGTCTGAACACTACCCAAGACAACTGAGTGTTCAAAACGTCTTCCCCGCTTAGGACAGACTGAAATAGCATGAGAGGCATCACCACAGTAGAAACATAACCCATTGCGTTTTCGAAACTCATGACGCTGTGCCCCAGAAGCCACTCTATCATACTGCATGGGTTCAGAAGCTGGTTCACAAGGCAACACCATTCCACGCATACCTCTACGCTCACGCAAACGTCTGTCAATTTGAATCGCCAATGACATAGAATCATTGAGACCAGAGGGAGCAGGGAAACCCACCATAACATCTTTTACATTCTCTGACAGACCCTTCCGAAAAAGGGCTGCCAAAGCATCATCATTCCATTTGGTCTGAACTGCCCACTTTCGGAATTTCTGACAGTACAACTCAGCGTCCTCAAGCCCCTGATTTAATGCCAACAAGGTTTTTTCAGCTTGATCAGTGACATTAGGTTCATCATACAATAACCCCAGAGCCAGAAAAAATGCATCAACATTACTCAAAACAGGGTCCCCAGGTGTCAGGGAAAAAGCCCAATCCTGAGGATCGCCGCGCAGGAGAGAGATGACAATTTGAACCTGCTGTGCTGCATTCCCTGAGGACTTAAGGCAAAAAACAACTTACAGTTATTTTTGAAATTCAGAAATTTAGCTCGATCCCCAAAAACAAATCTGGCATGGGGATCCTAGGTTCCACAACCGGTAACCCTTCAAGATAGGTAGCAATACTCCGAACTTCAGTGGCAAGCTGATCCACACGGCCAGACAACTGTGCAAACTCCATTCAGAGAAAAAAAAATCCTCCTCAGCACCCAGAGAAAAAGAGGGAAAAAAATGCAACAAACAGAAAAAAAAAAAAAAAAATCTCTGACAACTCTGACAACTTTTTCCTTTCCACACTATTTTTCCCTTGTGTGAGTACCATATAATTTTCAGTTTGGCCGGTGATAATGTTATGTTTTGGTAGCTGAGGAGAGCAGGCAAAAAAGGCAATACACCAGAGAGGTTGGGATCTACTGGATTGCGGTACCCTGACTAACCACCACAACTAAAGGCAGCCGTGGAGCGTTCCTACGTTGGTCCTAGACGCCTCGTCACAGCCTGAGAGGCTAACTACACCTAAAGATAGAAAGAGGAAAGCTATCTGCCCCGGAGCAGATCCCCAAAGAACATAGGAAGACCCCAATCATGTAATGGCGGTTAGACAAGAGGAAATACAGACACAGACAGAAAATAGTATGAGCAAACGCTGGGGCCCAATTTGCCTGGACAGAAAAGGATAGGAAGGATACTTACTGCAATCCAAAAAAAACCCTTAAAAAAAGCCAACGCTACTAATTGCAAAAACACCTGAGATCACACGACCTCTACCACCTAAATTAGTTCTCTGGTGTAACAAAACTAAGCCACAGCCACAGAAAAAACTGGAAAAGGCAAATGAACAAACAACAGTGGCTCCAGAGGAACTCAGGCGCCCAAGCCCCCCAAGGAGGGGAACCTGGCCAACCTCACAGAAATGCAGAGAAAATTGCAAATGGCAAGCACAAAAACAAAAACAGAAAATATGTTATCTGAGAGCAGGAGAAGAGGCAAGACTCAGCAAGCTTCCAAGTGAACCAGGAAACAACGTTGAGACAGGAACAAATGATCACCGGCAACCATGATGGGGGGAAACCTCCCTTATATCCAGCCAGTCCGTGATTCCTGATTGCCAATCCTCATTGAATCGTTCAGTACCGTTTGTAACCACCAGAGGGAGCTTCTGCTCAGAATTCATTTCTAAAACATTCATAACACTCTATATACCGTTGATAACACAGGACCTACCATTGACAATAGGTGATGTCACAGCTCACCTCCTCCTGTACAATGACTGATAACACCTCTATATACAGTAGATAACACAGGATCCAGCATTCACAATAGGTGATGTCACAGCTCACCTCCACCTCCTGTACAATGACTGATAACACCTCTATATACAGTAGATAACACAGGATCCACCATTCACAATAGGTGATGTCACAGCTCACCTCCTCCTCCTGTACAATGACTGATAACATCTCTATATATACAGTAGATAACACAGGATCCATCATTCACAATAGGTGATGTCACAGCTCACCTCCACCTCCTGTACAATGACTGATAACACCTCTATATACCGTTGATAACACAGGACCTACCATTCACAATAGGTGATGTCACAGCTCACCTCCTCCTGTACAATGACTGATAACACCTCTATATACAGTAGATAAGAGTCCACCATTCACAATAGGTGATGTCACAGCTCACCTCCTCCCCCTCCTGCACAATAACTGATAAGACCTCTATATACAGTATATAGCAGAGGATCCACCATTCTTAATAGGTGATGTCACAGCTCACCTCCTCCTCCTCTTCCTGTACAATGACTGATAACTCCTCTATATACAGTAAATAGCACAGGATCCACCATTCACAATAGGTGATATCACAGTTCACCTCCTCCTCCTGTACAATGACTGATAACACCTCTATATACAGTAGATAACACAGGATCCACCATTCACAATAGGTGATGTCACAGCTCACCTCCTCCTCCTCCTGTACAATGACTGATAACACCTCTATATACAGTAGATAACACAGTATCCACCATTCACAATAGGTGATGTCACAGCTCACCTCCTCCTCCTGTACAATGACTGATAACACCTCTATACAGTGGATAACACAGGATCCACCATTCACAATAGGTGATGTCACAGCTCACCTCCTCCCCCTCCTGCACAATAACTGATAAGACCTCTATATACAGTATATAGCACAGGATCCACCATTCTTAATAGGTGATGTCACAGCTCACCTCCTCCTCCTCTTCCTGTACAATGACTGATAACTCCTCTATATACAGTAAATAGCACAGGATCCACCATTCTTAATAGGTGATGTTACAGCTCACCTCCTCCTCCTGTACAATGAGTGATAACACCTCTATATACAGTAGATCACACAGGATCCATCATTCACAATAGGTGATGTCACAGCTCACCTCCTCCTCCTGTACAATGACTGATAACACCTCTATAACAGTATATAAAACGTATCACCATTTCACAATAAGTTATGCCCAGCTCTACATCATTCTACATGTCCAAATGATGAATACCACCTCATAAAAGGAATTCAGTGATAACGTAACATTTCCAAGTACAAAATAAATTATCCCCAATTACATGCATTTAAGAAAAAAAATGTCCTCAAAAGTGAATAACCCCTTTACAGTCTCAGATAAAAGGGAATTCATGTGTTGAGGTGAATGTTACAACAACCAACTCAATACCAAGTCCACTATTGGTCAGCAACAGACAGTGCAAGTCAGAAGGAGGCAAATGGTGCAACATTTTTAATAAAACCAATTGCAAAACTTTTTTTTTAGCCTCGGTTACATGCAATTGTCCCAGTGCTTTACACTTCAGCTCTGCTTCTTCCTACGGACTCCAGACTAGCAGAATTATCTCAGTCTCATCACTTTTCTCACAATCAATGGTCGTAGTCGTAGTCATCCGGGAGGTGTCATAAGTGAAGGGTGAATTCAATGGAGGATATCATTTGAAGGGTTAACCTTAAAGGAGACCTGACATAATATTAGAATTGTGAGCAGCCAATCAGAATCCAAGTAACCCTACACCAGATTAAAAAATGAATTCTAAGAGATGACTGGCTGTAAGGTTTTAGAGTTGACGAAAGGAACCGATAGAGGAGGATCGGAGTCAGAAAACAGAAGCAAATAAGGGGTTAAATGTGTTACTGGAGATACAGATAAATCCCGTAGAGTAACGATGATGAAGATGTTTGGTTGCCATGGTGACGGCACATAAGTGTTGGCGTGGAGGGCAGCAGCTGCGGCGCGGCGGCGCCCGGACCTCAGCACTTTGCTACATAGGAGATTGTAATCCGCTGTGACAGGACCTTGTGAAGTCTCCGGCGTCTTTTTTTCTAGGAACTAGAAATAACCTTTCCCTGGGCTCACTCACAAATAGTCCACGCGACCCGGCGGCGAGGAGACCGCGGGGCTCAATATCGATCAAGTGCAGAGAAGAAGGTTTTATTGTTGAATATACGGAAAATGATCCATCGCATCATTGCATAACAGCGGCACGGACACAGCCGACCTCACTCGTCACTGCAAGTGTGGAAGAAGATGTCGGCACGGAAAAGTGATGGCGAAGGATGGAGATGTAAAGGGAGTCACAAAATAATCTCAGCAGAAGGAGTTCAGAAGGGGTGAAGATGACGTGTGGAATGTTTCATCCCTACAGGAAAGAGAAAAAGAAGATGACATGTACGGTCATTTGGGGACAATAATGGATCACTATCGGAGAGGGCCTACGAGGAAAAGGATAAAGAACTAAAGGGCAACGCTCAATGCCAGTCTGCTGCAACTAAAGCCAATATGATATTGTTATGAATTTGAAAATGCCATTACTTCACGATTGCACTGATCCTGATTTAAAACGGGATCCCTCATGGAGTTTTGCCCTGCACGTCGGTGCTCTGGGTCACTGAGATGTGCAGCGAACCGCAGCCAGCACCATTCACTTGAATGGAGCTGAGTAGAAGTGGAGGGGCTAGGAACACTACAATGCAGAGAACAAAGCGTGAACGGGAAACAGCACTGAATTAGTACTGTGGTCTCTTCATTCTCAGGATCACAGATTTCGGTCCTCCAGCGATCATTAAATTGAATCTGTCAGCAGGTTTTGCTATGTTATCTGACAGCAGCATGATATAGCGACAGAGACCCTGATTCCAGCGATGTATTACTTAGTTTACTGAGGGCAGCAGTTGTGATAGAATCACAGTTTTCTCTGCTGCAGATCTAGCAGAGCTCGGAATGCTGAGCTGTGTATAACCCCACCCCCACCACTGATTGGCTGCTTTCTGTGTATAATCCTGCCCACCCCTCTGATTGGCAGATATCTGGTTTCAATGTCTATTGACAAAAAGCTGCTGATCAGTGCTGAGGGTGTGGTTGGATCAGGAGGCACGAGACACCTAGTCCTGTAGTAATTATCTCTTGCTGATAAAACACTGATTTTAGCTGGAGAGACAGCACACCTCCTCCTCCCTCCTACCTCTCTGCACAGTGGCACTGAGCATGCTCCCTACACTACCCCAAAGAAGTCGATTACTCTTTGTCGCGCTAATCTATAGGCATATATTTGCTCTTCTTGTACAGACAGCATCAGGAATTTAGGGCAGTCTAGGTTTCATTAATATGATATTCCCGCAGGTCTTGCATAATTACAAAGTAGGTAGGAAAACGAGGGATTTGCTGAATACTCACAGATCGTAAAAATTACTCGGATTTCGAGGCTTCTACCCAGCGCTCTAGAGGAAAATTAAGATGCTACTATTATCTCTATGCTCAGCTGGAAGGAAAAAACAAATATGGCATATTACCAATCACCAGTCAGACGTCAGCTCTGTTTTCGCTGAGCAAGCTCCACTGTCTACTCGTCTGCATGTACCATAGAGATGAGACTTTCTTATCTTTCTTTCTTACATGTAATATTGCATGTACAGAGCGAAACGTGTATCTAGATGGCCATCATGTAAGGGCAGATCAGAGGTTTAGTAGATCCAGGGCCGGTTTTAGGCAAAGTGGGACCCTAGGCAAAGCTTAAAATGGGGCCCCAAATGCTAACATATTGCACATCACACAGAAGCATTTCGGTTGTATTTACATGCACTGAGTTCAGGACACTAAATGAGTGTGATCGACAATATTGAAGTCGTTCAACACTTGTTTCCCGGCCTCTTTCCACCGGCTGAGGAATAATGATGGGGACAGAACAATCACTAATAGATCAATCTGTCCCCATACGGTATCATGTTATCAGCAGCACATATGCAGCTTACACCGGGCGATGTGCTGCTGAGAACAATGATTTTTGTTCCGGCATAAACAATCCAATCTCTGGATGAATATGCAGCACTTTGCTTGTTTAGTATAATACACCCCATAGTCCTCCATATATTATAATGTGCACCACAGTCCTCCATATTGTAAAATGCACACCCCATAGTCCTCCATATAGTATAATATACTCCTCAGTCCTCCATATAGTATAAAACACTCCCTATAGTCTTCCATATAGTATAATACACTCCCTATAGTCCTCCATATAGTATAATACACTCAGTCCTCCATATAGTATAATACACTCCTCAGTCCTCCATATAGTATAAAACACTCCCTATAGTCCTCCATATAGTATAATACACTCCCTATAGTCCTCCATATAGTATAATACACTTCCCATAGTCCTCCATATAGTATAATAAACTCCCTATAGCCCTCCATATGTTAAAATACACTCAGTCCTCCATATAGTATAATACACTACTCAGTCCTCCATATAGTATAATACACTCCTCATAGTGCTCCATATAGTATAATGCACCGCCATACTCATCCATGTAGTGCAATTCACTTCCCATAGTATAATGCACCCCATAGTTCTTCATATAGTATGCCCATAATATCCCATAGTCCTCGATACAGTATAATGCAGCCCACATATAATATAATGCAATCACCCCATAGAGCATAATGCAGCCACCCCACAGAGTATAATGCAACCACTCCACAGAATATAATGTAACCCCCCCATAGAATATAATGCAGCCCTCCTCATATAGCATAATGCAGCCCCCATAGAATATAATGTAGCCCCCTCATAAAGTATAATGAAGCCCCCATATAATATAATCTAGCTCCCCATATAATATAATGCAGCCCCCCCATAGAATACAATGTAGCACCCCCAAATATAGTATAATGTAGCCCCCTCATAGAGTATGATGCAATCACCCCTCATAGAATATAATAAATATAATACAGCCCCAATAGAATATAATGTAGTCCCAAATAGAATATAATATAGCCTGCCTCCCCATAGAATATAATGTAGACCTCCACAGTATATAACACAGGCACATAGTATATAACACAGCCTCCCCCATAAAATATAATATGCCACCCAATAGTATATAACACAGCCCACATAATATATAGCGCGGCCTGCATAGTATATGCGCGGCCCACATAGTATATTGCGCGGCCACATAGTATATAGCACAGCCACATAGTATATATCACGGCCCACATAGTATATAGCATGGCGCACATAGTATATAGTGCGGCCCACATAGTGTATAGCACAGCCACATAGTATATAGCACAGCCCACATAGTATATAGCACAGCCACATAGTATATAGCGCTGCCCATATAGTGTATAGCACAGCCACATAGTATATAGCACAGCCCACCTAGCATATAGCACAGCCACATAGTATATAGCACAGTCCACATAGCATATAGCACAGCCACATAGTATATAGCGTGGCCTGCATTGTATATATCGTGGCCCACATAGTATATAGCGCGGCCCACATAATATACAGCACGGCCCACATAGTATATAACACAGCCCATATAGTATATAGCACAGCCTACATAGTATATAGTGTGGCCCACATAGTATATTGCACGGCCCACATAGTATATAGTACGGCCCGCATAGTATATAGCACAGCCACATAGTATATAGCACAACTCACATAGTAAATTGCATGGCCCACATAGTATATCGTGCAGCCCGCATAGTATATAGCACAGCCACATAGTATATAGCACAGCCCACATAGTATACAGCGCGGCCAAAATAGTATATAGCACAGCCTACATAGTATATAGTGCGGCCCCCATAGTATATAGCGCGGCCCACATAGTATATAGCACGGCCTGCATAGTATATTGCATGGCCACATAGTATATAGCGCGGCCCACATAGTAATAGCACAGCCCACATAGTATATAGCACGGCCCACATAGTGTATAGCACAGCCTGCATAGAATATAGCACGGCCCACATAGTATATAGCACGGCCTGCATAGAATATAGCACGGCCCATATAACACTCCCCTCCCAGGAATGGCCCCACAGTCCAGTACTCACTGACATATATAAAAAAACCACACTCCTCACCTCTCCTCGTGCCCACGCTGCTCCCGGCTCCTGTCTCCTGCTCTGCCCAGCACACAATGAGTGCGCGATGACGTCATCGTGCACCCGCAGTGTGGGCAGAGGGGAATGATGGGAGAGGGAGCAAAGCTGACACTCTCTCCTCCATCATTGCTTTGAACTGTACCGCGTCTATGATTGATTCGGCTTCCCTGAATTTTCTTGACCTGACCTTTTTACCCATTTTGTCTTCGGCCTGACCTTCTGCACTATTGTCCTGATAATGATTTTGAAACTACAGCCTACTTACATTAAGCAAAATTAGTATTTCTTACACTGCCAATTTTGCAAGTTTTCCCACCTACAAAGAATGGAGAGGTCTGTAATTTTTATCGTAGGTACACTTCACCTGTGAGAGACAGAATCTAAAAATAAAAAAACAGAAAATCACATTGTATGTTTTTTAATTAATTAATTTGTATTTTATTGCATGAAGTAAGTATTTGATCACCTACCAACCAGCAAGAATTCTGACCTCACAGACCTTAGTATTTCTTTAAGAAGCCTCCTACTCTGCACTCATTACCTGTATTAATTGCACCTGTCCACACGCTCAATCACATTCCAACATCCCCACCATGGCCAAGACCAAACAGCTGTCTAAGGACAACAGGGGCAAAATTATAGACCTGCACAAGGCTGGGATGGGCTACAGGACAATAGGCAAGCAGCTTGGTGAGAAGGCAACAACTGTTGGCACAATTATTAGAAAATGGAAGAAACAAAAAATGGCTGTCAGTCTTCCTTGGTTTGGGGCTCCATGCAGGATCTTGTCTCATGGGGTAAGGATGATTCTGAGAAAGGCCAGGAATCAGCCCAGAACTACATGGGAGGACCTGGTCAATGACCTGAAGAGAGCTGGGACCACAGTCTCAAACATCACCGTTAGTAAAACACTACGCTGTCATTGATTAAAAACCTTCCAGGGCACGCAAGGCCCCCTGCTCACACCTGCATATGTCCTGACCTGTTTAAAGTTTGCCAATGACCATCTGGATGATCCAGAGGAGGCATGGGAGAAGGTAATGTGGGCAGATGAGAACAAAATAGAACTTTTTGGTGTCACCACCACTCTCTGTGTTTGGAGGAAGGAGATGAGCAGGGGCGCCGCTATAATGAGGCGAGTTGAGCCTGTTGTCTCAGGTGGCGGCAGCCAGGGGGCGGCAGAGCGGAACTCATAACACGTGGTGTGGTGCAGGCCGGCTCTCCTTAATCCCTCACACAGTCACATCTGACCCCCCCTCCAGCTGTCCCGCTCTGGACACTATATGTCCCGCAGGGAGACAAGCCGCCACGCCCCCCATGCACCTGACACGCACCACATGTGTGGATACCAGGGCTATGGGGTACTCGGAGCCGAGCCCATAGATTTCTATGAGAGTTGTCACTGGCAGCGGGACTCGGTCCGTGGCCCTGGCAGTCAAGCGATGGGGGATATTTACAGGGGATTTTAAGGATAGGTAGTTCGTGACGCCACCTGTGGTATCTGGTTAATTGAACCAGCGCTGCTTTAAAAACTTTCACAGGGGATGTTATGGGGCAGCTTGGTAGTAAGTCTCCCACAGGTGAGACTGGTCCCTGGAAGTCTATGGTGATGATGATGCAGAGTGTAGATAATAATTCAGTCGCACACAATGCAGCTTCTTTTCATACCTTTTACTGGTAGATGGTTCAAGCAGATCCCGGGGAGCTGGTCGGGGTGGAGAGTGCACATTCGGGTAACCGCTGAGCAGGTTAGAGGCCTCCTTTACTTCAATATGTATGTGAGTCCAACTTGCCTGAAGCGAAGTTAACTCTGTTATCTCCAGCTTTCTCAATAACTGACAAGCCCGGCCGACGTTGTGGTGGAGCCTTCTGAGTGGTGAGAACAGAGTCCTTCTATGCAGGGCCCTGCTAAAAGTCCCTGTCCCTCCTGACTCCGGTTACGTATCGACACTTAGGGTTGCTCTCTGCGACCTGTAGTCCAGATGCCTCCGGTTTTCTTGTTACTATGCTTGAAACACTAGCAACGCCTCAGACTCCGGTGTCCGGCAATTTAGTGCAGGCAATCCAATACCTGAAGCACTTCTCTCTGTCTTCTCCACTATGCCCTTCGCCCTGCTCTCACTCTTAGCATAAGCACTTGTAGCTTCGATGGTAATGTCAGCTTTCTCCAGAGCTCGCTGAGCAGCTCTCAGTATCCTCCTAGTTTCAGCTTCTGTTGAAGTACTGACTAAGGGTAGCTCTGACCAGGCTAGGATGATTCACTTCACCCGTACTAGCCTCCACTTCTTTGTCAGGTGAGCTACGCTAGCTCTGCGAGGATTCAGTCCTCTCTCCTCTCCCTCCAAGTCCAGACTTAACTGGCACTGAACTGCACTGTCTGAAGACAGGAAACTGACTGGTCTGAGCTCTTCTCAGACAGGAAACAGACTGAGCTCTGCTAAGTGTCACTCCCTCCTACACCCCTGGTGGGTGTGTCTGAAAGGGTGAGTGACGTGAATAGATAACAAGCTTTTGCGGTTACCTTCCTGTGCATTCTCCTGGATTTTATGTGTGTGCCTTACATAGCTGGGCCACACATCCCCCCTTGGTTAAACACAGCACTCCCGGGCTGTAAAAGAGAAAAAGAAAAACATTTTGTTTTGCATTAAACAACAACATTTCAACTCTTCCCATCCGGGAGGTAAGACTTCTTGAACGTTACAATTTGTACATTAGAAAATACAAAAGTATCAAAAGTATCAAAACATTCTCATAAGTATTAGACAATATACTTGTGGAGGACCCGCACCAAAAACCTCCCACGTGGGTCCTGGGTGGGCTGCAGGACTTCTGACTGCAGACCTCACTCTAGGCCCACCATACGGGTTTTTCTTCAGAGGTAGTTGTGTAGTTAGGCTTCGTGTAAAACCAAGATAAGGCACCGTAGTGCAACTATTTACATGAAAGTTTTTGGGCTGGCATAGTCCACAGCCACGCAGTCCATTGCATGGGAAAAAGACATATATATATATATATAAATTTCAAACTTTATACATTTTGTTAGTGACAATAAACCCTGTCTGGGTCTTGCTAACTAGTTTACTAGACTACTCCTGATAGCGAATAGGTAGTTTTCCCTTAGTGATACGTTCTGATCTACGTGGGGTAGCGTCAGGTGCAGTAGTCTCTAAACTTTCTGTTCTGCGTAACGGCAAACT
The DNA here is from genome assembly GCA_033576555.1 of Oophaga sylvatica. NCBI lineage: Eukaryota > Metazoa > Chordata > Amphibia > Anura > Dendrobatidae > Oophaga > Oophaga sylvatica. Next base: position 431,049,232 of record JARQOD010000006.1, on the reverse strand, counting down.
ATAGATACGACTCCACCTCTCTAGGGACCTGGCAAGCATGCTAGTGACTGGACGAGGCGGTACTGCTTCACCAGCTTCACCAGGGGACTCCACTTCTTGTGGTGCTGCTTCTTGCGGTTCCGCTGCTTGGGATCCCAATGGTTGAGGGTCTGCCGGAACAGGTTCTTCTGGAACTGGCTCAACTGGCACAATTGGTATGACTGGTTGTAGAGACTCCTCTTGCGGTTGATAAAACTGCAGCACAGGAATAATTACAGCGTCTCCCAATCTGGGCCAATCTGCAGGTAAATCTCCCAAATCCGTGTGTATGACCGCTTCAGCACTCTCTTCTTGATGGACAACAGGGTTTTCTTCACGGAGCTTTAATGGACCAGGACACAACTTTAGATGATCTCTAGACACAGTTGCCGTCGTTTTTCCTCCATCCTTGCTGATGGTACAGACCTTTCTGTTATTAAAGTTGGAATTTTGCACGACATATGGCTCCTGTTCCCACTGATCATCCAACTTGTGTGTTCTTCTTTTCCTTTTGAGCACAATTTCTCCAGGCATTAAAGGCTTAGCGGGAGCATTTTTGTTATAGTTCTTCTCTTGTTTTTCTCTTACTCTATTGAGACTGTCTTCCACGCAGGCTTGAACTCTCCTGTACTGTTCTTGTCGAGTTGTGTCCCAATCTTCAGCACTGTCATCAGCCTCTGGTTCTACCACACCGAGTTCTAAGTCCATTGGCAGCCTTCCCGGTCTTGCTCTCATAAGGTAGGCTGGAGTGCAGTTGGTGGAACTTACTGGGATGTGGTTGTACAAGTCGACCAGGTCGGGTAACAAGTCTGGCCACTGATTTCTTTCTTCCAGGGGTACAGTTTTCAGTAAATCCATGACAATGTGATTCATCTTTTCACAAAGGCCGTTGGTCTGAGGGTGGTATGGTGTTGTTCTGATCTTCTTACATCCATACAATTGACAGAATTCCTGAAACAGTTCAGCTTCGAATGCAGGACCTCGATCAGTCAGCACCTGCTCCGGATATCCGTGTGGTCTGCAGAAACTTGCTTGGAAGGTTCTTGCTGCTGTCTCTGCTGTCATATCTTTGACAGGGGCGACCACCAGAAACCTGGAATAGTGATCCACCATGGTCAGGGCATATGAGTATCCTGACCTGCTTGGGGACAACTTGACGTGATCCAATGCCACAATCTCCAAGGGACGAGTCGTCCGGATAGGCTGCAAGGGTGCCTTCTGACTATGACAGTCTTTTCGTCTGAGTCCACAGGGTCCACAGTTCCGGCACCACTTCTCGATGGAGCTGCGCATCCCTACCCAGTAGAACCGACACCTCAACAGGGTCTCCAACTTTTTCCAGCCGAAGTGTCCTGCTTGATCGTGGTATGCTTCCATCACCATTTGGACGTCTGCTCTGGGAACCACTATCTGCCAAACTATCTCATGGGTCCTTGGGTCGACGTATCTCCTGCACAACTTCTCACGGTATATGAACAACCGGCTTCTCTCGTTCCACAGGAGCTTTGCTGGTATGGGTGCGTCTTTCTCCAAGGAGGAACCTTCCTGTTTTATCAGCTCCTTGACACGGCTGACCACGGGATCACTGTCCTGAGTTTCCTTCCAGCTGTGATGAGGTAAAGGGTTCAACATCTCACCACACCGCTTCCTGTAGACTCGTTGCTCTTGGACCATCCCATTTCGGTGGAACGCAGGTAGCTCAATATCTTCCAGATCGTCTGATTCTTCCTCCGTGTCGGATTCATGCGGCATTCTGGACAAGGCGTCCGCGTTAGCATTTTTACGGCCCGCTCTGTATTTGATGGTAAACTGATAGTTTGACAACCGAGCCATCCAACGTTGCTCCATGGCTCCCAGCTTGGCAGTTTCAAGATGCGTCAAGGGGTTGTTGTCTGTGTACGCAGTGAACTTGTTGGAGGCAAGGTAATGTTTAAATCTTTCGGTAATGGCCCAGACCAGCGCTAGGAACTCCAGTTTGAAGCTGCTATAGTTTTCGGGGTTTCTCTCAGTTGGCCTGAGTTTTCTGCTGGCATATGCAATGACTTTTTCCTGGCCATTCTGCTTCTGACTGAGGACAGCTCCTAATCCTTCGTTACTGGCATCTGTGTATAGCAGGAACGGTTGGCTGTAATCTGGGTAGGCTAAGATTTCATCGCCTGTCAGGATCTCTTTCATCTCTTTGAATGCCTCAGCTTGTTCTTTTCCCCAATTGAATGAAGGGTTCCTGCTCTTGAGAGGTTGTCCGACCAGGAGGTCCTGTAAAGGCGCCGCTTTCTTAGTGTAATCTTTTACAAACCTCCTGTAGTAACCTGTTAATCCCAGGAACTGTCGTACTTCCTTTAGATTCTTCGGCTCCGGCCACTTCTGGATGGCTGTGACCTTCTCGGGGTCCGGCGCTACTCCTTCGGAACTGACAATATGTCCCAAGTACTGTACCTTCCGTTTGAGCAGGTGGCATTTAGAGGGCTTTAGTTTCATCCCAAACTTGGACAATGACTTGAATACCTCTGCCAGGTGCTTCAGATGATCTTCATATGTCTTGGAGTAGACAATCACGTCGTCCAGATACAGCAACACGGTTTCGAAGTTGAGATGTCCCAGGCAGCTCTCCATCACTCTCTGGAACGTCCCTGGGGCACTGCTGAGGCCAAACGGCATTCTGTCAAACTCGCAGAGTCCCATTGGGGTGGTGAAAGCAGTCTTTTCCTGATCCTCCTCAGCCACAGCTACTTGCCAGTACCCACTAGTAAGGTCGAGGGTAGAAAAGTAGTTAGCCGTTTTCAGAGCAGCTAAGGATTCCTCTATGCGTGGTAGTGGGTATGCATCTTTATGTGTTATACGATTTACTTGCCTATAATCTACACACATTCGCATGCTACCATCCTTTTTCTTAACTAGAACTAGAGGTGCTGCCCAGGGGCTACAACTATCCCTTATCACCCCGGCTTTCTTCATGTCGCGCAGCATTTCCTTAGCTTTCTGATAATGGGCTGGAGGAATAGGCCTGTACTGCTCTTTGATGGGAGGATGACTGCCTGTAGGGATATGATGCTGTACTCCCTTAATTGTCCCAAAATCAAGTGGGTGTTTGCTAAATACTTGTGCGTACTCTTGTACCACCCGTAGTACCCCCTGTTCTGGTGGACGGAAGTGGTGTCTGACCCAATATGAAGCTGATGACACCAGTCCGCTACCGGGGTTTCCGGATCATTATCCCCCGCTGGTTGGCGGGAGGCTAAGGACTCGGTTGTGAGGATAGAATTGTTATCTACGGCATGTAATTTAGCAACTGTAGCATAACGTGGCAAATTTACTTCATCGTCCCCCCAGTTGAGAAGTCGTACTGGTACTCTCCCATTTATTACTTCCACTACCCCTCTAGCAATCATGAGTGTAGGTCTGTGTTCTGAGCGATGAGGTTCTACTACTGCCTGGTAGTTCTGTCCTCTCAGACCTATGGCTGCTCTACACCATATTAACATTTCACTCATTGGGGGTATTACAATGGGGTTCGAGTCAGTGACCCGTACATTACTGATTTCACCATCTGTAAGCTTCGCTTGCTGCTGGCACATCAGGGCCCGGATCTCCCTCTGGATCACTCCCTTCTGCTTTGGCCTGGCAACATCAGCGAGCTGTTGGAGCAAAAACACAACTTCTCCCAGACAGTTACTGATAATGTTAGTACCTAGTATCACATTTAGACCATTTTCCTCATTTACAGTCCTGACTACTAGGAGTCCCTGATCCTTCAGCTCCACCCTGCCCACTTTTACGTTTACGTTTTTGGCTCCAATTATTTCAACAGGGAGACCATTGGTGGCGTACACTGTCAAGTCAGGGCTCGGGGGCTGGAGACTGTCCATGGACCAAAATTTATTGTAAAGGACGTCAGGTATGATGGTCACCTGAGATCCCGTGTCCAGCAGTGCAGGGATTGCAATCCCGTCCAGAATCATGGACAGGTAGGGCCGTCCACCCACGAACCTGCGGTTCCAGTCTGAGGGGCCTGGTGAGTCTACTCCTGGGTGTTGGCCCTCTGACCCAGGATCGGCTCGTTTAAAGGACATTGCTGAGCCATATGACCTTTTTGATTGCAGCGGTAACAGATGATCTCTCGGCGAGAATGGTGTTGATCAGGAGTCGCTCCTGGGGGTGGCGTGGTCCTCCTCCGGTGAGGCGACGTCCTCCATTTCCTCCGGTTCATCCAAGGGACATCCTCCGGACAGTCGGCTAGTAGAATCTTTCCTCCTTCCTCTTTCCGCAGTTGCAGGGCATCCATTACAGTGGCCAAGTTCTTAGTTAGCTGGCGCACTTCTGAGCGCAGACATTCCAACTCACTAGGGGGCGCCACCTGCGTTTTAGCTTCTGCCACCTGCGGGGAAAAGGTGGGTACTGCCGGCTTAAGAGTGGCTTCACCCGGGTGATACTGATTTGCCACCTCAAGCTTTTCCAGGGGTCGCAGTCCTTTTATTGCCATGTCCTTTAGGGCATCAAAGGTGGCATTTGGATGATCCAAGGACCACCAGTTTACAGTCCTGCCTTCCGTTGGAGACCTCAGTCCCCGCACGAATTGCTCTTTCAACATTTGGCTCTCATCAATGGGACTTGTAGGGTTAGCCTGTTTAAGAGCTCGCAGGGCCCCCTGCAGTCGGCAGGCGTAGTCCCTAATACTGTCACCCGGCCTCTGGAAGCACTGATAAAATGCCATCCGGAGATCCGTTTCTGTGTGGTCCTCGAAGATGGCCTGTAGCTTTAAGAGAATCGCAGGTACCGACTCCTGGGCTGCAGTGGGCCAAGTCTCTACTTCTCTCTCAGCCGCACCAGCTAACTGTCCTATTACCACAGCAGCTTTTTGCTTCTCAGTCATTGAGTACATGTCTAAGATGCTACATATCTTCCTTTTAAACCCTGGGCAGGGTGTCGGGCTCGCCGCTGTACTGGGGAAGCCACTTCGCTCCTGGCATGTATGGGAGCGTTAGGGGCATGAGCGGGACCACCGGGCCAGGTGAGGGGCCCGCACCTCCATCCTGCACTACAACGCCAAGCGGTGGGCTATTGGGGCCACCGGCTGGGGCCGCTCCGTCTGCCGGTTGTTGCGACATGTTGATGCCCCCTTGGTTAATCTGAGCCTACCTCTTTCACAGGCTGCAGCGTCGCAGGCACAGCGGTGGAGACAGGACCTTGTCGCTGGCGCTCTGATGATGCCGCAGTATCTTGGGATGCAGTTTGCGATGCAGATTGCAATGCAGATTGTGATGCAGTTTGCGATGCAGATTGCGATGCAGTTTGCGATGCAGTTCGCGATGCGGCTCGCGATGCAGATTGGGGTGCAGGTTGGGGGCGTGTCCAGGAAACTGCGCGTTATTTTAGGTACGCCCCCTTCTTCACCAGCGCCTGAGGGCGCGAACATGGCGGTAAAATGGCGGAATTTGGCGCCAAATGCAGCAAACAGTCTTTTTCACCAAACAGTTCAATACAGGCACACAGGACTCACAATTGCAAGCTTTCGTATCCTGTTCGTGACGCCAAGTTTAGTTGACACGCACCACATGTGTGGATACCAGGCTATGGGGTACTCGGAGCCGAGCCCATAGATTTCTATGGGAGTTGTCACTGGCAGCGGGACTCGGTCCGTGGCCCTGGCAGTCAAGCGATGGGGGATATTTACAGGGGATTTTAAGGATAGGTAGTTTGTGACGCCACCTGTGGTATCTGGTTAATTGAACCAGCGCTGCTTTAAAGACTTTCACAGGGGATGTTATGGGGCAGCTTGGTAGTAAGTCTCCCACAGGTGAGACTGGTCCCTGGAAGTCTATGGTGATGATGATGCAGAGTGTAGATAATAATTCAGTCGCACACAATGCAGCTTCTTTTCATACCTTTTACTGGTAGATGGTTCAAGCAGATCCCGGGGAGCTGGTCGGGGTGGAGAGTGCACATTCGGGTAACCGCTGAGCAGGTTAGAGGCCTCCTTTACTTCAATATGTATGTGAGTCCAACTTGCCTGAAGCGAAGTTAACTCTGTTATCTCCAGCTTTCTCAATAACTGACAAGCCCGGCCGACGTTGTGGTGGAGCCTTCTGAGTGGTGAGAACAGAGTCCTTCTATGCAGGGCCCTGCTAAAAGTCCCTGTCCCTCCTGACTCCGGTTACGTATCGACACTTAGGGCTGCTCTCTGCGACCTGTAGTCCAGATGCCTCCGGTTTTCTTGTTACTATGCTTGAAACACTAGCAACGCCTCGGACTCCGGTGTCCGGCAATTTAGTGCAGGCAATCCAATACCTGAAGCACTTCTCTCTGTCTTCTCCACTATGCCCTTCGCCCTGCTCTCGCTCTTAGCATAAGCACTTGTAGCTTCGATGGTAATGTCAGCTTTCTCCAGAGCTCGCTGAGCAGCTCTCAGTATCCTCCTAGTTTCAGCTTCTGTTGAGGTACTGACTAAGGGTAGCTCTGACCAGGCTAGGATGATTCACTTCACCCGTACTAGCCTCCACTTCTTTGTCAGGTGAGCTACGCTAGCTCTGCGAGGATTCAGTCCTCTCTCCTCTCCCTCCAAGTCCAGACTTAACTGGCACTGAACTGCACTGTCTGAAGACAGGAAACTGACTGGTCTGAGCTCTTCTCAGACAGGAAACAGACTGAGCTCTGCTAAGTGTCACTCCCTCCTACACCCCTGGTGGGTGTGTCTGAAAGGGTGAGTGACGTGAATAGATAACAAGCTTTTGCGGTTACCTTCCTGTGCATTCTCCTGGATTTTATGTGTGTGCCTTACATAGCTGGGCCACACACACCCATTCCTTGCCTTTACAGCTCAGCCTGTCACAGCTGTCAATGACGCTGCTATGCTGAACTCTTCTGTGCCCACAGGACCTGTGATGAGGTCACAGGAGGGGAGAAGTCAGGAGTCACATGATCAATGTCCTCCTTGTGTGCAGGACTGCTGTGATGGTTGTCATGGTGCTGGATGACTGAGGGTAAGTTTGTATGTGGGGTCCGGACGGGTTTACAGTGTGGATGTAGCAGAGCTGTAGTGTGTACAAGTTGGATGTAGCAGAGCCGTGTGTGAAAAGTGTATGGAGCGTAGCCGTGTGTGTACGAAGTGTGCAGAGCGGAGCCGTGTGTGTACGAGGTGTACGGAGCGGAGCTGTGTGTGTACGAGGTGTACGGAGCGGAGCTGTGTGTGTACGAGGTCTACGGAGCGGAGCCGTGTGTGTACGAGGTGTACGGAGCGGAGCCGTGTGAGTACGAGGTGTACAGAGCTGAGCCATGTGTTTATGAGGTGTATGTAGCAGTGCTGTACTGTGTACGAGGTGTACGGAGCAGAGCCGTGTGTGTACGAGGTGGATGTAGCAGTGCTGTACTGTGTACGAGGTGTATGGAGCGGAGCCGTGTATGTACGAGGTGTACGGAGCCGTGTGTGTACGAGGTGTACGGAGTGGAGCCGTGTGAGTACGAGGTGTACGGAGCGGAGCCGTGTGTGTACGAGGTGAATGTAGCAGTGCTGTACTGTGTACGAGGTGTACGGAGCGGAGCCGTGTGTGTACGAGGTGGATGTAGCAGTGTTGTACTGTGTATGAGGTGTACGGAGAAGAGCCGTGTGTGTACGAGTTGTACGTAGCGGAGCCGTGTGTGTACGAGGTGTACGGAGCGGAGCCATGTGAGTACGAGGTGTACGGAGCGGAGCCGTGTGTGTAAGAGGTGGATGTAGCAGTGCTGTACTGTGTGCGAGGTGTACGGAGCAGAGCCGTGTGTGTACGAGGTGTACGTAGTGGAGCTGTGTGTGTACGAGATGTATGGAGCGGAGCCTTGTGTGTACGAATTGGATGGAGCGGAGCCGTGTGTCTGTACGAGGATTACGGAGCCGAGCCGCTCGTGTACGAGGTTTACGGAGCTAAGCCGCGCGTGTACGAGGTTTACGGAGCGGAGCTGTGTGTACGAGGTGGATATAGCAGTGCTGTGTGTGTACGAAACAGAGCCCTGTGTGTGCGAAGTGTACGGAGTTGAGCCGCTCAGCTCCGTACACACAGGGCTCCGTGCTTGAGCCGTGTGTGTACAGAGCGGAGCAGAGCCGTGTGTGTATGGAGTGGAGCCTTGTGTGTATGTAGCGAAGCCGCGTGTGTACAAGGTGTACGGAGCAGAACCACGTGTGTACAAGGTGTATGCTGCAAAGCCGCATGTGTACATGGTTTATGGAGTGGAGTCGTGTGTGTACAAGGTGTACAAAGCGTGGCTGCGTGTGTATAAGGTGTACTGAGTGGAGCCTTGTGTGTGTGAGGTGGACGGAGCGGAGCCGTTTGTGTACGAGGCATACAAAGTGGAACCGTGTGTGTATGAGGTGTGCAGAGCCGTGCGTGTACAAGGTGTATGGTAGGGAGCATTCATACCTCCCAAGCATCCTGAATTCAGCGGGACACTACCGATTTTGAGGGTCTGCCCCGCTGTCCCGGCCGGGAGCTTTTCCCGTGGACACAGGAGTACATGCCGGAGCCCCGAAGAGCACTTTAAAACTCACACGTGATGTTCCACCAGAAGTGACGTGCTGGAAGATGACTGGAAATGAGGTAATTTCGGGAGGAGATTGTGAAGGAACCATGGAGGCACTTCAGGAATGCTTCAGATCCATTACCGTGTCCTCGCCTTGGAATCGGGGATGTCGGCCATGTGAGCGGATCATGATATGTCCTGCACCGGGAGGCTCAGGTGGGCACTACAATGGGAGCCGGGCTGCTATAGTATCTTTATAGAATCTTTGTTTCTTTCTCTCTGTTCTTTCTTTCTTTCTCTCTGTTCTTTCTTTCCCATCTTTCTTTCTCTCTGTTCTTTTTCTTTCTTCTCTCTCTCTTCTTTCTTCCCTCTTTCTTTCTATCTCTCTCTGTTCTTCCCCTCTTTCTTTTTCTCTCTCTGTTCTTTCCCCTCTTTCTTTCTCTCTCTCTGTTCTTTCTTTCTGTTCTTTCTTTCTTCTCTCTCTGTTCTTTCTTTCCCATCTTTCTTTCTCTCTGTTCTTTTTCTTTCTTTCCCCTTTCTTTTTTCTTTTTTTTTTCTTTCTTTCTTTCTTTCCCCTCTTTCTTTCTCTTTCTTTCTCTCTGTTCTTTCTTTCTTTCTTTCTCTTCTTTCCCCTCTTTCTTTCTCTCTGTTCTTTTTTTTCTTTCCCTTCTTTTTCTCTTCTTTCTTTTTCTTTCTCTTCTTTCTTTCCCTCTTTCTTTCTCTCTGTTCTTTCTTTCTTTCTTTCTCTCTCTGTCCTTTCTTTCTCTCTGTTCTTTCTTTCTTTCTCTTCTTTCTTTCTTTCTTTCCCCTCTTTCTTTCTCTCTTTCTTTCTATCTGTTTTCTTTTTTCTCTTTCTTTCTTCTTTCTTTCTTTCTTTCTTCTTTCTTTCTTCTTTCTTTTTCTTTCTTTTTCTTTCTTTCTTCTTTCTTTCTCTTTTCTTTCTTTCTTTCTTTCTCTTTTTTTCTTTCTTCTTTCTCTTTCTTTCTCTTTCCCCTTTCTTTCTTCTTTCTCTTCTTTCTTTCCCTTTTTTTCTTTTTTTTTTCTTCTCTCTTTCTTTCTTTCCTTCTTCTTTCTTTCTCTTTTCTTTTCTTTCTCTCTCTTCCTTTCTTTCTCTCTTTTCTTTCTTCTTTCTCTTTCTTTCCCCTCTTTCTTTCTTTCTGTTCTTTCTCTCTCTCTCTCTGTTCTTTCTATCTGTTTTCTTTATTTCTCTTTCTTTCTCTCTGTTCTTTCTTTCCCATCTTTCTTTCTCTCTATTTCTCTGTTCTTTCTTTCTCTCTTTGTTCTTTCTTTCCCCTATTTCTTTTTTTATCTCTGTTGTTTTTTTCTGTCCCCTCTTTCTTTTTCTGTTCTTTCTTTTTCTCTGTTCTTTCTTTCCCGTCTTTTTTTCTTTCTCTCTGTTCTTTCTTTCTCTCTCTGTTCTTTCTTTCCCCTCTTTGTTTTTTTTCTCTCTCTGTTCTTTCTTTTCCCTTTCTTTGTTTATTTATTTCTCTCTCTACTTTCTCTCTCTCCTTTCTCTCTGTTTTCTTTTTTCTCTCTCTGTTCTTTCTTTTACTCAGTACCAGTGTGCCCATAGTACCAGTCACTGTGCCCTCAGTACCAGTCAGTGTGATCACCAGTGCTAAATGGGTGTGGTCGGGGTGTGGACATGGGTGTGACTAGTTGTGAAATGGGTGTGGTTGGGGCGTGGCCTAAAAATGCCACCTTTCTCACTCAAATTGGGGGGGGCGCCGTTTTACAGTTCACCTCAGGCAGCACAGAGGCTAGGTTCACCCCTGGAGATGAGTACAACTCCAAGAACACCGTCCCAACCATGAAGCATGGTGGGGGAATCATCATACTTTGGGGGTGCTTTTCTGCAAAGGGGACAGGACAACTGCACCGTATTGAAGGGAGGATGGATGGCGTCATGTATCGTTAGATTTTGGCCAACAACCTCTTTACCTCAGTAAGAACATTGGAGGGAGCTGAAAGTTTTGGAGTGAGCTCAGCTGCAACTCAATGTAGCTCAGTGACAGCCCTGAAACCTGGAAATGATCTGTATGGAGGAGTGGGCCAAATCCCTGCTGCAGTGTGTGCAAACTTGGTCAAGCACTACAGGAAACGTCTGACCTTTGTAATTGCAAACAAAGGTTTTAGTACCAAATATTAAGTTCTGTTTTTCTATTGTATCAAATAATTATTTCATGCAAATTAATTATGTAAAAATTCTACAATGTGATTTTCTGGGTTATATTTTTAGATTCTGTCTCTCACAGGTGAAGTGTACCTATGATATAAAATACTGACGGCTCCATTACCTTCACATAAATGTCCTGATTACATTTTTGGGGTGTCCGACCTTCTTTTGGGGACCATTTTGACAACTGTGATCTGTGTATCCAACAGATAACTCCTGATAGGGTTTGGCATAAAAAAAACTGAGGATATTTTTGGATTCTGGACTAGAGATGAGCAAATTTTTTGAAAATAGAATGGGCCAGCGGTGTTGAATTTTTCCCCCAAAATTCGATTAATAGCAAATCAATTCGGCATGAATAACAGGTCCTGCAAAGTCTCCAATTGCCCTGTGTGTAAAAATCTGAGGTGTCCTAGGACTGTATGGAACCCCTTTCAAGCTCCTTCTAGCAAACATAGCCTTAGTAATGCCAAAGTGATCTCAGTGCATTGTTTTTTACTACTGTCCTGTCACACACTCACTCTAATGTTTATTCAGTGTTCTCTCCTGATCTCTACTTCGAAGCTGGGAGCTGTGACGTCCTCTTGCTTCCTAGAATCACCTGAAAATGACTGCTGCATTCCCTGCCTGTGATTTTATACAGGATGTAATAGTCCCTCCTGATTGGCTGTGCTATTCAGTGTGATATTATAGCTTCAAGGCATTATGGGAAATTCCGCACACATATAGGAGAGGTGGGTACACATCTATATTAACGTTCCCTCAATCACTTCTTGCATCACACGGACTTAAAAGTCAGATTATAACTAGTATTCAAAAATTACTGATTTCAATTAAATACTCAATTTGAAACAACCTTTTAAAATCTCCCGTTTTCCAAATTCTTAGGCTACGCTCACACGTTGCAGCTATAGTGTGTTTTTTAGGGGGGTATTTTTTGCCAAAATCATTGCAGTACTGCAATATTTTGCAGTGTTTTTTCTAACACTGCCAGAAAAAAATGTCACATCTACTCTAAATCATAAAATGTTGCCCAGAGTGTTCCACCATTTTGGCATCTCCAGCTGGTTGACACACATGAATAATAATGATAGTGCACTCCAGAGATTGAGGGCAGCACAGGAGAAGTCCATGGGGTTCACTGTGGCATTTTTTTAGGAACTGTATTGCAGTATTATTTTGGCGCTGAACAGATTTGTAACCTAGTCAAAGTAAGTCACTAATGTGTAAGCACTATACAGTAGTATTATATAGGCACTTTATGGTACTATTATGGAACATGTTGTGGCAGTATTACATCCTCCTTCCAAAAAGGAATGTTCCTGTAGGGCCTTTGTGGACCTTGATGCTGCCCTGCATAGTGTCATATAATCTTTTTGAGAATTTAGATAACAACAACATAATGAGTATGGAGAGAATAAATATACTTTTCTGAAATTGTATGATTGTAGAAGTGGACGAGATGCATCAGCGGTAAGGTATAATCACGGCTCGGGAGCGCTGTCTCCGTCCTGTATTTTCCAGATAAGTAAATAGCACACTGAGAGATGAAAGGTTGTGAGATGTTTTCTATGGTCGGGATGGAAATGGCATGTAATTGGATCCTGCTGTTTGCTCAGGAAATGACTGACCAGGACGAAGATGAGATATAGCTTCACCTTTTGACATGTGCATGGACGCAATCACACGCAGCCAATGGCAAGGCCATATGATTTGGGGTCAATATGGCTGCGTTCACATTTTTTGGCTATAAGGGGACCAAAAACCTAGCGCTGAGATACAATACCACACACAACTTATAGGCAGGTGTGGCGCTGATTTTTGAAGAAATCAGCAATGATCATAGAATCATAGAATGTTAGAGATGGCGGAACCTCCAGGGTCATCGTGTCCAACCCCCTGCTCAATGCAGGATTCACTAACCCATCCCGGACACATGTCTGACCAGCCTCTGAAGACTTCCATTGATGGAGAAAATAATGTTTCCTTTATCATACAGAGCATTTTTCATACACAGCCTCAATTCCTTTCTAGTTACTTGTTTGGTCTCTGTCTACAATATTTCACTTTCCTTCACCACAACTCAGCTCAGTACTACAGTCCAGTTAGCAAAAGTCCTATTCTCAACCAGCAGTTCCACGTCCTCTTTCCCCTCCAAGGAACTATGCTGCCAGTATGGTCGGTCCTTAGCTCCTTGCTACCAACCCCAGGAACTCCCACCCGGGGCACTCTTTTCGTCTCACATTTTCTGTTCCATCTTGGCTTGTTACTCTCTGAGTTATAATCTCGGGGCCGTACTGCTAGGGGCCCTTCCCAGGCCTGTCTCTGCTTGTTCACTCTATCGTCCTGTCAGTTTTCCTTTTCTTTTATCTAGTTCACCTAAGTCTTGGTCTCTCCTCACTCCAGGACACCCACAAGATGCAGCAAAGCCTACTATCCAGACCTTAAATCTGCTTCAGATGCACACTTTACCCTATCTGATTTCCTGACAGGATACTGTCTCTGTCCCTTTACCTTACTCTTTCCCACTATGGGTTAGCCCCAAAAAATTAACTCTAACTCTCTCAACTGTCATGCAGAACACAATACCAACACTATTGACTATATCACAGTTCACATAAACAATACATGTGTTCAGTGCAGACTGAAGAACATTGGGCCCACCAGAAGATTTGATTCTGAGGGTCCACCTTCCTCCCCACTCAAGAGCCTCATAGCAGCTGCAAGGTTTGCGCTATGAACTCTTCTGAAGAAGAAGCCAGGGCCCACTGGAGGATTCTCCGGTTCTCTGGTGGGCCAGTCCAACCCTGCAATGTGTTCTTCGATGAGGAACGAGGGTAGTATGTCCATCTACTTACAGTGGCTTGCAAAAGTATTCACACCCTTGGCATTTTTTACCTATTTCGTTTCATTGCAACACGTTTTTAAATATTTCTGTAATCCCATTGGTGAATGATGCATCAGCACTAAATAGTCTAAGTTGGTGAAGTGAGAAATTATAGGCAAAAAATTAAATTTATGGGATCGAATAACTAAAAATTGGCATGTGCATATGTATTCATCCCTTTGCAATGAAACCCCTTAAGTTTCTGGTGAAAGCAATTACAGTACCTTCATTAGGCCCCTGCTTAGTGACAGGACATCCCCTGTGTGCAATCTAAGTGTAAAAATGTCGGTCGTATATCCCACTTTAAACTTCTCTGAAAGGCCACAGAGGCTGCAACACCATTAACAAGAGGCACCACCAACCAAACACCACCATGAAGACCAAGGAGATCTCCAAACAAACACCATGAAGACCAGGAGATCTCCAAACAACACCATGAAGGCCCAAGGAGATCTCCAAACTGTTATGATCTGCTACAAGCACTAAGGAAAGGTGGGAATTCTGTCCCTACAATAGGACTGAGCTGGATCCCTACGATGCAACGGGGAACCTGATCCTGCGACCAGACCCGCCAAAGTCCTCAGCTAGTTGAACGAAGACCTATAGTTGCGAGGGAGAAATCCCTACAAGATCTAGGATGGGTGAAAAGGTGGACACCTCCTAAACAGAAAGTGTAGCAGGGAAAATAAAACAGAAAACAAATACTAAGAGATACAAGATCTAGCAAAACTGACAGAGTAAGGCACCTAAGCACCCAGCTAGCTTAAGAGTAGATAAATACAATGAAGTCCAGCAAGGCCAGAAGGGCGGAGCCAGACTAAATAGAGAAAAAAGGTCATGTGACCAGCAAAGTGAAACAAAACCTAACAAGAGGGTTCTAACAGTACCCCCCCTTCTAAGAGGATCCTCCGGATCCCCTAGGACTTAGGCTTATCCGGAAACCTCTTGTGAAACGCTTGACAAGTCTAGACGCAGAAACATCATCCGCCCTCACCCATGAGTTATCCTCGGGTCCATAACATTCCAAGCGACGAGGTACTGTAAAACTCCCTCTATACGGCTAGAATTAGGATGCGGGAAATCTCATATTGCCCGTCCTCCACCACCAGGGGAACAGTGGCCGAGACGTCTCCATCTGAGACCTCAGCTTTTTTCAAGAGAGAAACATGAAACACCGGATTAATCTTCCAGGAGGTGGGAAGCTCCAACTTAACAGCAGATTGGTTAATAACCTGAAGCACCTTAAGGGCCCTACAAACTTGGGACCCAATTTCTTAGACGGAATCCTCAAGCGCAGATTCTTAGAGGACAACCAAACCATGTCACCAATAGCAAACAAAACCTCTTGTCGTTTTCTATCAAAATACACTTTGGATCTTTTGTTAGCCTCCTGAAGATTACCACGTACATCAGTCCAAACTCTCTCCAAAAGACCAGAAAAATTCTCCTCTTCAGGTACAGCCGATCCCAACTTGGAAAATGGCCCAAACGACGGATGTCCCTACAACAAAAAAAGGCGAAAACCACAGAAGCGGTGTATGGTTGTTAAGAGCAAATCAGCAAGTGGCAGAAACCAGCCACCCCTCTTGATTTCAGTCACAAAAAAACGCAAGAAACTGTCAAATCCGGTTTTACCTTTCTGTCTGGCCATTAGACTAGGGTGATATCCGATGAAACGACAAATGAACCCCAACCTGTCACAAAAAGCGCGCCAAAAAAGCCCAAACTGAGGTCCCCTATCGGAAACAATGTCAGTAGGAACACCATGTAGTCGACTATTTCCTTGACAAAGGCCTTAGCGAGGTCTTAGCGCAGGGCAGTTTGATGAAAGGAACCAAGTGACACATTTGCAAAACAGTCCAGACCACGCAGATGACGTGAACCCCCAGAGGGGGGAAGGTCAGTAATAAAGTCCTAGCAAATGTGTCCAAGGGGCCTGGGACCTCCAGAGGGCAAAGCAACCCCGCAGCGAAGTATGAAAGATTAATCTAGACCACGTGCATTGACCACCCACTTAATGATTCCTTCTGCCATCCAGGCCACCAAAAAAGCGACCCAAAGTCTCTTGGTCTCAGAGTTCCGGGACCTCCAACCGGAGTCATGACATTCATCAAACAAATCCCCTCGGCTACCGGGCACAAACAACCTCCCTGCGCGGTTTTAGATGGGGCATTCTCCTGTGCTTTAAGAATCTCATCTTCCAGACGGGTAAAACGCAATAACAACCCCCTTTGAAGATTTTTTTCCTCCTTCCTCAGTACCCCATAGGAAAAAGCTGCGAG
The DNA here is from genome assembly GCA_033576555.1 of Oophaga sylvatica. NCBI lineage: Eukaryota > Metazoa > Chordata > Amphibia > Anura > Dendrobatidae > Oophaga > Oophaga sylvatica. Next base: position 431,033,382 of record JARQOD010000006.1, on the reverse strand, counting down.
ACAAGCATCAGCTTTAACATTTTTAGTACCGGGTGTAAGTAAGGTTTAAAATTAAATGTGAAAAAAACATTTCCCACCTAGCCTGCGGGATTCAAGCTTTGGCCCCATCAAGGTAATCAGATTTTTTGATCGGTGAAGACTTGAAGGGGAAAAATTCCGCTCCCTCCAAAAAATGACCCCAGTTTTTCAAATGCGATTTTTAATTGCCACAATTCCCGATTACCGATTTCATAATTTAGTTCAGACTCAGAAAATTTTTTGAAAAAAAGCACAGGGATGTACTCCTTCCGTCTTGCCTGAGAAAAACACCCCCAAACCCCCCACAAAAACACAATCAACCAAAATGGTTTATCACATGGCTGCGTAAGGGGGGAGCAGAGCTAACCTCTCCTTTGCAACACAAAGCCTCAATTGGCCTCAGTAGTCCCTGAACCGCATCACACCTTTCCTGGGAGATCGTCAGAGGTTTGGCAATACAGAAAAATTCTTTTAGAATTTTCTATAATAATTGGCAAAACCCAAAAACCCGAAATTGATTTCACACCAAAAGGTCTAGGCCATTCCTGCACCTTGCACTTTCACCGGGCCATCCAAAACCTTCACTGGAGAAAATGAGCCCAAAAAAAAAGAATTATCGATTTTCACATTTTTCTAGTTTGGAAAAAAGTGAATTATCACCATAATTAAAAACTTCACCACACTCCTCCAATGGACTCCAAATTGGTGAAAAAATCAAAATGTCATCCAAATAACAACACACTTTGCCGATCAAAGGTCTAAGGATGTCTTAATAAGATTCTGAAAAAATGCCGGGCATGGAAAGCCAAAAGGCATGACCGATTTCAAAAGACCAAGTGGAGTGTTAAACCAGTCTTCCATTCTCCCCCTCCTTCGCGCACAAATTGTATGGCCCTCGAAGATCAATTTTCGAGAACCACTTGGCCCCATAACGGTTAAACAAATCGGAATCTTGCAGTGGGTAAGGATTGGTACATAATCTTATTAATCTCAGAAATTAGACAAGGCCTTAAACCGCCGTCCTTTTTTTTAACAAAAAAAAATCCAACGTCACGGGAGTTTTGGGAAGGCCTAATGGCCCGGGCGGCCAAGCTGTTGTATGTATTCCTCCAAACCTTTCTCTCGGGGAATAGTCAAATTAAATAAGCGACTTTTAGGAAGAGTCGCCCAGGGACAAATTCAATTGCACAATCAAATCTCTTGGGAGGCAATACCTGGATTCTTTATCAAAAAAACTTTCCAAAAATCTAAATAGGTCAGGTAACTCCCCCTTAACTCGCGCAATACCCCCGTTACAAACTTGTCATAACAATTGGGACTCCGGATTAATTTCATTGGTAGACCAATCCGTACCGGATTGTGCAATTTTAACCAGGGTAACCCCAAATCACCGGTGAGGGGCAAATTATTCAAAAATACCAAATCCAATTCTCTTGATGAACACCATTAATAGTAAGAGGAAATCACAGATTGGTGAGTAACATTTTTCAAGGAAACCTCCACGACACCACATTAATAGGGGAAAAGAAGTTTGGGTTTTAATTTAGTTTTCCAAAAAATTTCCCCATCAATACATTGAGAGTTGAACCACAATCACAAACCCAAACTCCCTTAATTCCTCCCCAAAAAGCTGGTAGCAGAAAGAAGAAAACCTTTTGTTTAAACAAGCTTCGGGCGAAACGACCTCATTTTTTTTTTTTTTCTTTACTAGAAGCGCACAGTTCTAAGAATCCAGATTTACCACAATAGAAAAAAAACCCCTTGAAAAAATGCGTTTTTTCCCAGAGTGTTTCATTGCCCAATTTCCATCGGCTCTGCAATGTAGTACTTCCTTCTCCAAACTTGGGGGTGCAAGGCAATTTTCTCTAATAACCCTTCACGCAGTCTCCATCCCCCCCGAAAAGGGTAATTTATAGCCCCTTCAAGTTAAAAACCCGGTAAGGATAAAACAAATCTTTAACCCCTTTACTTAACCCCCCAAAAATAAAAATTTTTAAAGCTGAATCGTTTCCGCCCCCCGTTGGACCACCTCTGAAGTGAGACAATATTTTCCCATTTTCCCATCCCTGTCTCAAACGTCCAATCTGTCTCACTGTGAAACACATCCGGATCGTCTAAAACAACCCCAAAAAAGAAAAAAAATTCCACTGATATAAACATGGATCACTAGGCTGCGGGGAAAAAAGGGCCCAAACCTGATTTCTTTGCCAAAATGACATTATGAACCCACGCTGTGATTCATCACCAAGGGGCTGGGTCTCAAAGGAAATACAAAAAACAAGATTTTTTTTAAAAAAAAAAAATCTTGTTGTTTACCAAAAAATAAAAAAGGGGGAAACGTACCTTTGGGGCCACAAATGTGCTCCAGAACAATACTCACGTGTTTTTATTCAGCCCCCCCCAAAGAAATCCCCAGGCGCGAACCAAAAACCCGAACCGAAACCCTGATGGAAAAAAAAATCTTTTTCCCTTGAGATTTTTTTTTTTTTTTTGGCTGGACTTATGTTTGATCTGCTAAAGCACTAAGAAATGTGGGAATTCTGTCCCACAAGGGGTGACTGGTCCCGTGCAAAAGGGGAAAAACCGATCCTGCGACCAGACCCCCAAAATCCCAGCTAGTCTGAACGAAGATATAGTTGCGGGGGGAAAACCCACAAGACTAGGGCTGGGTGAAAAGGTGGACACCTCCTAACAGAAAAGGGCAGGGAAAATAAAACAGAAAAAAAATAAAGTAATCCTAAGATTACAAAACTCAGAGTAAGGCACCCCAAACACCCGGCAGCTTAAGAGTAGATAAAAAAATAAGCCAGCAAAAGGGCCCAAAAGGCGGGCCAGCAAAAGGTAAAAAGGTCGTGACCCAAAGTAAAAAAAACCCTAACAAGAGGGTTCTAACACAACAACCATGAGACCAATGAGACTCCAAACACCGAAGACCAAGGAGACTAAAAAACAACCCATAACCCCGAGGAGATCCCAAAAACAACACATGAAGACCAATGAACCCCAAAAAAAAAACCATGAAGCCAAAGGGGATTCCCCAAAAACCCCATGAAGCCAAGGGTCTTCAAAAGCAGGAAAAGTTGTTGGAAAGTAGAAAGGGGGTTGGGTTTTTAAAAAATTCCCCTCGAAAAAAAGAAAACAAGAAATCTGCAGCAAAGATCAAAAAAAAAAATTCAGAATTTTTTTAGACCATAAAAGCAGGGTTTTTTTCTCCATGTTTCCAACCAGCGCATTTTGCTACCCTTAATCTGGAATGCCAAATGGAGTGAATTCCGACTTAAGTAAAACAACCACATGTTATTGAAACCCAAAATGGTCCCCTTTTAAAATTAGACACACATGTGTACAAAATTTTCGCATCCATCTGACTCTCGGGGAAATTTTCGTTTTTTTTCTGCCTGCTAACCACCTGTCTTGCGACTCGTGCAAGACTTACATACACCTCATTACACCGTGGTCTTGTGATGATCCCTTTTTCCCCCTTTTCCCTTCATTTAAATCCTGATCACCCCCCGGAAAAACCCAAATTATTTTTAAAAGGAAAAAAAATGGCCCAAACAAACCGCTAGAGGGGCCCCCCACCAAAACTTAGCCTGGGGGGGGGGGGGAGAGGTCATTAATCAAGAGGCAGCACAGAGACCAAAGGTAACCAAAAGGAGCTGCAGAGTTCCCAAGCAGAGCTGGAGCATCTGTCCTACGATACAAAACCGTACATCCTAGATGGAAATAGACGATTTTCTGAGTCAAGGAAAAGATGGATGGTGTGAAATAGGGGGATATCTTGAGCAAAACCGTTTCCCCTGCTAAAAAACCCCTCTAGGGTTTTAAAAAGGAAAATGTGAAAATTTTAGGGGGGGGCCCAAAACAAAAAAAAAAAAACCCCAAAAAAAAAGTGAATTCCATTTTGAGGTAGGAAAAAAAAAAAAAGGCCAAGGGGGTGGGAATACTTGGCTGTGCCGACCATCCAAAACTGGAAAATACCAATAAACTTCACTGCACATAACTAACACAACTTTTTTAAACCAAAATTTGACCCCTTTTTCTTATACGGGAGCAAAAGACCCAAATAGGACCTACTTAGTTAGGAATCTGGGGCCACGATCACCCCCCTTTTTTTTTATCAACCCCACACAGTCCCTTTGGGGTTAATTTTTGGGCCCCCCTTTTTAAAAGGGGGCCCTCAAGCCAACACAAATGACACAGTCCTTCCCCAAAGGGCAGCAATTTCTAAGGGGGCCCGTTTTTTGCCAATAATCAGTTTTTGGGATGAGGACACATTTTTTTTTCCACCTGCCATAAGAAGGACCCCAAGGCCTTCAGGGGGAAAAATTTTATTCTGGATTTGTTCAACTTCAGCGATTTCCCCAACCAGTGGGGAAAGCCCCAAAAAGAAAAAAAACTGGGGAAAAATGGACCGCAATCCCAACAGCAAGCATAGGATCCCAAAAAAATTTGAAAGAAGAAACTGATATACAATAACATAAATATAACCCCTTATATGATATTAAAGTCCCCCAAAATGTGGGGTCAAGATCCGGGGGTTTTTCTTTGAACCCCTTAAAAACCTCCCCAAAACAAGGGTGCAAAAAAAAAAAATGTGAACCTTTCCAGCTTCCCCCTCCTTTAGGATTTTCAACCAAGTCCTTCAAGTCCCTTCCTCGGGCTGGTTTAGGGGGCCATTTCTGTTCTGGTCCCTGTTTTTTGTCGTCCGAGACCCAGGGGCCTTCCTGCAGCCAAGGCCGCACTTCACCCTCGGCCTGTCCCTGGCTTTCCAGCCCACGCGTCCTGACAGGGGTACCCCAATGACACGGGCCCCCATGTACCAGAGCCCGATGAGTCCCCCCCCCTTTCCCCCTTTTCACTTTTCCCCCCCCTGTCCTAACGGGGCATATGCCTGCATCAAAATTTGACACGGGGTTTTCCCCTTTTTCCCCTGTTTTGGGGTAGTCCAACCTCCCACCCCCGGGGACGCATAGGGGTCCGCTGGATCACTTTTGTTGCACTGTAACAATAATTTCCTCTTCCCTCCTCCAGCCTTCCGCCATCCCCAAAAAGCTTTAAAAAACAGGACCGTAAATTTCACTTTCCCTTCTCCAACAAACCAATGGCGCCGTCCTTCTCAGTGTTTGGGGCCCACATCTTGTCGATTCTCCCCGGAAATCTCCTTTTGTCCAAAACCCTTTCTCTGTCCCTCTATCGTTTTCCTTCGTCTGTTTCAGTACTGGGCTTTCCCTTCCACTTGCCTACTTGGCCGGCACTTTAAACAAGACACTACATTTGGCGGCAAAATCTTGGAGGGGGGGAAGGTTTTTTGCCCCCCCTTTTTGTCTTGTAGCCCACGATGGGGGAACCTTCTTGTTGTACTGTGCCCCTAACCGCCAATTTTAAAGTTTGAATCGGGCCATCTTGGGGAGTAAATTTCCCCCCCCCATGAAATTCGATCTTCCAGCATCTCTTCGTTCTTTTCCGGAGGAAAAAACGATCCGCCAAATGGCATATTCGTGGGCAAGGTGCTTGTCTCTTATGCCCCCCCTTTTTGTGAAATGGGGTCCGGGCGGGGTGTGGACCTGGGCTTTTGGGGCTCTATGCCCTGCGCTGATGTTACCAATGACATCAATGGGGAGGACCAGATGTTGGAACTCAAGAAGGAGAAAAAAAATTTTTTCGAACATAACTTTGGGGAATTATGTACAGTAACAGAAAACAAAATTTTGAAAGTTTCCTTCACAATAGGGGAAACTTTTTACACAGTCTCAATTCCTTTTTTTATTGTTTGGTCTACCGCTACTCAACTATTTTTTATTCTCCCCACAACCCGCTTTGGGGCTACACGATTACTAAGACCCTTTTTTTCACACATTTTGCATAACTTTCCCCTTAGGGAATATGTTTTTCCAATTGGGGTTAATTTCTGCTACGAACA
>JARQOD010000006.1:430967939-431027341 GCA_033576555.1 Oophaga sylvatica | reverse complement strand
TCTGCGAGGATTCAGTCCTCTCTCCTCTCCCTCCAAGTCCAGACTTAACTGGCACTGAACTGCACTGTCTGAAGACAGGAAACTGACTGGTCTGAGCTCTTCTCAGACAGGAAACAGACTGAGCTCTGCTAAGTGTCACTCCCTCCTACACCCCTGGTGGGTGTGTCTGAAAGGGTGAGTGACGTGAATAGATAACAAGCTTTTGCGGTTACCTTCCTGTGCATTCTCCTGGATTTTATGTGTGTGCCTTACATAGCTGGGCCACACACACCCATTCCTTGCCTTTACAGCTCAGCCTGTCACAGCTGTCAATGACGCTGCTATGCTGAACTCTTCTGTGCCCACAGGACCTGTGATGAGGTCACAGGAGGGGAGAAGTCAGGAGTCACATGATCAATGTCCTCCTTGTGTGCAGGACTGCTGTGATGGTTGTCATGGTGCTGGATGACTGAGGGTAAGTTTGTATGTGGGGTCCGGACGGGTTTACAGTGTGGATGTAGCAGAGCTGTAGTGTGTACAAGTTGGATGTAGCAGAGCCGTGTGTGAAAAGTGTATGGAGCGTAGCCGTGTGTGTACGAAGTGTGCAGAGCGGAGCCGTGTGTGTACGAGGTGTACGGAGCGGAGCTGTGTGTGTACGAGGTGTACGGAGCGGAGCTGTGTGTGTACGAGGTCTACGGAGCGGAGCCGTGTGTGTACGAGGTGTACGGAGCGGAGCCGTGTGAGTACGAGGTGTACAGAGCTGAGCCATGTGTTTATGAGGTGTATGTAGCAGTGCTGTACTGTGTACGAGGTGTACGGAGCAGAGCCGTGTGTGTACGAGGTGGATGTAGCAGTGCTGTACTGTGTACGAGGTGTATGGAGCGGAGCCGTGTATGTACGAGGTGTACGGAGCCGTGTGTGTACGAGGTGTACGGAGTGGAGCCGTGTGAGTACGAGGTGTACGGAGCGGAGCCGTGTGTGTACGAGGTGAATGTAGCAGTGCTGTACTGTGTACGAGGTGTACGGAGCGGAGCCGTGTGTGTACGAGGTGGATGTAGCAGTGTTGTACTGTGTATGAGGTGTACGGAGAAGAGCCGTGTGTGTACGAGTTGTACGTAGCGGAGCCGTGTGTGTACGAGGTGTACGGAGCGGAGCCATGTGAGTACGAGGTGTACGGAGCGGAGCCGTGTGTGTAAGAGGTGGATGTAGCAGTGCTGTACTGTGTGCGAGGTGTACGGAGCAGAGCCGTGTGTGTACGAGGTGTACGTAGTGGAGCTGTGTGTGTACGAGATGTATGGAGCGGAGCCTTGTGTGTACGAATTGGATGGAGCGGAGCCGTGTGTCTGTACGAGGATTACGGAGCCGAGCCGCTCGTGTACGAGGTTTACGGAGCTAAGCCGCGCGTGTACGAGGTTTACGGAGCGGAGCTGTGTGTACGAGGTGGATATAGCAGTGCTGTGTGTGTACGAAACAGAGCCCTGTGTGTGCGAAGTGTACGGAGTTGAGCCGCTCAGCTCCGTACACACAGGGCTCCGTGCTTGAGCCGTGTGTGTACAGAGCGGAGCAGAGCCGTGTGTGTATGGAGTGGAGCCTTGTGTGTATGTAGCGAAGCCGCGTGTGTACAAGGTGTACGGAGCAGAACCACGTGTGTACAAGGTGTATGCTGCAAAGCCGCATGTGTACATGGTTTATGGAGTGGAGTCGTGTGTGTACAAGGTGTACAAAGCGTGGCTGCGTGTGTATAAGGTGTACTGAGTGGAGCCTTGTGTGTGTGAGGTGGACGGAGCGGAGCCGTTTGTGTACGAGGCATACAAAGTGGAACCGTGTGTGTATGAGGTGTGCAGAGCCGTGCGTGTACAAGGTGTATGGTAGGGAGCATTCATACCTCCCAAGCATCCTGAATTCAGCGGGACACTACCGATTTTGAGGGTCTGCCCCGCTGTCCCGGCCGGGAGCTTTTCCCGTGGACACAGGAGTACATGCCGGAGCCCGAAGAGCACTTTAAAACTCACACGTGATGTTCCACCAGAAGTGACGTGCTGGAAGATGACTGGAAATGAGGTAATTTCGGGAGGAGATTGTGAAGGAACCATGGAGGCACTTCAGGGAATGCTTCAGATCCATTACCGTGTCCTCGCCTTGGAATCGGGGATGTCGGCCATGTGAGCGGATCATGATATGTCCTGCACCGGGAGGCTCAGGTGGGCACTACAATGGGAGCCGGGCTGCTATAGTATCTTTATAGAATCTTTGTTTCTTTCTCTCTGTTCTTTCTTTCTTTCTCTCTGTTCTTTCTTTCCCATCTTTCTTTCTCTCTGTTCTTTTTCTTTCTTTCTCTCTCTTCTTTCTTTCCCCTCTTTCTTTCTATCTCTCTCTGTTCTTTCCCCTCTTTCTTTTTCTCTCTCTGTTCTTTCCCCTCTTTCTTTCTCTCTCTCTGTTCTTTCTTTCTGTTCTTTCTTTCTCTCTCTCTCTGTTCTTTCTTTCCCATCTTTCTTTCTCTCTGTTCTTTTTCTTTCTTTCCCCTTTCTTTTTCTTTCTTTTTTTCTTTCTTTCTTTCTTTCCCCTCTTTCTTTCTCTTTCTCTCTGTTCTTTCTTTCTTTCTTTCTTTCTTTCCCCTCTTTCTTTCTCTCTGTTCTTTTTTTCTTTCCCATCTTTTTCTCTCTCTGTTCTTTTTCTTTCTCTCTGTTCTTTCTTTCCCCTCTTTCTTTCTATCTCTGTTCTTTCTTTCTCTTTCTTTCTCTCTCTGTCCTTTCTTTCTCTCTGTTCTTTCTTTCTTTCTATCTTTCTTTCTTTCTTTCCCCTCTTTCTTTCTCTCTGTTCTTTCTATCTGTTTTCTTTATTTCTCTTTCTTTCTCTCTGTTCTTTTTCTTTCTTTCCCCTTTCTTTTTCTTTCTTTTTTTCTTTTTCTTTCTTTCTTTCTTTCTTTCTCTCTTTTCTTTCTTTCTTTCTTTCTTTCTTTCTTTCTTTCCCCTCTTTCTTTCTCTTTCTCTCTGTTCTTTCTTTCTTTCCCCTCTTTCTTTCTCTCTGTTCTTTTTTTCTTTCCCATCTTTTTCTCTCTCTGTTCTTTTTCTTTCTCTCTGTTCTTTCTTTCCCCTCTTTCTTTCTATCTCTGTTCTTTCTTTCTCTCTCTGTCCTTTCTTTCTCTCTGTTCTTTCTTTCTTTCTCTTTCTTTCCCCTCTTTCTTTCTTTCTGTTCTTTCTCTCTCTCTCTCTGTTCTTTCTATCTGTTTTCTTTATTTCTCTTTCTTTCTCTCTGTTCTTTCTTTCCCATCTTTCTTTCTCTCTATTTCTCTGTTCTTTCTTTCTCTCTTTGTTCTTTCTTTCCCCTATTTCTTTTTTTATCTCTGTTGTTTTTTTCTGTCCCCTCTTTCTTTTTCTGTTCTTTCTTTTTCTCTGTTCTTTCTTTCCCGTCTTTTTTTCTTTCTCTCTGTTCTTTTTTTTCTCTCTCTGTTCTTTCTTTCCCCTCTTTGTTTTTTTTCTCTCTCTGTTCTTTCTTTTCCCTTTCTTTGTTTATTTATTTCTCTCTCTACTTTCTCTCTCTCCTTTCTCTCTGTTTTCTTTTTTCTCTCTCTGTTCTTTCTTTTACTCAGTACCAGTGTGCCCATAGTACCAGTCACTGTGCCCTCAGTACCAGTCAGTGTGATCACCAGTGCTAAATGGGTGTGGTCGGGGTGTGGACATGGGTGTGACTAGTTGTGAAATGGGTGTGGTTGGGGCGTGGCCTAAAAATGCCACCTTTCTCACTCAAATTGGGGGGGGCGCCGTTTTACAGTTCACCTCAGGCAGCACAGAGGCTAGGTTCACCCCTGGAGATGAGTACAACTCCAAGAACACCGTCCCAACCATGAAGCATGGTGGGGGAATCATCATACTTTGGGGGTGCTTTTCTGCAAAGGGGACAGGACAACTGCACCGTATTGAAGGGAGGATGGATGGCGTCATGTATCGTTAGATTTTGGCCAACAACCTCTTTACCTCAGTAAGAACATTGGAGGGAGCTGAAAGTTTTGGAGTGAGCTCAGCTGCAACTCAATGTAGCTCAGTGACAGCCCTGAAACCTGGAAATGATCTGTATGGAGGAGTGGGCCAAAATCCCTGCTGCAGTGTGTGCAAACTTGGTCAAGCACTACAGGAAACGTCTGACCTTTGTAATTGCAAACAAAGGTTTTAGTACCAAATATTAAGTTCTGTTTTTCTATTGTATCAAATAATTATTTCATGCAAATTAATTATGTAAAAATTCTACAATGTGATTTTCTGGGTTATATTTTTAGATTCTGTCTCTCACAGGTGAAGTGTACCTATGATATAAAATACTGACGGCTCCATTACCTTCACATAAATGTCCTGATTACATTTTTGGGGTGTCCGACCTTCTTTTGGGGACCATTTTGACAACTGTGATCTGTGTATCCAACAGATAACTCCTGATAGGGTTTGGCATAAAAAAAACTGAGGATATTTTTGGATTCTGGACTAGAGATGAGCAAATTTTTTGAAAATAGAATGGGCCAGCGGTGTTGAATTTTTCCCCCAAAATTCGATTAATAGCAAATCAATTCGGCATGAATAACAGGTCCTGCAAAGTCTCCAATTGCCCTGTGTGTAAAAATCTGAGGTGTCCTAGGACTGTATGGAACCCCTTTCAAGCTCCTTCTAGCAAACATAGCCTTAGTAATGCCAAAGTGATCTCAGTGCATTGTTTTTTACTACTGTCCTGTCACACACTCACTCTAATGTTTATTCAGTGTTCTCTCCTGATCTCTACTTCGAAGCTGGGAGCTGTGACGTCCTCTTGCTTCCTAGAATCACCTGAAAATGACTGCTGCATTCCCTGCCTGTGATTTTATACAGGATGTAATAGTCCCTCCTGATTGGCTGTGCTATTCAGTGTGATATTATAGCTTCAAGGCATTATGGGAAATTCCGCACACATATAGGAGAGGTGGGTACACATCTATATTAACGTTCCCTCAATCACTTCTTGCATCACACGGACTTAAAAGTCAGATTATAACTAGTATTCAAAAATTACTGATTTCAATTAAATACTCAATTTGAAACAACCTTTTAAAATCTCCCGTTTTCCAAATTCTTAGGCTACGCTCACACGTTGCAGCTATAGTGTGTTTTTTAGGGGGGTATTTTTTGCCAAAATCATTGCAGTACTGCAATATTTTGCAGTGTTTTTTCTAACACTGCCAGAAAAAAATGTCACATCTACTCTAAATCATAAAATGTTGCCCAGAGTGTTCCACCATTTTGGCATCTCCAGCTGGTTGACACACATGAATAATAATGATAGTGCACTCCAGAGATTGAGGGCAGCACAGGAGAAGTCCATGGGGTTCACTGTGGCATTTTTTTAGGAACTGTATTGCAGTATTATTTTGGCGCTGAACAGATTTGTAACCTAGTCAAAGTAAGTCACTAATGTGTAAGCACTATACAGTAGTATTATATAGGCACTTTATGGTACTATTATGGAACATGTTGTGGCAGTATTACATCCTCCTTCCAAAAAGGAATGTTCCTGTAGGGCCTTTGTGGACCTTGATGCTGCCCTGCATAGTGTCATATAATCTTTTTGAGAATTTAGATAACAACAACATAATGAGTATGGAGAGAATAAATATACTTTTCTGAAATTGTATGATTGTAGAAGTGGACGAGATGCATCAGCGGTAAGGTATAATCACGGCTCGGGAGCGCTGTCTCCGTCCTGTATTTTCCAGATAAGTAAATAGCACACTGAGAGATGAAAGGTTGTGAGATGTTTTCTATGGTCGGGATGGAAATGGCATGTAATTGGATCCTGCTGTTTGCTCAGGAAATGACTGACCAGGACGAAGATGAGATATAGCTTCACCTTTTGACATGTGCATGGACGCAATCACACGCAGCCAATGGCAAGGCCATATGATTTGGGGTCAATATGGCTGCGTTCACATTTTTTGGCTATAAGGGGACCAAAAACCTAGCGCTGAGATACAATACCACACACAACTTATAGGCAGGTGTGGCGCTGATTTTTGAAGAAATCAGCAATGATCATAGAATCATAGAATGTTAGAGATGGCGGAACCTCCAGGGTCATCGTGTCCAACCCCCTGCTCAATGCAGGATTCACTAACCCATCCCGGACACATGTCTGACCAGCCTCTGAAGACTTCCATTGATGGAGAAAATAAATGTTTCCTTTATCATACAGAGCATTTTTCATACACAGCCTCAATTCCTTTCTAGTTACTTGTTTGGTCTCTGTCTACAATATTTCACTTTCCTTCACCACAACTCAGCTCAGTACTACAGTCCAGTTAGCAAAAGTCCTATTCTCAACCAGCAGTTCCACGTCCTCTTTCCCCTCCAAGGAACTATGCTGCCAGTATGGTCGGTCCTTAGCTCCTCTGCTACCAACCCCCAGGAACTCCCACCCGGGGCACTCTTTTCGTCTCACATTTTCTGTTCCATCTTGGCTTGTTACCTCTCTGAGTTATAATCTCGGGGCCGTACTGCTAGGGGCCCTTCCCCAGGACCTGTCTCTGCTTGTTCACTCTATCGTCCTGTCAGTTTTCCTTTTCTCTTTACTCTAGTTCACGCTAAGTCTTGGTCTCTCCTCACTCCAGGACACCCACATGATGCAGCAAAGCCTACTATCCAGACCTTAAATCTGCTTCAGATGCACACTTTACCCTATCTGATGTCCTGACAGGATACTGTCTCTGTCCCTTTACCTTACTCTTTCCCACTATGGGTTAGTCCCAAAAATTAACTCTAACTCTCTCAACTGTCATGCAGAACACAATACCAACACTATTGACGTATATCACAGTTCACAATAAACAATACATGTGTTCAGTGTCAGACTGAAGAACATTGGGCCCACCAGAAGATTTGATTCTGAGGGTCCACCTTCCTCCCCCACTCAAGAGCCTCATAGCAGCTGCAAGGTTTGCGCTATGAACTCTTCTGAAGAAGAAGCCAGGGCCCACTGGAGGATTCTCCGGTTCTCTGGTGGGCCAGTCCAACCCTGCATGTGTTCTTCGATGAGGAACGAGGGTAGTATGTCCATCTACTTACAGTGGCTTGCAAAAGTATTCACACCCTTGGCATTTTTACCTATTTCGTTTCATTGCAACACGTTTTTAAATATTTCTGTAATCCCATTGGTGAATGATGCATCAGCACTAAATAGTCTAAGTTGGTGAAGTGAGAAATATATAGGCATAAATTAAATTTATGGGATCGAATAACTAAAAATTGGCATGTGCATATGTATTCATCCCTTTGCAATGAAACCCCTTAAGTTTCTGGTGAAAGCAATTACAGTACCTTCATTAGGCCCCTGCTTAGTGACAGGACATCCCCCTGTGTGCAATCTAAGTGTCAAATGTCGGTCAGTATATACACTTTACCTTCTCTGAAAGGCCACAGAGGCTGCAACACCATTAACAAGAGGCACCACCAACCAAACACCACCATGAAGACCAAGGAGATCTCCAAACAACACCATGAAGACCAGGAGATCTCCAAACAACACCATGAAGGCCAAGGAGATCTCCAAACTGTTATGATCTGCTACAAGCACTAAGGAAAGGTGGGAATTCTGTCCCTACAATAGGACTGAGCTGGATCCCTACGATGCAACGGGGAACCTGATCCTGCGACCAGACCCGCCAAAGTCCTCAGCTAGTCTGAACGAAGACCTATAGTTGCGAGGGAGAAATCCCTACAAGATCTAGGGACTGGGTGAAAAGGTGGACACCTCCTAACAGAAAGTGTAGCAGGGAAAATAAAACAGAAAACAAATACTAAGAGATACTAAGATCTAGCAAAACTGACAGAGTAAGGCACCTAAGCACCCAGCTAGCTTAAGAGTAGATAATACAATGAAGTCCAGCAAGGCCAGAAGGGCGGAGCCAGACTAAATAGAGAAAAAAGGTCATGTGACCAGCAAAGTGAAACAAAACCTAACAAGAGGGTTCTAACAGTACCCTCCCTTCTAAGAGGATCCTCCGGATCCCCTAGGACTTAGGCTTATCCGGAAACCTCTTGTGAAACGCTCTGACAAGTCTAGACGCAGAAACATCATCCGCCCTCACCCATGAGTTATCCTCGGGTCCATAACACTTCCAAGCGACGAGGTACTGTAAACTCCCTCTATACGGTCTAGAATTTAGGATGCGGGAAATCTCATATTGCCCGTCCTCCACCACCAGGGGAACAGTGGCCGAGACGTCTCCATCTGAGACCTCAGCTTTTTTCAAGAGAGAAACATGAAACACCGGATTAATCTTCCAGGAGGTGGGAAGCTCCAACTTAACAGCAGATTGGTTAATAACCTGAAGCACCTTAAAGGGCCCTACAAACTTGGGACCCAATTTCTTAGACGGAATCCTCAAGCGCAGATTCTTAGAGGACAACCAAACCATGTCACCAATAGCAAACAAAACCTCTTGTCGTTTTCTATCAAAATACACTTTGGATCTTTTGTTAGCCTCCTGAAGATTACCACGTACATCAGTCCAAACTCTCTCCAAAAGACCAGAAAAATTCTCCTCTTCAGGTACAGCCGATCCCAACTTGGAAAATGGCCCAAACGACGGATGTCTCCCAGTACAACAAAAAAAAGGCGAACAACCAGCAGAAGCGGATGTATGGTTGTTAAGAGCAAACTCAGCAAGTGGCAGAAACTCAGACCACCCCTCTTGATTATCAGTCACAAAACAACGCAAGAACTGCTCAACATCCTGGTTTTACCTTTCTGTCTGGCCATTAGACTCAGGATGATATCCGGATGAAAACGACAAATGAACTCCCAACCTGTCACAAAAAGCGCGCCAAAAACGAGCCACAAACTGAGGTCCCCTATCGGAAACAATGTCAGTAGGAACACCATGTAGTCTGACTATTTCCTTGACAAAGGCCTTAGCGAGAGTCTTAGCGCAGGGCAGTTTGATGAAAGGAACCAAGTGACACATCTTGCTAAAACAGTCCACGACCACGCAGATGACAGTGAAACCCTCAGAGGGGGAAGGTCAGTAATAAAGTCCATAGCCAAATGTGTCCAAGGTGCACTAGGGACCTCCAGAGGGCAAAGCAACCCCGCAGCAGAAGTATGAGAAGACTTAGATCTAGCACACACAGTGCATTGACGCACCCACTTAATGACTTCCTTCTGCCATCCAGGCCACCAAAAACTGCGACCCACAAGTCTCTTGGTCTCAGAGATTCCAGGATGACCTGCCAACCGAGAGTCATGACATTCATCAAACAAATCTCTCCTCAGGCTACCGGGCACAAACAACCTCCCATGCGGCGTGTTAGATGGGGCATTCTCCTGTGCTTTAAGAATCTCATCTTCCAGCACGGAGTCCAAAACAGCAATAACAACCCCCTCTTGCAAGATGTTTTCCTCCTCCTCCTCAGTACCCACCATAGGAGAAAAGCTGCGAGACAAAGCATCAGCTTTAACATTTTTAGTACCTGGGATGTAAGTAACGGTAAAATTAAACTGTGAGAAAAACAGTGCCCACCTAGCCTGACGGGCATTCAAGCGTTTGGCAGCATCAAGGTAGATCAGATTTTTATGATCGGTGAAGACTTGAACGGGAAATTCCGCTCCCTCCAAAAAATGACGCCAGTGTTCAAATGCGAGTTTAATTGCCAACAATTCCCGATTACCGATATCATAATTTAGTTCAGACTCAGAAAATTTCTTTGAAAAAAAAGCACAGGGATGTACTCCATCCGTCTTTGCCTGAGACAACACCCGCCAACCCCCACAGAAGAAGCATCAACCTCAACCAAAAATGGTTTAGTCACATCAGGCTGCGTAAGGATGGGAGCAGAGCTGAACCTCTCCTTTAGCAACACAAAAGCCTCAATGGCCTCAGTAGTCCACTGAACCGCATCAGCACCTTTCCTGGTGAGATCGGTCAGAGGTTTGGCAATCACAGAAAAATCTTTTATGAATTTTCTATAATAATTGGCGAACCCCAAAAACCTCTGTATTGATTTCACACCAATAGGTCTAGGCCATTCCTGCACAGCTTGCACTTTCACCGGGTCCATCTCAAACCTTCACTGGAGACAATGTAGCCCAAAAAACTAAGTCTCTGTACAGCGAACTCACATTTTTCTAGTTTGGCAAAAAGTGAATTATCACTCAGTAACTGTAATACTTCACGCACACTCCTCCAATGAGACTCCAAATCTGGTGAATAAATCAAAATGTCATCCAAATACACAACCACACTTCTGCCGATCAAAGGTCTAAGGATGTCATTAATAAGATTCTGAAAAAATGCCGGAGCACTGGAAAGTCCAAAAGGCATGACCAGATTCTCAAAATGACCAAGTGGAGTGTTAAACGCAGTCTTCCATTCATCCCCCTCCTTCATGCGCAACAAATTGTATGGCCCTCGAAGATCAATTTTCGAGAACCACTTGGCCCCCACTAACTGGTTAAACAAATCAGGAATCAATGGCAGTGGGTAAGGATTGCGTACAGTAATCTTATTAATCTCACGAAAGTCTAGACAAGGCCTTAAACCGCCGTCCTTTTTTTTAACAAAAAAAAATCCAACTGTCACAGGAGATTTGGAAGGCCTAATGTGACCGGCGGCCAAGCTTGTCTGTATGTATTCCTCCAAAGCCTTTCTCTCAGGAATAGTCAAATTAAATAAGCGACTTTTAGGAAGAGTCGCTCCAGGGACAAATTCAATTGCACAATCATAATCTCTATGAGGAGGCAATACCTGCGATTCTTTATCAGAAAAAACTTTCCAAAAATCCTGAATAGGTACAGGTAACTCCCCCTTAACTACAGCAGCAATACGCCCGTTACAACACTTGTCATAACAATTGGGACTCCAGGACTTAATTTCATTGGTAGACCAATCCAGTACCGGATTGTGCAATTTTAACCAGGGTAACCCCAAAATCACCGGTGAGGGCAAATTATTCAAAACTACCAAATCCAAATTCTCTTGATGAACACCATTAATAGTAAGAGGAAATTCACAGATATGGTGAGTAACATTTTTCAAGTGAGAACCATCCACAGACACCACATTAATAGGGGAAGACAGAAGTTTGGGTTTTAATTTTAGTTTTTCCAAAAATTTCCCATCAATCACATTGAGAGTTGAACCACAATCCACAAATACCCGAAACTCCATTAATTCCTCCTCAACAGCAGTGGTAGCAGAAAGAAAGACACCTTTATTGTTTAAACAAGCTATGCGGGCGAAACTGACCTCATTTTTTTTTTTCTCTTTATTCATACGAAGCGCACAGTTCTTAATGAAATGCTCAGATTTACCACAATAGAAACACAAGCCCTTAGCAAATCTGCGTTCTTTTTCCCGAGAGTGTAGTGTCATTGCTCCAATTTCCATCGGCTCTGCAATGTCAGTACATTCCTTCTCCAAACTTGGAGCTGACAAGGCAGATTTACTCTCATTAACCCTTGCACGCAGTCTCCTATCCACCCGTATGGCTAATTGCATAGCCTCTTGCAAGTTACCAGGTATAGGATAAGCAAATCTTTAACCCTTTCACTTAACCCTGCAAGAAATAAACTTTTCAAAGCTGAATCGTTCCAGCCCACCTGTGTGGACCACCTTCTGAAGTGAGTACAATATTTCTCCACATTACCTGATCCCTGTCTCAAACGTCTCAATTCTGTCTCAGCTGATGAAACACGATCCGGATCGTCATATAACAACCCCAAAGCAGAAAAAAAACTATCCACTGATATAAAGCATGGATCACTAGGCTGCAGAGAAAAGGCCCAATCCTGAGGTTCTTTGCGCAAAAGTGACATTATGAACCCTATGCGCTGTGATTCATCACCAGAGGATCTGGGTCTCAAACGGAAATACAACAAGCAAGCATTTTAAAAGAAAAAAAATCTTGTTGTTCACCAAAAAATAAATCAGGCAAACGTACCTTTGGCTCCACGAAATGTGCTCCAGAACAACTACTCACGTGTTGCTTTATCTCAGCCACCTCCAGAGAAAGTCCCTGCAGGCGCTGAACCAAATCCTGAACCGACACCATGATGGAAAACAGAAAATCTTTCCTTAGAGATTTTTTTTTTTTCTTTTGGCTGGACTTACTGTTATGATCTGCTACAAGCACTAAGGAAATGTGGGAATTCTGTCCCTACAATAGGACTGAGCTGGATCCCTACGATGCAACGGGGAACCTGATCCTGCGACCAGACCCGCCAAAGTCCTCAGCTAGTCTGAACGAAGACCTATAGTTGCGAGGGAGGAATCCCTACAAGATCTAGGGACTGGGTGAAAAGGTGGACACCTCCTAACAGAAAGTGTAGCAGGGAAAATAAAACAGAAAACAAATACTAAGTAATCCTAAGATCTAGCAAAACTGACAGAGTAAGGCACCTAAGCACCCGGCTAGCTTAAGAGTAGATAATACAATGAAGTCCAGCAAGGCCAGAAGGGCGGAGCCAGACTAAATAGGGTAAAAAGGTCATGTGACCAGCAAAGTGAAACAAAACCTAACAAGAGGGTTCTAACACAAACAACATCATGAAGACCAATGAGATCTCCAAACACCATGAAGACCAAGGAGATCTCCAAACAACACCATGAAGACCGAGGAGATCTCCAAACAACACTATGAAGACCAATGAGATCTCCAAACAAAACCATGAAGACCAAGGAGATCTCCAAACAACACCATGAAGACCAAGGAGATCTTCAAACTAGTCAGGGACAAAGTTGTTGAGAAGTAGAAATCAGGGTTGTGTTCTAAAAAATATCCCAATCTCTGATGATAAAGAAACAAGAAATCTGCAGCAAAGAGTCAGATAGATAAAACTTCAGAATTTATTTAGACATCATAAAACGCTAGCGGTTTCTCCAGTAGTTTCCAACCAGCGCATTTTGTCTACTCCTTAATCATGGTAATGCCAAAATGGAGTGAATTCCGACTTAAGTAAAAACATGGAACCACATGTTATTGCAAACCAATGGTATCACATTAACAATTAAGACACACATGTGTACATAATTTCGCAGTCCATCTGACTCTTCGCTGGAGATTTCCTGTTTCTTTGCTGCCTGCTAACTACACCTGGTCTTGCGCAGCTCTGTGCGAAGACTTACATACAGCCTCATTACACCGTGGATCTTGTGAGCTGACTCTCCTGTTTCCCTTTTCCCTTACATTTAAATCTCTGATCATCCCCTGGAGAACCATCAAATTCATTATCATCAAATGGAAAGAACATGGTACCACAACAAACCTGCTAGAGAGGGCCACCCACCAAAACTCTCAGCCTGGGGAGGGGGGGGAGAGGTCATTAATCAGAGAGGCAGCACAGAGACCAAAGGTAACCCTGAAGGAGCTGCAGAGTTCCCAAGCAGAGACTGGAGCATCTGTCCATACGACTACAATAAGCCGTACACTCCATAGAGTGGAAATAGAGCGATGTTCTGAGTCAAGGGAAAAGATGGATGGTGTGAAATACAGGGATATTCTTGAGCAAAACCTGTTTACTGCTAAAGTAACACTCTAGTGGTTTAAAGGAAAATGTGTAAATATTATTGGGGTGGCCTAGACAGAACACAAACCCTCAAAAAAAGTGAAATTCCCAGTTGTGAGGTAGGAAAATATGAAAAAGGCCAAGGGTGGTGAATACATTGGCTGTGCTCGACCATCCAAAACCTGGAAAATACCAATAAACTTCACTGCACATAACATAACACAACATATATTAGACCAATTTGAGTCCTTTTCTTATACGGGAGCAACACAGACCCAAATAGGACCTACTTAGTTAGGAATCTGGAGCCACGATCACCCGAGCCCCTTTTTTTCTATCTAACCCGACACTAGTCCTTCAGGTTAATTTGGCCCCTCTTTTAAAAGGGCCGTCAAGCCAACACAACATGACACAGTCCTTCCCTCAAAGGGCAGCAATTTTCATCAAGGGCACAGTCTATTGTCCAGATAATCAGTTCTTGGGATGAGGACACAGTTCTTTAGCTCACTCCTGTCCATAAGACAGGCACACAGGCCTTCAGGGGCAACTTTCATTCTGGATTTAGTTCAACTTCAGCGATTTCCAATCCAGTAGGGGGAAAGCCTAACAAGTACAACAAAACTGGGGAAATAATGGACACAGCAATCCTCAACTAGCAAGCTATAGGAGTCCCAAACATTAGAATAGAAGAAACTGATATACAATAGCACGATAAATATAACCACCATTATATGATATTAAAGTCCCAAACATGTGGATCATAGATCCGCTGGGTTTTGATGCTTGTGAAACCTTAAACTCCTCCAGACACAAGGGTGCAAAAAACATAATGTGACACCTTTCCAGCTTCCGACTCCTTTAGGCATTCTTCAGACCCAAGTCCTTCAAGTCCCTTCCTCGGGCTGGATTGAGGGGCTCCATTTCTGTCTCTGGTCCTGCTGTTTGCTGTCTGTCCGAGACCCAGGTGTCCTTCTCTGCCAGACCACATGGCCGCACTTCACCATCAGGCCATAGTCCTCTGGCTTTCCAGCCCACGACAGTCCATGACATGGGGTAACACCAATGTACACGGCACCAACATGCTACCAGCTATGCACACGATGAGTCCCTCCCCTGTGTCGCTTTTCACTTTTTGCCCCACCTGCTCCATCAACTGACGCATATGCCTGCATCATTATTCGACACTGGATGATTTCCCTTCCTCTGCTTGGAGTAGTCCAATCCTCCCATCCCGGCGACGCATACTGGATCCGCCTGGATCACTTTCTGTTGTCACTGTAACAATAGAGTCTTCCTGCTTCCATCTCTCCAGCCTTCCGCCATCATCCCCAAACTGCTCTTAAACACAGGACCGTACAATTCACTTTCCGTTCTCCAACAAGCCAATGGCGCCGTCCTTCTCAGTGCTCGGCGTCCCACATCATTGGTCTGATTCTCCCTGGGAGAAGTCTCCTTGAGTGCATCATCCCATTTCTCTGTCTCCTCTACTCGTTTTCCTTCGTCATGTTTCAGTAGCTGGGCTTTCTCCTTCCACTTCGCCTTACTGTGGCCTGGCACTTTCAAACAAGACACTACATTTGGCAGGCAAAATCTATGGAGGGCTGGATGGTTCTTCGCCCCCTTTTGTGTCTTGTACGCCCACGATGGGTGGAACCTTCTTGTTGTACTGTGCCACTAACCGCCATTTTAAAGTTTGTACTCGGCGCCATCTTAGACTGAGTAACAGTCTCCATCCTCCATGAAATTCGAGTCTTCCATGCATCTCTTCGTTCTTCCTGGTAGGAAACTCGATCCTGCCAAATGTAGCATATTCGTGGGCAAGGTGCTTGTCTCTTATGCCCCGGCACGTTACGTGAAGATGGGGTCCGGGCTGGGTGTGTGGACCTGGGCTATGGGGGCTCTATGCCCATGCAGGCTGCATGTTACCAATGACATCAGATGGCCAGGACCAGATGTTGAGAACTTCAATGAAGGAGAAAATAAACATTTTACTGAACAATAACTTTGTGGGAATTATGTACAGTACACAGAACACAACTTTATGAAAGTTTCCTTCACAATATGGAATACTTTCATACACAGTCTCAATTCCTTTCTGGTTACTTGTTTGGTCTCACTCGCTATCTCAACTATTTCATATTCCTCCACCACAACCCAGCTTGGTACTACAGTCGAGTTACTAAGACTCCTTTTTTCAACCATCAGTTCTGCATCATCTTTCCCCTTCAGGGAACTATGTTGCCAATATGGCATTAACTTCTCTGCTACTGAACAGTCTTGGAGTGCCCGGGGCACTCTCTTCGTCTTACGTTATCTGTCCTGTCTTGGTCCTTTACCTCTCTAAGTTATAAACTCAGGGCCATATGTGTTATGATTTGGTAGCTGAGGAGAGTAGGCAAAAATGGCAATACACCAGAGAGGTTGGAATCTACTGGATTGCAGTACCCTGACAAACCACCACAACTAAAGGCAGCCGTGGAGCGTTCCTACGTTGGTCCTAGACGCCTCGTCACAGCCTGAGAGGTTAACTACACCTAAAGATAGAAAGAGGAAAGCTATCTGCCCCGGAGCAGATCCCCAAAGAACATAGGAAGCCCCCAAACATGTAATGGCGGTTAGACAAGAGGAAATACAGACACAGACAGAAAATAGTATGAGCAAACGTTGGGGCCCAATCTTCCTTGACAGAAAAGGATAGAAAGGACACTTACTGCAATCCAAAAAACCCTAAAAAATACCAACTCTACTAATTGCAAAAACACCTGAGATCACACGACCTCTACCACCTAAATTAGTTCTCTGGTGTAACAAAACTAAGCCGCAGCCACTGAAAAAACTGGAAAAGGCAAATGAACAAATAACAGTGGCTCCAGAAGAACTGAGGGGAGCCCAAGCCCCCCCGGGGGGGGGAGACCTGGCTAACCTCACAGAAATGCAGAGAAATATGCAAATGGTAAGCACAAAAACAAAAAAACAGAAAATATCTTATCTGAGAGCAGGAGAAGAGGCAAGACTCAGCAAGCTTCCAAGTGGACCAGGAACCACAGTTGAGACAAGAACAATTGATCACCGGCAACCATGATGGGAGGGAACCTCCCTTATATAAGACCAGTCTGTAACTCCTGATTGCCAATCATCATTGAATGGTTCAGTACTGTTTGTAACCACCAGAGGGAGCTTCTGCTCAGAATTCATTTCTAACACATTCACAACACATATGGCTAGGCGTCCTCTCCCAGGATCTATCTCCGATTGTTCACTCTGGCTTCCTGTCAGGTTTCCTTTTCTCTTTACTTCGGTTCACGTTAACCACCGCCTGAGTCTCACTTCGGGACACCCACTTCATGCCTACAAGCTATACTTTAAGTCTGCTTCACATGCACACTCGACCCTATCTGACGTCTTGACAGGAAACTGTCTCTGTCCCTTCACCTTAGTCCTTTCCACTCTGGGCTAGTCCCAAACATTAACCCTAACTCTCCTAACTGTCGGGCAGAACACAATACCAACACTATTAACGCATATCACAGTTCACATTATGCAATACAACAATACAAGTGTTCTTCAAGGAGGAATGTGGGCAGTATGTCCATCTCCTTACCCAAGCTACAAACTTTCAGGCAGGTATGTTTCAGAGAAAACATAAATTTAAATAACGGCCAGGGTCTATGCCGCTCTGGGAACTAGACTAAGAAGTAGGGGCTTCTTCCTGCCCCACCCCCCTTGAGTGACAAGTCTCTCCCTACAAGTTTGTATAGGGAGATACACCTGTAACTTAATGGGACCAGTTTGAGGAAAAGCCGCCAAGGACCTACCTCTTGGACTAATCAAAAAAACAATAGCAACATTTTTAGTGTTTCTTTAATTCTATCCTACTTGAATTTCTTTTTCTACCTGTGACTCTTCATCTATTGGTTTCAAAGGGCTAATAATGCTGTGAACAGATATCCATGGCTCTGTGGCCCATACACACCTGCATCCATCTGGAATGCTGGGAGTGGTAGTTTAGAGTGGTTGGAGAGCCACGTGTTTGAGACCACAGTTTTAGATCAGCGTGTCATTGGATTTAATGAAAACTCTCCATACTGATCCCATCTTTATAATTTTGCAAATTGGAAATTTTCCTCATAATTTCCGATGAGACTGTATCTCAGTTTCCCAGAGCTAATATATTCACACTGTGTTATTATAGCTTCATCGTACCCCAATGTGCTATCAATTTTAGACTGTGGAGAATAATCATAATTGCTTTTTAACGTGTACCTCCAGCCAAAAATAAACATATTATATTGCTTCAGACTTTGCATGTGTACTGGAAAGGGTTGTGGTATTTTTCTCCAAATTTAAGAAGTGCAGGGGAATTATTCCTAAAGTCATTGGGATTATATTCTTTTATTCAGGAAACAAGCAAATTGCTCAGGAAATATTACCCTCTCCCAAAACTTCCACTTTTGGATGTAAACCCAATTTGTGGCCCAGTTCAGTGGATTGTCCGTGTAAAACTGTCCCTCTTGGAACATCTATGGATGAACATCTATGGATGGCTCTCGGGCTCGGTCATCTCAGATGTGTGTTGTGTTTGTTTCTGGCCACTGTGTTTGGTCATCAGCCTGGACTAGCTGCTGCCATGTGGATAGAGAGAAGTTTTGCAATAAGGACCCAGTCTACCACCACTGATTGGAGTTGTGTAAGGAGAGTTGCAAGACCCAACTGCCATTTCAGGGGTTCAGAATTGGAAAGCCATTTGTGGGGGCCTAAGGTGGTCTGTCACGCATTTCGACCACTGCAAGAGGAGTCCATATTGGCAAAAGGAGACTAATGGTCCTCGTACACATTAGACCAATGTCGACTAAACCCGTCGATATCAACATATTTGGTCGATGGTCTAACATTTAGGGGGCACCAGCCGATTCATGGTCGGGAGAGATGTCAATCATGCATGTCCAATTTCGGACTTCTAATCGCATTGTTCTCTCGGAAATAAGCCGCCGGCCAACATGTCAGATAGTGGCTTTCTCATAGTGAACACAGGGGAAGCTTGAATGACCGGTGACATCAGTAACACCGCTACGTCACCGCTCATCATGATCACTGGGTGTCATGTGTGCATCGCCACGAAGATCGTCGCGGTTGCACATTCTGACTTCTCACAGCTGAGTTGCTGTTTCTTTGTGTTTGGCAGTTAGGGAGTTAATTCTGTCTGTGCTCAGTTCTGGGACTGGGTGCAGTTTCTCCCGCTGCAATTAATTATTTGTTGATTGGTTTCCTTTAAATCTCTGGTTGTCTGTGTTGGGAGTTGCCAGTGAAATTCTTCATGCAGACCACAGATAGGATTGTATCTGTATAGACTTAAGTTAAAGAGCTCCTTAGTTGTTTTAAGCTCACCTTGCTTAGAGTTTAATATCCCAGATCATTTATGTTCCTTCTGTGTTTGTGTGTGTATGCGAGTCTGTGTTTTCTCCAGTCTGTCTTATATGTCTAATCTGTGTATTTAGCAGAGATCAGCCCATATCCCTTTGGTGGTAATCAGAATCCTTCTTAGGACTGATTACAGGGTTCAGGGACTGATAGGAGACAGGGTTAGGCTGGAGACTTGGACCTCTGAACCATTATCAGTACCTCCAAGGTGAGGGATTAGTTAGGACCCCAGTTTAGGGTCAGGTTAGACCCCCGGTCCTCCTCTTTCCTGTGACAGTGTATCAAGTCCTCAAGATTAACCCTGAGTTCAACGGATATCGTGTCAGGTAAATCTATTCTATATTTACATGCTGATGTTGCTAATCTATATGTTGTATAGAGTGTTGTTCTTTTAAGAATAGTTTACTGACATCGTACACATATCATAAGACCGCGTGACATTTTCACTGGCCCATAAAATTATTCCCAGTTGCCATGGATCCAGTAGCCCAGCTGGCTCTGCAGTTGCAGGGATTATCCATGGAGCTGACGGACATTAAGTCCAAAGTTTTGTCTCCCTCGGAGCAAACCAGATTTGAACCTAAAGTAGCTCTCCCGGACAGGTTCACTGGTGGGCGAGACAAATTTTTTACCTTCAGGGAAGCATGTAAATTGTATTTTCGGCTTCGGCCTCGATCATCAGGGAGTGAAGAGCAGAGAGTGGGAATTGTTATCTCGCTCCTACAAGGGGACCCTCAATCCTGGGCCTTCTCCCTTCCTCCGGGATCCCCGGCTCTACAGTCAGTAGATCGATTTTTTACTGCCCTGGGTTTGGTATATGATGACCCAGATCGGGTCTCTCTTGCTGAGACAAAATTACGTAAGATACAGCAGGGAGATCGTCCGGCGGAGGAATTTGCTTCTGAGTTCCGTAGATGGGCCACAGATACTCAGTGGAATGACCCAGCTCTTAGAAGCCAGTTTTGTCATGGGCTTTCTGACAAATTAAAGGACGTTTTGGCTCAGTATGATTCTCCTCCATCACTGGAGGCTGCTAGGGCCCTAGCTATCCGTACTGATAGACGGCTCCGGGAGAGGTGCGAGGTAACTCCGCCCCCTGTTGTTACTCCACCTACTACTAAAGTCCCTTATGTTGAGGTTCCCCTTGTCTGTTCGGAGGAGCCTATGCAGTTGGGAGGGACATCATTTCGTAGGAGGGGATTGGCGGTACGCCGCAGGACTAGAAGGTGTTTCTTCTGCGGGAAAGAGGGACATTTTGTTGAGGGATGTCCATCCCGTGCCTTGTTGAGCAAAAAGTCGCCGGAAAACTGTTAATCCCAGGTTGTGTGGTGGACGACAACCTGGGAGTATGTATTTCGTCCGCTAGTTCTTCTCAGTTCCTTGTACCAGTGGAGGTGGTGGTTGGTACGAGAGTGGAGAGATTTTCTGTTCTTCTTGATAGTGGGTCCGGGGCTAATCTGGTTGACGCTCAGTTTGCTCAGGCTCAAGGTATGCATCTGAGTGTATTGGTCAAACCGATCCCTATATTCTCCATTGACGCCAGGCCTCTCGGCCAAGGTAGCTTTGTTCATGAGGTTCATAACATTGACCTTCGGGTAGGGGCAATACATAGGGAACTATTATCTTGTTATGTGTTGGAGGGTCTACCTACTCCTATTGTGTTGGGACTTCCTTGGTTGGTTAAACATAACCCTGTGATTAATTGGCAGTCCAGAGATATAAGCCAATGGGGTGAGTTTTGCAAAAGTAACTGCATGAACACAGTCATCAGTGCGGTCGTGCCTAGTACTTTGCCTCCTTTTTTGGAGGACTTTGGGGATGTGTTCTCTGAGGAGGGGTGTCAGGAGTTGCCTCCTCATCGCGTGTATGACTGCTCTATTAATTTACTTCCTGATGCTAAGTTACCTAAAGCTAGGTTATATAACCTTTCTGGTCCTGAGAGGCAAGCTATGAAAGATTATATTTCGGAAAGTCTGGCCAAAGGGCATATTAGACCTTCATCTTCCCCAGTGGCCGCGGGTTCTTCTTTGTGAAGAAAAAAGATGGAGGCCTACGCCCTTGCTTGGATTTCCGCGAACTTAATCGGATTACTGTTCGAGATCCGTATCCACTCCCTCTGATTCCTGATCTCTTCAATCAAATTGTTGGCGCCAAATGGTTCTCTAAATTGGATCTCAGGGGGGCGTATAATCTGATTAGGATAAAAGAGGGGATGAGTGGAAAACGGCGTTTAACACGCCGGAGGGACATTATGAAAACCTTGTCATGCCTTTTGGTCTGACTACTGCACCAGCAGTATTCCAACATTTTGTTAATGACATTTTTCGTCATCTGGTGGGGCTGTTTGTGGTCGTATATTTGGATGACATTTTAATTTACTCACCAGATCTTGTGTCTCACCAGGAGCATGTGAGACAGGTGTTGCAGATCTTGCGAGACAATAAACTATACGCCAAACTGGAAAAGTGTGTATTCGCCGTACAGGAACTTCAGTTTTTGGGTTTCTTGGTGTCAGCCTCCGGTTTCCGTATGGACCCTGAAAAGGTGAGAGCAGTGCTTGAATGGGATCAGCAAGAGGATCTTAAGGCTCTGCAGCGTTTTCTGGGGTTTGCTAACTACTACCGGAAATTTATTTGTAATTTCTCATCTGTTGTCAAACCTCTCACTGACATGACAAGAAAAGGGACGGATTTTTCTAAATGGTCGGACAAAGCTTGCCAAGCTTTTTCCTCTTTGAAAAAATGTTTTGCTTCGGCACCCGTTCTCATCCAACCAGATGCATCACAGCCGTTCGTTGTGGAGGTGGACGCGTCTGACGTAGGGGTGGGTGCAATATTGTCCCAGGGTCCGTCCCCTGGTAAATGGCATCCGTGCGCTTTCTTTTCTAAAAAATTGTCGTCCGCCGAAAGGAATTATGATATCGGCAATAGGGAACTTTTGGCCATTAAGTTGGCTTTTGAAGAATGGCGTCACTTTTGAGGGGGCAGTCCACCCGGTCACCGTCATTACTGATCACAAGAACCTGCTGTATTTGGAATCTGCTAAGCGTCTGAATTCCAGACAAGCTCGATGGTCGTTGTTTTTTACCAGGTTTAATTTTGTTGTCACTTATCGCCCTGGATCTAAGAATGTTAAGGCGGATGCCTTGTCTCGCAGTTTCCCAGGGGCCGGGAAAATGGATGACCCGATTCCTATCCTTCAGGAGGGGGTGGTAGTGTCGGCTGTATGTTCTGAGCTTGAGGAGGAGGTGTTAGAGGCTCAGGGGGACGCCCCTGCAGGACCTCCAGGGAGACTGTTTGTCCCAAATCAGTTGAGACAAAAGGTTATTGAGGCACATCATAATTCTGCTTTAGCAGGACATCCAGGGAGTAAGGCTACTTTAGATCTCCTTTCTCGCCGGTTTTGGTGGCCTAACGTTAATAAAGATGTTTTAACTTTTGTCGCATCCTGTGGGGTTTGTGCTCGCTCTAAGACCCCTCATACCCGTCCGTCTGGGACCCTCTTACCCTTGAAACTTCCGGAGCGTCCATGGACTCATTTGTCTATGGACTTCATCACGGACCTTCCTCAGTCGTCAGGGAAGACTGTCATACTGGTGGTTGTTGACAGGTTCAGTAAGATGGCACATTTCATTGCTCTTCCTGCCCTCCCTAATGCTAAAACTCTGGCACAGGTGTTCATGTGTCGACCCGCCACCACAATTGTGGATTACCAGGGCAATGGGGTACTCAGAGCCGAGCCCATGGAAGTCTATGGGGTTTGTGACAGGTAGCGGTGGCTCGGTCTGTGGCCCTGGCGGTCTGGCGTATGTTGGGGGAATATTTACAGGGGATGGATATATTTACAGTTCGTGACGCCACCTGTAGTCTCTGGTAATTTGTACCAGCGCTGCTGTAGATCTCTGAGGGGATGGTGAGGCAGCTAGATGTCGGGTCCCCTACAGGTGGGACTCTTCCCTCAGGTCGATGGTTATGGTGGGATTGTGCAGGGATGCAATCAAATAACACAGTCTCACACATCAGCGTCTTTCCATACCTTTTTACTTGCAAGATGGTTAGGCAGATCCCAGGGAGGCTGATCCAATGGAGGATGTGTTTTGAGATAGCAGCTGGACAAGTTAGGGGCCTCCTTTACTTTCCAATGATGATGAGTCCAACCAGCATAAAGCGTAGTTCCCTCTATAAACTCCAGCTATTTCCAAGCTGTACTGCCCGGTCAGTTTTGTGGTCGGAGCCTTCCTGTGATGAAACTAGGTTCTTCTATGCTTGGCCTAGCTCAAAGTTCCTATTCCACCTGACCCCAGTTACGTACCGACACTCCAGGGGCTGCTTGCTGTTACCTAAGGTCCAGTAAGCCTCTGGTTTTTCTACCACCATGCGTGAAGCTATCGTGGTGCCTCGGTCCCCAGTGACCGGTGACAACGTGCAGGATACTTCAATCCTAAAGCACTTCTGATTTCCTTCCACTGTGCCTTTCGACTTGCTCAAACTCTCAATCTCAGCACTGACTAGGCTAAGGTGAACTGGCTCACCTGTACTAGCCTCCACGACTGTACTGTCTCTCTGAATCGACAGGAATCTTGGTGCTCCAGACAGGCACTCCTTCTCCCTCTTCCTTCACCTCAGGAGACACTACCAGACTCTCTTGTGCTAAAAACCACACCCCTCTACACCCCTGCTGGGTGTGTCCGAAGTATATGTGATGTCATGTAGAGCCCTTAACCGTTACCTCTCCACTCATCCTCCTGGTATTGTGTACCTTAAATACCAGGGCTACACATTCATTGGGGAGATTGTGAGACTTCATGGGTTGCCTTCTGATGTGGTGTCAGATAGGGGGTCTCAGTTTGTGTCCAAGTTTTGGAGGGCATTTTGTTTACGTCGGGGGATGCAATTGTCATTTTCCTCGGCTTTTCATCCGCAGACCAATGGTCAGACAGAGCGTCTGAATCAAAGCCTAGAGACTTATCTTCGGTGTTTTGTCTCAGAGAACCAGGAGGACTGGTCTTCTTTCTTGCCTCTGGCAGAGTTCGCTCTTAACAACAGGCGGAGCGAGTCCACTGGTAAGTCCCCGTTTTTTGGGGCATATGGTTTTCATCCCCAGTTTTGTACATTCAATGGGGGGGGCCCTTCTGGGGTTCCTGAGGAGGAGCGTTTCTCGTCGTCACTTGCTTCAGTGTGGAGAGGTGTATTGAATAATCTGAGTGCTATGGGGAACCGTTATAAACGTATGGCTGATAGGAGGAGAGTTTCTGGTCCAGATCTTAATGTGAACGATCTGGTATGGTTGTCTACCAGGAATATAAAACTTAAAGTTCCCTCCTGGAAGCTGGGCCCAAGATTCATCGGGCCGTACAGGATCAGTTCCATAATTAATCCTGTGGCATTTCGTCTGGACCTCCCTCCTACGTTTAAAATCCACAATGTGTTCCACAAGTCATTACTTAAGAGGTACGTGGCACCAGTCATACCATCACCTCTACCTCCTCCTCCAGTGGTGGTCAATGGTAACTTGGAGTTTCAAGTGTCAAAGATCATTGACTCACGTCTGAATCGTCGGTCCCTTCAGTACTTGGTGCATTGGAAGGGGTATGGTCCAGAGGAGAGGACGTGGGTTCCTGCATCTGACATTAACGCAGATCGTTTGGTGCGGACCTTCCACAGAACTCACCCAGGCAAACCTGGCCCTGAGGGTCCGGAGGCCCCTCGTAGAAGGGGGGGTACTGTCATGTGTGCATCGCCACGAAGATCGTCGCGGTTGCACATTCTGACTTCTCACAGCTGAGTTGCTGTTTCTTTGTGTTTGGCAGTTAGGGAGTTAATTCTGTCTGTGCTCAGTTCTGGGACTGGGTGCAGTTTCTCCCGGCTGCAATTAATTATTTGTTGATTGGTTTCCTTTAAATCTCTGGTTGTCTGTGTTGGGAGTTGCCAGTTAAATTCTTCATGCAGACCACAGATAGGATTGTATCTGTATAGACTTAAGTTAAAGAGCTCCTTAGTTGTTTTAAGCTCACCTTGCTTAGAGTTTAATATCCCAGATCATTTATGTTCCTTCTGTGTTTGTGTGTGTATGCGAGTCTGTGTTTTCTCCAGTCTGTCTTATATGTCTAATCTGTGTATTTAGCAGAGATCAGCCCATATCCCTTTGGTGGTAATCAGAATCCTTCTTAGGACTGATTACAGGGTTCAGGGACTGATAGGAGACAGGGTTAGGCTGGAGACTTGGACCTCTGAACCATTATCAGTACCTCCAAGGTGAGGGATTAGTTAGGACCCCAGTTTAGGGTCAGGTTAGACCCCCGGTCCTCCTCTTTCCTGTGACAGTGTATCAAGTCCTCAAGATTAACCCTGAGTTCAACGGATATCGTGTCAGGTAAATCTATTCTATATTTACATGCTGATGTTGCTAATCTATATGTTGTATAGAGTGTTGTTCTTTTAAGAATAGTTTACTGACATCGTACACATATCATAAGACCGCGTGACACTGGGTCTCGCGGAGTGCAGCAAGAGCCGTGAGGGGCTTCTGCTCAAAGTCTATGCATCCTCAGAAGGATATTCGATAGCCTTTGATCCTCGGAACCGAGGAACGTCGTGGGAAGCACTGGACTATGTCGGACCTGCGTGTGAACTTTGCTTTCTCTTGTTTTCATTACTCTCTTTTTATGTTATTCAGGTTTCCATCTGTGGACTACTTCGGACTCCCTGGACTGCGGAGAACTTGCATGTTTTTTTTTTTAAATTGGTTAACCATGGAAAGTGTGGGGGAGTGTTTTTTAACACATATATTAAATATATCTGCAGGATATCTATCTTTCAACATATCTCTATAATATCTATCTATATTTCTATTATATATCTAATATCTTTCTGTCATCTATCTATATGTAAAAGATGATGATATACGGATGCTATGAGAGGAAAAAAACACACTCACATAGGGCTCGCATGAAATCTGGAATGACACTCGCCTGACACTCCACAACTTTTCTGGCTGAGAATCTGAGTAATTTTATATACGCAGATGTGAGCGAACCCTTAGAAGTGATCACTTATCCATACTATAGGGGATAACTTGCCGATCCTTGGGGATCTGATCACTGCAGCCCACACTGAATCTGAGAGCAAGGCTCTGAAATGCCCAGTGTATGGAGCAGTGGCCGGCATGACCATCCCTACT
Source organism: Oophaga sylvatica (assembly GCA_033576555.1). Taxonomy (NCBI): domain Eukaryota; kingdom Metazoa; phylum Chordata; class Amphibia; order Anura; family Dendrobatidae; genus Oophaga; species Oophaga sylvatica. Next base: position 431,001,247 of record JARQOD010000006.1, on the reverse strand, counting down.
CCATGCATTCTTTATGGGACTGCCGGAAAATGTTGAGAACTGTACTTGACTATCTCCAGCCGACCGATAAAAAATGAATGAAGCAGTTGGATTTATGATACAATACGATACGATACACTTTATTGATCCCGAGGGAAATTATGGTATCACAGCAGCGTTACAACAGCATTACAAACAAACCATTACAAACAGCATTACATAGAGTAATTACTAGACACAGATTTGCACATGACTAACCACAATACATAACAAACAAAGGTGCACAAATCTCTAATCATTTCCATTAGTGCGCCAGTCCTAGGTCGTAGTCATCTTTCACCCTTAGTGAATTGTTATACATCCCCATAGCGGTAGGCACAAATGATTTCCTGAATTTCTCCTTCTTGCACCTTGGAAGGATTAGACGGCTGCTGAATGTGCTCTTCTGCTTCAAGAACAGCTCGTATGGGGGTGTGTATTATTGTTCATTACAGCCCTGCACTTCTTTTGAATCCTATCCTCCACTACTTCCTCAAAAGAGTCAAGATGCAGGTCAACAGCCGCGCTTGCCTTCTTGTTGAGTTTATTAGCGTCAGCTACTCGCACACTACTGCCCCAGCAAATGATAGCAAAAAAGATGGCGCTTGCTACAACGGACTGCTACAACACTTTTAATGTTAAGAAAGCCGCTTTGCTAAAATCCTCCCGCATAAAATCCAAGGGTTGTGAATTACTTTTTATAAGCAATGTGGGACATTGAAGAGCAATTCTGTTCATACGATTTAATATCCGAGTCACGATTATCCAGACTTTAATGTTGCATGAAGTCTGGGCCCTTGAAGTAAATTTTCGATGTGACTCTCTGATTGTTCAAGCATGAAATAAATACTGCCGAATCCAGAATTGCCAACATTCGCAGCAGGCCGATGATTAATATTCCAGGCTGTGCCAGCTTATGTGGCTGCTGCGGTTTACTAATTAAATTGCAGTTTTGACACATGCCTGCTGGAAGCCCCGAAACACAGTCGGATAATGAACATGCAACATTTGAATTAATATTGGCAGCCCTTTATTTCATTCATTAAAAAGAAAATAAACAATTAAAGGCGCCCCCTTCACTTGGAAGCTGCTGAAGCGGTGTAGTGTCAACGATGGCGGTGGTGATTTTTTTGCAGAGCGGTTGTTGTGTTTTACCATTTTATCCAAGCTTTTCAATGCTATTGAATGGGAAACTGTGCTGCATTATGGCCCCGACATGGCGTTCTTTTTTTAACTCTCCTCCATTAAAATTTTACGGTATTGTGTCATTGCAGTTTACTATTTTACTGCACGTGAACCCCAACAGACAAGGGTGAATCTCAAGTCCCAACTGTCTGCTTACTTAAAGGTGTATTCTGCTCACAAGAACTCCACAGGATAGGTGATAATTCCTATCCTGACCCCTGAGACAGCAAGTGAACACCAGAACAAAGCACTTTTAACCCACCATATCGCATGCTCGATCTGTTCCATTCTCATTGGTACTGCCCCTTGTTGGACAATTGAACAACATTCCTAGTATGCTGGTATATTATTGGCAATGAGAAGGTTAAATCTAACCGTTCCCGCAACATTAAGGCTAAGTGCACACGTCAGGAATTTTCGCCTTTTTTTCCGCGTTTTTTCCAGCGGCAAAAACACGAAAAAAACGCAAGCATTAAGCATACTATTCATTTAAATGGATTCCGCAATTTTTGTGCACATGCAGCGTTTTTTTCCGTGAAAAAAACGCTTAGCGGAAAAAAAAGCAACATGTTCATTAATTTCGCGTAATCTCGGCGGAATCGCCGCCATAGGAATGCATTGAACCGCTTACTTTCCGCATGTGGCTATGCGGAATGTAAGCGGTTCATGTGCGGATGGTACCAGGGTCCGGAGGAGAGGAGACTCTCCTCCAGGCCCTGGGTACCATATCCCTGGTAAAACAATAATTAAAATAAAAAATAATGATATTCTCACCTTCCGGCGGCCCCCGCAGCCTTCCCGCCTCTCAGTGACGCTCCCGTTCCCAGTAATGCATTGCGAGAATCACCCCAGATGACGTAGCGGTCTCGCGTGACGCTACGTCATCTGGGGTCTGTCGCAATGCATTACTGGGAACGGAAGTCGCCGGGAGCGTCGCTGAGAGGCGGGAAAGCTGCAGGGGCCGCCGGAAGGTGAGAATATCATTATTTATTTTTTTTTTTTATTATTTTTACATTAGATCTTTTTACTATTGATGCGGCATAGGCAGCATCAATAGTAAAAAGTTAGTCACACGTGTCAAACACTATGTGTAGATAATGAAAAGAGAACTCGGCACTCAACTTAGCGAAAAGTGTAAATATTTATTGTAGTCCACGGTAGTGAAACGTTTCGGTCCTAAATTTCGGACCTTCATCAGCCACTACAAATATGTAATACAAAAACAAAAATATTCTTACAATAAAGATAAAAGTAAAATTGCAAAGAAAACATAATAATATAACCAAGGTATGTACAATAGTATAATATGAACGTGGTTTACTAGAGAAAATCATCTTTATATAGAAGTATGCTAGTCCTCAAATAGTTAGGGACAGACTTTTCAGACCAGATGAGACGTGAGGGTGATATAGCACAGAAAATAAGACGTACCATTAAGTACCGGGAGGGGGTAGAAATACCCAATTCAGAGGTAAGCAGTAGATACTGTTGGGATCTGGTGGGTGATAAGACATAATGAGAAAAAGTGACAGCGGCCTGTGATCAAAAATATCAAAGGTATGACATACCAGGTAGATCTCCAAAGTAAGGGTTAAAGGTGAGTATCTGAAAACAAAAGCCTCATTCAATTCATCCAGTAGTGGAGGCATATAGGGGAATAGATCCGGTGTACTAACCGGCGGTGATCATACCTGGGTGAGAGTTTTAAGTCAGGTCTCCGCTGCGTGCCGTGGGAGGGACGCGGTATCCGCCGCTGGTCCTTGTGCAGTGAAGGCAGACTCAGCATTAGAGACTAAAAAGGGAAGAGCGGGACTAGTGATTTAGCCTAGCCAATAGCGGTGGTGGGTGTGAGAACTGGGAGAGTCATGGGCGGAAACTGATGGCCGTGCGTGTCACAAGGAAGATATTGCGTTCCAGAGTACGTGCTGAGAGGGATTCCGGTATGAGGATATCATTATTTATTATTTTTTTTTTATTATTTTTACATTAGATCTTTTTACTATTGATGCGACATAGGCGGCATCAATAGTAAAAAGTTGGTCACACGTGTCAAACACTATGTTTGACTCGTGTGACCAACCTGTCAATCAGTTTTCCAAGTGATGCTACAGATCGCTTGCAAAACGCTAGTTTCTGGCGGGAATACGCATACCAAAAAAATGCGTATTTCCCGCGGCAGAGAAGTGCGGGATTGCCGCGGAAATTTCGGCGGCAATTCCGCAACGTGTGAACTTAGCCTAAATAGAAGTGCGCAGTCACAAACCACATTTCATTCTGACAAATAATTAAAAGCAATATTTTCTTATAATAAACTAAATTAAAACCAGGACAGAAATTAAATTATAATTACTAATCCTATTAATTACACAAAGGTTTATTATAATCAGAACAAACTTCACTTATTAAGAATTTATTTTTCCCTTAGAAGAACTTTATTGACATTCTCAAGGTAAAATATACACCCAGTACTTTAAACAAGACCTCTCAAAAGTTCAAAAGTTTTTTGTTTATTTTTTGCGTTCTTTTTATTAAAACTTTGATGGTGTTGATCAAGGGTAAGGTACTTAGAGGATAATTATGGAGAACAGCCTAAATATATGCCCAAGAAAATCCAGTGAGCACCGCCCCTTTAGTAATGACATAAAAAGCAGCACTAAGTAAAAAGGCCCATACAGTGGGGGAAATAAGTATTTGATCTCTTGCTGATTTTGTAAGTTTTCCCACTGACAAAGACATAAACAGTCTATAATTGTAAGGGTAGGTTAATTTTAACATTGAGAGATGTCAAAAATAAAATCCAGAAAATCACATTGTATAAATTATAATATATAAATTTATATTTATTTATAAATTTATTTGCATTTTGCAGTGGGAAATAAGTATTTGATCCACTACCAACCATGAAGAGTTCTGGCTCTTACAGACCAGTTAGACTCTCTTAATCAACTCGTTACCTGCATTAAAGACAGCTGTCTTACATAGTCACCTTTATAAAAGACTCCTGTCCACAGACTCAATTAATCAGTCAGACTCTAACCTCTACAGCGTGGGTAAAACCAAAGAGCTTTATAAGGATGTCAGGGACAAGATCATAGACCTGCACAAAGCTGGAATGGGCTACAAAACCATAAGTAAGACGCTGGGTGAGAAGGAGACAACTGTTGGTGCAATAGTAAGAAAATGGAAGAAATACAAAATGACTGTCAATCGACATTGATCTGAGGCACCATGCAAAATCTCCCCTCGTGGGGTATCCTTGATCATGAGGAAGGTGAGAGATCAGCCTAAAACTACATGGGGGGAATTTGTTAAAGGATCTCAAGGCAGCTGGGACCACAGTCACCAAGAAAACCATTGATAATACATTACACTGTAAAGGTTTAATATCCTGCAATGCCGCAAGGTCCCCCTGCTCAAGAAGGCACATGTGCAGCCCGTCTGAAGTTTCCCAATGAACACCTGGATGATTCTGTGAGTGATTGGGAGAAGGTGCTGTGGTCAGATGAGACAAAAATTGAGGTCTTTGGCAGTAACTCAACTCGTCGTGTTTGGAGGAAGAGAAATGCTGCCAATGACCCAAAGAACACCATCCCCACTGTCAAGCATGGTGGTGGAAACATTATGTTTTGGGGTGTTTCTCTGCTAAGGGCACAGGACTACATCACCGCATCAATGGGAGAATTGATGGAGCCATGTACAGTAAAATCCTGAGTGACAACCTCCTTCCCTCCGCCAGGACATTAAAAATGGGTCGTGGCTGGGTCTTCCTGCAAGACAATGACCCAAAACATACAGCCAAGGCAACAAAGGAGTGGCTCAAAAAGAGGCACATTAAGGTCATGGAGTGGCCTAGCCAGTCTCCAGACCTTAATCCCATAGAAAACTTATGGAGGGAGATGAAGCTCCGAGTTGCCAAGCGACAGCCTCAAAATCTTAATGATTTAGAGATGATCTGCAAAGAGCAGTGGAGCAAAATCCCTCCTGACATGTGAGCAAACCTCATCATCAACTACACAAACACGTCTGACTGCTGTGCTTGCCAACAAGGGTTTTGCCACCAAGTATTAGGTCTTGTTTGTCAGAGGGATCAAATACTTATTTCTCACTGCAAAATGCAAGTAAATTTATATAATTTATACAATATGATTTTCTGGATGTTATTTTTGATATTCTATCTCTCAATGTTAAAATTAACCTGCCCTTAAAATTATCGACTGTTCATGTCTTTGTCAGTGGGAAAACTTACAAAATCAGCAAAGGATCAAATACTTATTTTCCCCTCTGTATCTCTAAAACCATATGGTGGATTTAAAAAAAAGGGAATACTTAGGGTAGAGATGAGCGACTTTGCCTCCGGGAGGGTCGAGTCGGGTTTCGGACCATCCGACTTTACCAAAAGTCGAGTCGAACGAGATCGGCCAACTAGCTCACGGCAAAAGTCGAAGTTCGGCCAAAAAACGAAACCCGACCACAATGCAAGTCAATGTGGAATAACAGTCGCCAGTGAGTGGAGGACAGTAAACACACCTACAGTGCCCATTTCAATGCCAACGACATCAATTCTTATTACTTAAGCTTGTCAACCTTAATATACTTTATAATAATAGTAACGCATTGAAAACTGGGGGTTATTTGGCTAAAGTTGTGGGGGGGCAGGGCTCGCTCCAGGTTTTCGTGGGCCCCGGGCCAAAGAGTCTCAGTGGGCCCCTTTAACACATAACACAATTCATGATGCTCCAATACGGCAGAGAAATATAGGTATAGTACAATGCCAAATACTTCACTTCTTACATTACATGGGTGATATCTATTGTAAATTCTACAATAGCTCAAAAACCAGACAGTATATTCCTCCATACAGTATTATGGGCACCACATAGTGCGCCGTACAGAATAATGAGCCCCAAATATTGCTCCATACAGAATAATGAGCCCCATATATTGCTCCATACAGAATAGGCCCCATATGTGCTCCATATTATGCTCCATATATAAAGGGCCCTATATGATGCCCCATAAATAATGAACCCCATATGATGCTCTAGTATATTGATGGGCCCCATATATGATGCTCCAGTGTATGATGAGCCCCATATAATGCTCCATATATAATGGGCTCCATGTGATGCTCCAGTATATAATGGGCCCCATATATGATGTTCCAGTGTATAATGGGCCCCGTATATGATGCTCCAGTGTATGATGGGCCCCATTTATAATGCTCCAGTGTATAATGGGCCCTATCTATGATGCTCAAGTGTATGATGGGCCCTATATATAATTCTCCAGTGTATAATGCTCTCCATACGTTGCTCCAAACATTAAAAAAAATGAAATATCTCTCCTCGCTGGGCACTGCTCTACTCTGGACTCCTCAGCGTCGCCATCTTCCAGCTCTCTGCACCGTGACTGTTCAGGCAGAGGGCGCACAGACGTGATGTCATCGCGCTCTCTGGCCTGAATGTCACTGTCAGGAAACGCGGAAGACGTCACAGCAGTGGAGCAGGGAGAGGTAAGTATTGCAAGTGCTGTGGTTCTGAGCAAGCAGGAGGGACCCACTCGTGAGCGTCGGCACTGGCACAGGGCCCCTCATAGTACGCCGGTGTCTCTGACGGCGAGTGGGCCCCCCCATCTGCTCAGGGTCCCGGCACTTGCCCGGGTGCGCTAGGTGCTGACGCCGGCCCTGGGGGGGTACAGCCCAGTTAGGGAGGTGGAAAAACTGGCATATGTTGAGGTATAGGCTGGACGTTCAGCAGCTGCAAATGGAGGAATTGGAGAAGTCGGAGGAAGAGGAGGACAAAGCGAGCCATTTTGCTGGCAATCTATGTTGTGTCATCAGGGGAAGGTGGTACAAAATCCTTTGAAACCCAGGCATGGTTCATTTTAATGAAGGTGAGATCACCTACATTTTGGGTCGACAGCCGGGTCCTTCTATCTGTCAGGATTGATCCAGCAGCACTGAAGACTCTTTCTGATAGCACACTACCAGCAGAGCAAGCGAGCTCCTGTAAGATATCTTGTGCCAATTCAGGCCAGGTGTCCAGTTTACAGGCCCAGTAGTCAAAGGGGAATGAACTGTGAGGGAGAACATCGATAGGGGAGGAGAGGTAATTTTGAACCATAGTTGACAACTGCTGTCTCCTGTCTGTTGCAATCGATTCAGTATTACCAGTCGTGTGAGCGTTACTCGAGAAATCCGTCCACAACATGGTCATGAATCCCCTGTCTCCAACGCCACTTCGGCTGTGTGCACCACGAACACCTCTTCCGTTTGGCCCTGTACGGCTCGTGGTAGAACCTGCACCGCTGCTGTGTGCTGGGAATGCCTCTAACAAACGGTTTACCAGAGTTGCTTTTTTGTTCGCCAATATTAGCTCTAGGTTCTCCTGTGGCATGATGTTCTGTAATTTGCCTTTATAGCATGGATCGAGGATTTTGGAAATGCAGGGGTCCCTTTTTAGGATCCGCAAGACATAATCACACATGTGGGCCAATGTTCCAGGTGTCAATGATGCACTGACAGAGGTGGGTGGTGGAGCACTTTCTGCCAAATCCACATCCCTCCAGTCACGCACAAACCCTGTACCTGACCTTGGCAAGCCAACATTTTCTCTTGCCCTCTGAGAAGCATCCTCCTCCCCAAAATAATCACCCCCTCATCCTCCTCCTCCTAATGTTCATCAAAGTTTGCATGAGCAGATGCATAAGTGGGATGCTCATGCTTATGATGGTGTCATCTGCGCTTACCAGCCGTGTGCATTCCTCAAAACACTGAAGGACTTTACAGAGGTCTTTCAGCTTTGACCACTGCACACCGACAACTCCATGTCTGCCCTCAAACTGCCTGCCCGTGTATCCTCCCACAAATGCATTACAGCCTGCCTGTTTGCACAGCCTCTCAACCATGTGCATGGTGGAGTTCCACCTTGTTGCAACGTCTATGATTAGGCAGTGCTTGGGGAGGTGGAGCAATTGCTGCAGCCTCTGCATACGACTGGAGCCTACGGGCGAGCGAAGTATGTGCGAGCACAGTCTTCGCACCTTATGGAGCAGGGCTGTTAACTCCGGATAATTATTTATGAAGCACTGCACCATCAGGTTCAAGGTGTGAGCCAGGCAAGGTATGTGTCTTAGTTTTGCCAGGGCTATGGCCGCCACAAAATTATGTCCATTATCACTGACTACCTTGCCTGGCTCAAGATGTAGACTGCCCAGCCATGACTCAGTTTCTCGCTGCAAGTAGTCGGCCAGTACCTCCGCGGTGTGTCTGTTGTCGCCCAAAGACATCATCTTTAAAACAGCCTGCTGACGCTTACCACTAGCTGTTCGATAGTGGGACACCTCGTGTGCAACACTGGCAGCTGCAGATGGAGTGCTCGTGCAACTGCGCTCTGTCGACGAGCTTTCACTTCTGGAGGAGGAGGAGGGTCGAACGCCTACAGCCAACTGTTGCCTATACCAGGGGCTAGGCAGCACTGTCCCACCGCCGCTGTCCCCTGTGGACCCTGCATCCACCACATTAACCCAGTGCGCAGTGATGGACACGTAACTCCCTGGCCATGCTTACTGGCCCTTTGTGAGGTGCACCTTTCCACTCACTGATTGCTTGAGTGCATGGACAATGCGGTCTTTCACATGCAGGTGGAGGGCAGGGATGGCTTTTCTAGAAAAGAAGTGCCGACTGGGTAGGTCATAGCGTGGGACAGCGTAGGCCATGAGCTCTCAGAACACTGCGCTTTCAACCAAACGGAAGGGAATCATCTCTAATGAGATCAGTTTGGCAATGTAGTTGTTCAAAGCCAATGTACGCGGATGAGAGGATGAGTACTTTCTTGTCCTACTCAGAGTGTCTGCTAGGGTGAGCTGGACTTTAGAGCTGCATATGGGGGAACTAGCGGTGGACATGGCGGATGGAGAGGGGGTTGGGGGTGGTGGTGGTGATGGCCTAGATTCAGTCTTTTGTTGGAAAAACATTGGGATTCCCTGACTGCTTTGGCCATGCGACGACACCTCAACATTTCTTGCTGGTGGTGTGCTAACCGGTGGGCTTACAGTGGGGGAAGCGATGTAGCGTTGCTGGCTACCTTCAGTCGGAGCAGGTGCACATGTGCTACCTGAGGTTTTGTAGTCCATCCACACTTGCAAGTGCACGGTGTTTAAATGTCTAAGCATGCAACTGGTATTCAAATTTCGGAGATTTTTCTCTCGGCTAAAGGTCCTTCCGCACATCTTACAGATAACCTTTGCCTCATCAATAGGATTTTGGTCAAAAAAGTGCCACACTGCACTCTTCCTACTATGGGATAAATTTTCAGGGCTTTCACGCTGTGCTAATTTGACCGTCTGGCCAAGCTGTCCTGCATTTCTTTTTGTTTTTTTAACACGTTTTTGGACTGCTAGGGGCCTGCCAGATAACCGCAGCTGCGATGTCGATGCCTGCTGTGGATCCTTCTCCTCTTCTAAACTATTGCCAGCGGCACCCTCTTCCCCCAATGGATGCCAATCCGGGTAAATAACTGGGTCATCCATCACCTCCTCTTCAATTTCATCTGCACCTTCATCTGTGTCATCGTGTAAGGTTGTATAGTATGCGGGAAGGGGCACCTGAGTTTCATGAGGGTCAGAATCTGGCTCAGTAGACTGCGAGGGCAATGCAGTGCTCTGTGTGAATGTACCAGCAGAATCATATAGCAGTGGCTGTGCATCAGTGCACTCCATGTCATATTCATCTTGGACTAGGGAATTCAGGATTTCACTTGATAACCCAGGCATGGTATGTGAAAAGAGCTTCAGGGAGTAATCTGAAGTGTGGTCTGCTGCATCCTTCACTTGTGGTGTGTGTGAAGGACACAAGGAAAGGTGTTTTTCCTGACCAGGAGCCTGCAAAGACGACTCAGTGCTTGCATTTTTTGAAAAATCAGAAGAGGAGGCGATAGAGCTGGAGGCTGTTTTGGCAATGTAAGCCAAAACCTGTTCCTGATGCTCCGTCTTTAAAAGCGGTTTACCTACTCCAGAAAAGGGAGCCTTCCAGGCCTTCTGGAGCCAGACGATGACACAGGCGCAACACCTCCTGCCTTAGGTGCTATTGTGCTTTTGGCACTACCAGCAGATGCACCACCACAACCATCAGTATCAGCTGCCCCCCCCCGCCCACGTCCGCGGCCTCTTCCACCATACTTCCTCATGTTTGGGAAAATGTACCAAAAATACCAGCAGATATACGGTACTGTATGAGGAGAGTACAGCTGTATACGGTGTAGGGAAAAATTTAAATCTCCGTATATATTTCCAGAGTCACACACAGACACTTTCTCAGTATGGATTTCACCGTAATATAAAGAGCAGATATACAGTACTGGATCTGAAGCGGACAGCTGTATGCGGTGTAGCGGAAAATTTCAATCTTCATATATATTTCCGGAGTCACACACAGACGCTCACTCAGGATGGATTTGACCATAATACAAAGAGCAGATATACGGTACTGTATCAGAAGTGGACAGCTGTATACGGTGTAGGGGAAAATTTAAATCTCCGTATATATTTCCGGAGTCACACACAGACGCTCTCTCAGTATGGATTTCACCGTAATACAAAGAGCAGATATACGGTACTGTATCAGAAGCGGACAGCTGTATACGGTGTAGGGGAAAATTTAAATCTCCGTATATATTTCCGGAGTCACACACAGACGCTCACTCAGTATGGATTTGACCGTAATACAAAGAGCAGATATACGGTACTGTATCAGAAGCAGACAGCTGTATACGGTGTATGGGCAAATTTCAATCTCCGTATATATTTCCGGAGTCACACACAGACGCTCACTCAGTATGGATTTGACCATAATACAAAGAGCAGATATGCGGTACTGTATCAGAAGTGGACAGCTGTATACGGTGTAGGGGAAAATTTCAATCTCCGTATATATTTCCGGAGTCACACACAGACGCTCATTCAGTATGGATTTGACCGTAATACAAAGAGCAGATATACGGTACTGTATCAGAAGCGGACAGCTGTATACGGTGTAGGGGAAAATTTAAATCTCCGTATATATTTCCGGAGTCACACACAGACGCTCTCTCAGTATGGATTTCACCGTAATACAAAGAGTAGATATACGGTTCTGTATCAGAAGCGGACAGCTATATACGGTGTAGGGGAAAATATAAATCTCTGTATATATTTCCGGAGTCACACACAGATAGTCAGCATGTATTTGTCCGTGATACCAGCCGGTACACGGTAGTGTTTGAGGAGCGTACTGTCACGGGTGTGTCGCGGCGGAGATCGTCGCGATTGCACACCCTGACTTCGCACAGCTGAGTTTCTGGTGCTGGGTGTTTTTCGGCACTGAGGGAGTTAATTCTTTCTCTCTCGGTGCTGGGCTGACCAGCCTCGCCCAGCTGCGATTGATGTTTTGTTAATTAGCTTCCTTCATATACCTGCTGGTCTGCTGGGGAAGTGGCCGGTGAAAGCATTCATTCAGACCAGCAGAGCGGATCGTTTCTGAGAAGACTTAAGCTAAGAGTGCCTGTTGTGGTTTTTCCTCTCCTCGCTTATTGTTTATCTCCTTAACCTTTTGTGTTCCTCTGTAGTAGAAGTGTTGTATGCAAGGCTGTGTTTTCGTTACCCCTTGTCTGTCTCGTTTGTCTTAGACTGTGTGTAAGCTGTGACCTGCCCATTCCCTGTGGTGGTAATCAGGGTCCTTCTCAGGACTAGATTACAGTGGTCAGGGATCTACAGGAGACAGGGTTACGCTGGCGGCCTGGACCTCTGTACCATTAACAGTACCTCCAGGTAGAGGGACTAGTCAGGACCCCAGTTCAGGGTCAGCATAGACCCCGGTCCACCTCTATCCAGAGACAGCGTGACACGTACACAGTATTGACCCACAATACATAGGATATTATGTCAGGTAAGACATTTCTGGCAGATACTATGTATACATGTTGATTTTCTCTATTATATGAAATTTAGAATGATGTCACATTAGATATAGGTTGCTATCATTGAATACATCTGTTATACGTCGTGACATTTTCACCGGCCACTCTAAAGATTCTCCCCAGCCACCATGGATCCAGTAGCCCATTTAGCTCAGCAGTTGCAGAGTTTGTCCATGGAGCTGACGGACGTTAAATCCAAGGTTTTGTACCCCCGGGAGCAAACCAGATCTGAACCTAAAGTAGCTCTCCCGGACAGGTTCACTGGTGGGCGGGACAAGTTTTTTTACTTTCCGGGAAGCATGTAAATTGTATTTTCGGCTGCGGCCGCAGTCGTCGGGGAGTGAGGATCAGAGGGTGGGAATTGTCATCTCGCTCTTACAAGGGGACCCTCAATCCTGGGCGTTCTCTCTCCCCCCGGGCTCCCCGGCTCTCCAGTCAGTGGACCGATTTTTTACAGCCCTGGGTCTGGTATATGATGACCCGGATCGGATCTCCCTTGCTGAAATGAAGTTACGTAGGATACAGCAGGGAGATCGTCCGGCGGAGGAATTTTCTTCAGAGTTCCGTAGGTGGGCCACGGATACTCAGTGGAATGACCCGGCTCTTAAGAGCCAGTTTTGTCAAGGTTTATCTGACAAATTAAAAGATGTGTTGGCTCAGTATGATTCTCCCCCGTCACTGGAGGCCGCTATGGCTCTTGCCATTCGCATTGATAGACGGCTTCGGGAGAGGTGTGGGGTAACTCCGCCCCCTGTGATGACTCCACCTCCTTCTAAAGTCCCTAATATTGAGGTTCCCCTGGTTTGTTCCGAGGAACCTATGCAGTTGGGAGGGACATCATTCGAGGGAGGGGATCGGCGGTGCGCCGCAAAACAAGAAGGTGTTTCTTCTGCGGGAGAAAGAGACATTTTATTGAGGGGTGTCCATCCCGAACTGTACTGAGCAAGAAGTCGCCGGAAAACTATTAATCCCAGGTTGTGTGGTGGACGACAATCTGGGAGTATGTATTTCGTCCCCAAGTCCGTCTCAGTTTCTCGTACCAGCGGAGGTGGTGGTAGGTACGAGAGCTGAGAGGATTTCTGTTCTTCTGGATAGTGGGGCCGCGGCTAATCTGGTGGACGCTCGGTTTGCCCAGGTGCAAGGTATGCAACTGAGTGTATTGGCCAAACCTATCCCTATATTCTCTATTGACGCCAGGTCTCTCGGTCAAGGTAGCTTTGTGCAAGCCGTGCATAACATAGACCTTCGAGTGGGGGCAATACATAAAGAACTATTGTCTTGTTATGTGTTGGAGGGCCTTCCCACTCCTATTGTGTTGGGACTTCCTTAGTTAACTAAACATAACCCAGTTATTAATTGGCAATCCAGAGAGATAAGCCAGTGGGGTGAATTTTGCAATAGTAACTGCATGAACACGGTCAATGGTACGGTCGTGCCTAGAACCTTACCTCCTTTTCTGGAGGACTTTGATAATGTGTTTTCAGAGGAAGGGTGTCAAGAATTACCTCCTCATCGCGCATATGACTGTGCTATAAAATTGCTTCCTGATGCTAAGTTACCAAAATCTAGGTTATATAACCTTTCTGGTCCTGAGAGGCAAGCTATGAAGGATTACATTTCGGAAAGTCTGGCCAAGGGGCATATTAGACCTTCATCTTCCCCAGTGGCCGCGGGGTTCTTCTTTGTGAAGAAAAAAGATGGAGGCCTACGCCCTTGCCTGGATTTCCGTGAGCTTAATCGGATTACGGTCCGAGATCCGTATCCGCTCCCACTTATTCCTGATCTCTTCAATCAGATTGTGGGCGCCAAATGGTTCTCTAAGTTGGATCTCAGGGGGGCGTATAATCTGATTAGGATAAAGGAGGGGGATGAGTGGAAGACGGCGTTTAACACTCGGAGGGACATTATGAGAACCTTGTCATGCCTTTCGGTCTGACTACTGCCCCGGCGGTGTTTCAACATTTTGTTAATGACATCTTTCGCCACCTAGTGGGACAGTTTGTTGTCATTTATCTAGATGACATCTTAATTTACTCGCCGGATCTTGTGTCTCATCAGGAGCATGTGAGACAAGTGTTGCAGATCTTGCGAGACAATAAACTGTACGCCAAATGGGAGAAGTGTGTATTCGTCGTACAAGAACTTCAGTTTTTAGGATTCCTGGTGTCAGCTTCCGGTTTCCGTATGGACCCTGGGAAAGTGAAGGCAGTGCTTGAATGGGATCAGCCAGAGGATCTTAAGGCACTGCAGCGTTTCCTGGGGTTTGCTAACTACTACCGGAAATTTATTCGTAATTTCTCATCCGTTGTCAAACCTCTCACTGACATGACAAAAAAAGGGACGGATTTTTCTAGGTGGTCTGACAAAGCTTGTCAAGCATTTTCCTCCTTGAAAAAATGTTTTGCTTCAGCACCCATACTCATCCAACCTGATGCATCACAACCGTTCATTGTGGAGGTAGACGCATCTGACGTAGGAGTGGGTGCGGTATTATCTCAAGGTCCGTCCCCTGGTAAATGGCATCCGTGCGCTTTCTTCTCTAAAAAATTGTCGTCCGCCGAGAGGAATTATGATGTCGGCAATAGGGAACTCTTGGCCATTAAGTTGGCTTTTGAAGAGTGGCGTCACTTTTTGGAGGGGGCAGTCCACCCGGTCACCGTCATTACTGATCACAAGAACCTGCTGTATTTAGAGTCTGCAAAACGTCTAAATTCCAGACAAGCTAGATGGTCGTTGGTTTTTACCAGGTTTAATTTTGTCGTCACATATCGTCCTGGGTCAAAAAATGTAAAGGCTGATGCCTTATCTCGTAGTTTCCGGGGGCCGGGAAGACGGATGACCCGGTTCCTATTCTTCAGGAGGGAGTTGTGGTGTCGGCTGTATGCTCTGAGCTTGAGGAGGAGGTATTGGAGGCTCAGGGGGACGCCCTGTAGGACCTCCAGGGGAAACTGTTTGTTCCAGATCAGTTAAGACAAAAGGTTATCGAGGCACATCATAATTCTGCTTTGGCAGGACACCCAGGGAGTAAAGCAACTGTAGATCTCGTTTCTCGCCGGTTTTGGTGGCCTAACTTAAATAAAGAGGTGGTAACTTTTGTCGCGTCCTGTGGGGTATGTGCGCGCTCTAAGACCCCACATACCCGTCCGTCTGGGGCCCTTTTACCGTTGAAAATCCCGGAGCGTCCATGGACCCATCTGTCTATGGACTTCATTACGGACCTTCCTCCGTCTTCAGGTAAAACTGTCATACTAGTTGTAGTTGACAGGTTCAGCAAAATGGCACATTTTATTGCTCTTCCTGCTCTTCCTAATGCTAAAACTCTGGCGCAGGTGTTCATTGGGGAGATTGTGAGACTTCACGGGTTGCCTTCCGATGTGGTGTCGGATCGGGGGTCTCAGTTTGTGTCCAAATTCTGGAAGGCATTTCGTTCTCGTCGGGGGATGCAGTTGTCATTTTCTTCGGCTTTTCATCCGCAGACCAATGGTCAGACAGAGCGTCTGAATCAGAGCTTAGAGACATATCTCCGGTGTTTTGTCTCAGAGAACCAAGAGGACTGGTCTTCTTTCTTGCCTCTGGCAGAGTTCGCTCTTAACAATAGGCGGAGCGAGTCCACTGGTAAGTCCCCGTTTTTTGGGGCATATGGTTTTCACCCCCAGTTTTGTACTTTCAATGGGGGGGGGCTCTTCTGGGGTTCCTGAGGAGGAACGATTTTCGTCGTCACTTGCTTCAGTGTGGAGAGGAGTGCTTAATAATCTGAGCACTATGGGGAACCGATACAAACGTATGGCTGATAGGAGGACAGTGTCTGGTCCGGACCTAAGTGTGAACGATCTGGTATGGTTGTCTACCAAGAATATTAAACTTAAGGTTCCCTCCTGGAAACTGGGTCCCAGGTTCATCGGGCCATACAGGATCAGTTCAATAGTTAATCCGGTGGCTTTCCGTCTTGACCTCCCTCCTACATTTAAAATCCACAATGTGTTCTACAAATCGTTGCTTAAGAGGTACGTGGCACCAGTTATACCGTCACCTCTACCTCCTCCTCCAGTGGTGGTCAATGGTAATTTGGAGTTTCAGGTATCGAAGATCATTGACTCACGTCTGAATCGCCGGTCCCTTCAGTACCTGTTCATTGGAGGGGGTATGGTCCTGAGGAGAGGATGTGGGTTTCTGCGTCGGATATTAACGCAGACCGTTTGGTTCGGGCCTTCCACACTACTCACCCAGATAGACCAGGCCCTGAGGGTCCAGAGGCCCCTCGTAGAAGGGGCGGTACTGTCACGGGTGTGTCGCGGCGGAGATCGCCGCGATTGCACACCCTGACTTCGCACAGCTGAGTTTCTGGTGCTGGGTGTTTTTCGGCACTGAGGGAGTTAATTCTTTCTCTCTCGGTGCTGGGCTGACCAGCCTCGCCCAGCTGCGATTGATGTTTTGTTAATTAGCTTCCTTCATATACCTGCTGGTCTGCTGGGGAAGTTGCCTGTCATGTATAGTGTACAGTTCCTATAGCGTCTTGTGCTTGGGTGCGAGGAAAACACAGGAGACATAGGTTGAAATGAAATGACTTGTATTACTTCATACAAGCATGCTGAAAAGTTCACACAGTTTGCAGGAACAGCGACAGGAGACACAGCAGGCCAGAGTAACTTCAAGCACTACAATAAATCTCCAAAGCAGGTTCAGGATCTCTTCTCTGTACCGTAATTCCTCTGCAAACATGGATTCACCAAACAGCAGGTTTCCAGAGTCCAAAAGTGTTCCAAGGTTCCTCAGTAGGGAATAGCTGGAGTACAAGTCCAAGGCTTCCAGGAGTCAGGTCACAGACTGACTGAGGCTTGATTCAGGAGCACTGATTGTTCAGCTGAGGCTGCTTAAGAAGCAAGAGGGAAGAATCAGGGTGGGAACATGAAAACTGGAAACTCCATATTAACTGAGGGCAAGAGCTGCAGAAAGACAGAAAGCAAAATGGCCGACGGAAAACTGAGTTTCAAGGAACATGTCAACAGAGACAAAGAACCTTACATTACTCCCCCTTAGGGACAACGTCCGGATGACCTCAGACCAGGCTTGTCAGGGTACCTCTGATGAAACTGGCGGAGCAGGCGAGGAGCATTTACATTATTGACTGGTTCCCATGAGTTGTCCTCCACTGGGTAGCCCTGCCATTTAATCAAATATTGCAACTGATTTCTGTACAACCTGGAATCTAGAATCCTTTCCACCATAAATTCTTCCTGACCATCGACCAGCACTGGGTCAGGGCAAGGAGAAGAACGTCCAGGAAACGTATTGGGTGTTGCAGCCTTTAGTAGGGATACATGAAAGACAGGGTGGATTCTCATAGTTCTGGGCAGTTGAAGACGACATGCAACAGCACTTATAATCTTATTGATCTTATAAGGTCCAATGTACTTATGTCCCAATTTAGACGATGGAATCTTTAATGGAATTAAATTTAGACGATGGAATTTAAGATTTCTGGTTGACAGCCAGACCAAATCTCCTACCTTGAAAGCTGGTGCAGGTTTACGAAATTTATCTGCTGCTTTCTTGTACCTTTCCTGAGCCAATTCTAGATTTTCCTTTAGAAGATCCATATTCTTTTGTAAAGAAGTGATTCTTTCAGCCACTGCCGGCAAGGGCGTATCTATGGGAAATCGAGGAAGAATGTTAGGATGATAACCTAGATTGGAGTAAAAAGGAGACTGCTTAGTGGAGGCGCTCTGAGAGTTGTTATAAGAGAACTCAGCCAGTGGAAGTAGATCCACCCAATCATCCTGTAGGTGGCAGATAAAACAGCGGAGATACTGCTCCAGGGTCTGATTGGTTCGTTCTGTCTGTCCATTAGTCTGGGGATGAAAAGCAGAAGAAAGGTTTACCTTAATGTCCAATGCTGCACAGAAATTTTGCCAAAACCTTGAAGTGAATTGCACCCCTCGATCCGAAATGACCTCATCTGGTACTCCATGTAAGCGAAACACATTCTTAATCATCAAGTCTGATGTCTGTTTTGCAGTGGGTAAGCCGACACAAGGGATAAAATGAGCTGCCTTTGTTAGACGGTCAACCACCACTAGAATGGTGTTCTTCCCTTGAGAGGTTGGTAACTCCACAATGAAGTCCATAGAAATGGATCCCCACGGGCGGGACGGGGTGGGAAGAGGTTGCAACAGACCAGTTGGTGAGGAGCGAGGTGTTTTGCATCTTGCACAGACTTCACATGAAGTGACATAGTTTAAGACATCTTTCCTGTAAGTGGGCCACCAAAAGAAACGAGAAAGAAATTCTTGTGTCTTTAGAATTCCCCTATGCCCGGCTATCTTGGAATCGTGGATGAGTTGCAATACTCTCAATCTGACTGTTTCAGGTATATACAGACGTTGTCCCTGAATCCACACACCATTCTTAAAGATAAGACTTACGTCCCTTGGGGGTTGAGCCAACAAAGAATCCGCATGGTATGCTTCCTTGATGTCCTTAAGTAGGTCTTGATTATGAATCACTCCCAGGAATCTAGAGTCAGGAAGAATAGTCTTAGGAGGAGTAAGTGGACGTGTCTCTGCTGAATGAATCCTAGAGAGTGCATCAGCCTTTCCATTGCGCGATCCTGGTCTATAAGAAATGACAAAATTAAATTGGTTTAGGAAAAGTTCCAGCGAGCCTGGCGAGGAGTCAGGCATTTAGCCGACCTGATAAATTCAAGGTTACGATGGTCTGTCAGGACGACTATTTGCTGTGCAGTTCCCTGAAGAAGGTGTCTCCATTCCTTGAAGGCGGCAATAATGGCCAACAATTCTCTATTGCCCACATCGTAGTTCCTCTCAGCCGAAGACAACTGCTGGGAAAAGAAGGCACAGGGATGCAAGACATTCTTCTCACCTGTTCTCTGAGAGAGTATAGCTCCAACGGCACAGTCTGAAGCATCCACCTCTATTATGAAGGCAAGCTCGGGGTTGGGATGTACTAAGATAGGTGCGGTGGTAAATTTATCCTTTAAACAGGAAAATGCTTCCTGAGCTTGCGGGGTCCAGGAGAACCTAGACTGTTTCCGGGTAAGTTGGGTGATAGGTGACACTACCTCAGAAAAATTCTTAATGAAACGTCTATAGAAGTTGGCAAACCCGATGAAACGCTGCACCTCCTTCACATTTCTAGGAATTGGCCAATCCTTGATGGCTTGGGTCTTGCTTCCATCCATACTAATCCTTTGCGTAGATAGTACATACCCCAGAAATTGAATTTCGGTCCTATGGAATTCACATTTTTCAAGTTTGATGTAGAGATGGTTTTGTCTTAGGCGTTCTAAGACCATTCTCACATGTCCATGATGTTCCTCTGTGGAGTTAGAAAAAATTAGAATATCATCCAGATAAATCACCACAAATGTATCTAGGAGATCCCTGAAGATATCATTCACGAAGTGTTGGAAAGTGGCTGGGGCGGTACTCAGACCAAAAGGCATAACTAGATATTCAAAGTGTCCATAGCGTGACCTGAAAGCAGTCTTCCATTCATCCCCAGGTCTAATACGGACCAAGTTATAGGCCCCACGGAGATCCAGTTTAGAGAAAATTTTGGCATGCCGCACTCTCTCCAACAATTCAGGGATTAAAGGCAATGGATAACGGTTTCTAATAGTAACCTTATTGAGTTCCCTATAGTCTATGCAGGGTCTCAGAGATCCATTTTTCTTCTTCACAAAGAAGATGGGTGCACCTGCGGGAGATGAAGAGGGGCGTATGAAGCCCTTGGCTAAATTTTCGTCTATATAATCCTTCAAAGCTTTTAGCTCGGGCCCCGCTAGGGGGTAGATCTTACCAAAAGGTATCTCGGCTCCAGGCAATAATTCAATTGGACAATCATATGGACGGTGAGGAGGAAGCTGATCAGTGTTCTTCTTGTCACATAAATCCACATAGTCCTGGTATACAGCTGGTAGTTCAGGGACTGACATGGTTCCTTTAGGAACAGAGCAAGCTGAAACTGAGACTTACCACAGTAGAAACATAGATTTTCCTTTATACGATGTTCTTTGCGTGCATCACTAACCCGTCTTTGTAAAGAGTCCACCTGCATGGGTTCAGGTTCTGGTTCCCTTGTGATCCTACTCAAAGGTTCCTTAGCTGAGGAGGGAGGTAGTAAAAGGTTAGTGCGATTATTTTCGAACCATCTCTCTTGTCTGCGTTCAGTCAGACGAGCATCAATACGGATACAATAGTTAATAAAGTCACCTAACGCAGTGGGAGGGTCGGCACGAGCAAGTTCATCCTTAATCAGTGGAGACAACCCTTTTCGAAAAATAGATTTTTTAGCGGAAGTGTCCCAAGTGGTATCAAGAGCCCATCTCCTGAAATCCAGGGCATATTCGGCTACTGAACGCTTACCTTGGCGCAAAGTTAACATGGCTGCTTCAGCTGTTGCACCTCGATTGGGGTCATCAAACACCGGCCCCATGGCTGAAATAAAAGCATCAAGGTGATTCAAACAATCATCCTCAGTCTCAATTAGAGGGTTTGCCCACATCAAAGCCTTATTGGTAAGCAACATGATTTATAGTAAGCACTTTGGATCGTTCAGTGGGAAATTGTGAAGCATGTGCAGAGAAAAATAAATTGCATTGATTAATAAATCCCCTGAATTTCTCACGTTCACCGCCAAAACGAAAAGGAGGTAATTTGGGGATCCCTGAACTTGGGGTTATGGCAGGAGCCTGGGCTCGTTCCTCTAGAGCCTCAATCCTGGCTCGCAATTCCTGGGTAGTCTGTCCAAACACTTGCAAATTATGATTAGTGAGGTCCTGTAGGCTTGCAAAACGGGTTTTTAAAGTCTGTACATCTGAAAGGATTGTATCAGTCACTCCGCAAAGTTCCTTTATGCGGACCTCCATCTTCCAGATCTTTTAAGGCAGAAGTGCTGGAAGGAGAAGAGGAAAAAAAAAAAAAACAATAGTGTTTACCTGTGGTAACACTTCAGAGTAAAATTTTAAGGCAATGCGCTCACCTGGAATGGTTGTGAGAAGTCACAACCACTGTCATCACATAAGGTATTAAACGGACATCTGATATCCACAGTCACAGCAGACACGGCTTTCCCAGACCCAGCAGACACTAAACATTGGCTCCTGAATCTTGTCATGTATAGTGTACAGTTCCTATAGCGTCTTGTGCTTGGGTGCGAGGAAAACACAGGAGACATAGGTTGAAATGAAATGACTTGTATTACTTCATACAAGCATGCAGAAAAGGTCACACAGTTTGCAGGAACAGCGACAGGAGACACAGCAGGCCAGAGTAACTTCAAGCACTACAATAAATCTCCAAAGCAGGTTCAGGATCTCTTCTCTGTACCGTAATTCCTCTGCAAACATGGATTCACCAAACAGCAGGTTTCCAGAGTCCAAAAGTGTTCCAAGGTTCCTCAGTAGGGAATAGCTGGAGTACAAGTCCAAGGCTTCCAGGAGTCAGGTCACAGACTGACTGAGGCTTGATTCAGGAGCACTGATTGTTCAGCTGAGGCTGCTTAAGAAGCAAGAGGGAAGAATCAGGGCGGGAACATGAAAACTGGAAACTCCATATTAACTGAGGGCAAGAGCTGCAGAAAGACAGAAAGCAAAATGGCCGACGGAAAACTGAGTTTCAAGGAACATGTCAACAGAGACAAAGAACCTTACATTGCCGGTGAAAGCATTCATTCAGACCAGCAGAGCGGATCGTTTCTGAGAAGACTTAAGCTAAGAGTGCCTGTTGTGGTTTTTCCTCTCCTCGCTTATTGTTTATCTCCTTAACCTTTTGTGTTCCTCTGTAGTAGAAGTGTTGTATGCAAGGCTGTGTTTTCGTTACCCCTTGTCTGTCTCGTTTGTCTTAGACTGTGTGTAAGCTGTGACCTGCCCATTCCCTGTGGTGGTAATCAGGGTCCTTCTCAGGACTAGATTACGTGGTCAGGGATCTACAGGAGACAGGGTTACGCTGGCGGCCTGGACCTCTGTACCATTAACAGTACCTCCAGGTAGAGGGACTAGTCAGGACCCCAGTTCAGGGTCAGCATAGACCCCGGTCCACCTCTATCCAGAGACAGCGTGACACGTACACAGTATTGACCCACAATACATAGGATATTATGTCAGGTAAGACATTTCTGGCAGATACTATGTATACATGTTGATTTTCTCTATTATATGAAATTTAGAATGATGTCACATTAGATATAGGTTGCTATCATTGAATACATCTGTTATACGTCGTGACACGTACAGCTCCATACGGTGTGGGAAAAAATGAACGCTCGGTAACTGTGCAGAAGAAAGAATAAAAGTATTAGTGCTGTGTAAAAAGCAGTCTGCACAGCAGTGTACACACAGCAATACAGCTATCAGGCAGCCTAATAACCAGCGCTGCTGCACACAAGAAAATCCTCCCCTGTCACTGCACACTAACTGTACAGCACAATTGCTATCAGCACAAGCACAGAAGAACTTCTCTTTCCAGCCCTAACTCTCTCCCTACTGATAAACAGCGTCAGCAACCTCTCCCTACTGTTAATATCGGCAGAAGTAAAATGGAGGTCGGCGCTCAGGGCTTTTATAGACACTATGACGCCCTCCAAAGCAAGCCAATCACTGCAATGCCCTTCTCTAAGATGGTGGTGTACGCTGCACATGTCATCTCATTGCCCACAGTGTACGTCCTTGCTCATTGACTGAAAAAAGGCGCCTGAAAGCATTCTGGGAAATCCGACTTTGGCGCTCGTTTTGCCGACCGCATGGCCGACTGCACGCTATGGTTGTGTTTCGGTCAACGAAACCCGACTTTGGTGAAAGTCGGCGACTTATGAATCTGACCAACCTGTTTCGCTCAACTCTACTTAGGGGAGCAGCCGGAAATAATAAAATGCAATAACTGCTATTTTGACCTGGCGACATGTTCTCTTTTTAGGAAATCCATTTTCAAATACCCTACTGGAGAATATTAGCATTAAAACAGAAATATAAACCATTTATGACCCCCAGTTTTGCTCTGGAGGACCCAGTACATTTGAGCTTTACTTATTTAAAAGGAAAATATGTTATACAGTTAGGTCCATAAATATTTGGACAGAGACAACATTTATCTAATTTTGGTTCTAGACATTACCACAATGAATTTGAAACAAAACAATTCAGATGCAGTTGAAGTTCAGACTTTCAGCTTTCATTTGAGGGTATCCACATTAAAATTGGATGAAGGGTTTAGGAGTTTCAGCTCCTTAACATGTGCCACCCTGTTTTTAAAGAGACCAAAAGTAATTGGACAATTGACTCCAAGGCTATTTCATGGACAGGTGTGGGCAATCCCTTCATTATATCATTCTCAATTAAGCAGATAAAAGGGCTGGTGTTGATTTGAGGTGTGGTGTTTGCATTTGGAAGGTTTAGCTGTGAAGGAAACATGCGGTCAAAGGAGCTCTCCATGCAGGTGAAAAAAGCTATCCTTAAGCTCCAAAAAACAGAAAAAACCCATCCGAGAAATTGCTACAACTTTAGGAGTGGCAAAATCTACAGTTTGGTACATTCTGAGAAAGAAAGAAAGCACTGGTGAACTCATCAATGCAAAAAGACCTGGGCGCCCACGGAAGACAACAGTGGTGGATGATCGCAGAATACTCTCCATGGTGAAGAGAAACCCCTTCACAACAGCCAACCAAGTGAACAACACTCTCCAGGAGGTAGGCGTATCAATATCCAAATCTACCATAAAGAGAAGACTGCATGAAATTAAATACAGAGGGTTCACTGCACGGTGCAAGCCACTCATAAGAATCAAGAATAAATAGGCTAGGCTGGACTTTGCTAAAAAACATCTAAAAAAGCCAGCACAGTTCTGGAAGAACATTCTTTGGACAGATGAAACCAAGATCAACCTCTACTAGAATGATGGAAAGAGAAAAGTATGGCGAAGGCGTGGTACAGCTCATGATCCAAAGCATACCACATCATCTGTAAAACATGGCGGAAGCAGTGTGATGGCTTGGGCATGCATGGCTGCCAGTGGCACTGGGTCACTAGGTTTATTGATGATGTGACACAGGACAGAAACAGCCGAATGAATTCTGAGGTATTCAGAGCCAACTGTGTGCTCAGATCCAGCCAAATGCAGCCAAACTGATTGGTCGTCGTTTCATACTACAGATGGACAATGACCCAAAACATAAAGCCAAAGCAACCCAGGAGTTTATTAAAGCAAAGAAGTGGAATATTCTTGAATGGCCAAGTCAGTCACCTGATCTCAACCCAATTGAACATGCATTTCACTTGTTAAAGACTAAACTTCAGACAGAAAGGCCCACAAACAAACAGCAACTGAAAACCACCGCAGTGAAGGCCTGGCAGAGCATCAAAAAGAAGGAAACACAGTGTCTGGTGATGTCCATGAGTTCAAGACTTCAGGCAGTCATTGCTAACAAAGGGTTTTCAACCAAGTACTAGAAATGAACATTTTATTTACAATTATTTAATCTGTCCAATTACTTTTGGCCCCTTTAAAAACAGGGTGGCACATGTTAAGGAGCTGAAACTCCTAAACCCTTCATCCAATTTTAATGTGGATACCCTCAAATGAAAGCTGAAAGTCTGAACTCAAATTCATTGTGGTAATGTCTAGAACCAAAATTAGATAAATGTTGTCTCTGTCCAAATATTTATGGATCTAACTGTACTTAGTTTTGCCTGTGGAGGAGCTACAGGGAAACTAAACAGTTACATCCACAGATTACAGCTGAACGCTGGATAACACAAGAACAGGAGAACCTGTTGTCAATATCCTGTCATGGCTCAGTTGGGGGATTCGATCCAGTAACCAGTTTTTTTGTTCTCGGCTCTTCTGCCTGTTTAACTATGGCTCTTTTCCTTCCCTGTCCAAATGTTGATTCTTCATTTGTCCTTATTCTTTCTTCTTGGTTTGCTCCTTCCCAGGAGTTTTCCATTTTCCTATTTTGGTTTGCCCTATCTTGTTCTATTCGTGGTTTTATGTAGTATCCCTTCTCTGCACTTCCTTGCTGGCTATATTTCCAGGTGGATGTATACTTAGGAGTTCCAGCTCTTTATCTTAGGGGTTTACCTTGCTAGGTAAACTCTAGTTGTATTCTTGCTGCAAGTAGATTTGCTTTCCCTGCCAGCACCTTTCCCTTTTACCACTGTTAGTATCTTGGGAGGTCTTTCTAGTTTCTTTCATTTTTGGTTCTCCTTAACCTTCACCTCTCCACCTTAATTTAATTTGTCTTAGATTCTTGTATCCTTCTTTGCCCTTTCCTTTCCACTTGATGGTAGTTTGCTGCGGACTCCCCTCTCATTCCTTAAGAGGTACGAGAAACCCCTCAACGGTCTATTAAGAAGGTGGTGTTTTTTAGTTGTGCGGCTAGGGCATTTCTAGTCTATAAAGGGACCAGTTGGGTGTAGGTGCGTCGTTTCTCTGGTGTGAGTGTGAACACATTCTTAACACTTCTGATGCTATGACCATTCTAACAAAAATGTTGCAATGTGGAAAAAATTTTTAAAATGATCTTCTTCATCTGTAATCACCGCTCTTCTCTACAGTGAAGTCCTCCTGTTTGAGGCCACAGCTTCATCCTTTCAATCGATAGCTGTGACGGGTTGCCGAGACTCAAGTTGCTGTAATCTCTACCTTGCAAATCAAGGAACGTTCTATTGTTCAGAATTATGGACCATGATACTGATTCTGTCCCTGACTTTTTCTTTGTTTCTGCAGGATTATAATCTCACTCTCCTCTTTGTATCTGTGGTTCTTACAGTCCAGCTTCCAGTGCCGCCAATCATTGACTACTCTGGGGTCCCATACCTAGAAATTCCAGTTGGAAAAGTTAATACTTCCTTGTTGGGGTGAAGGATGAAAACTGAGAGATTCTTTAAGCTTTTCCTAAAAAGGAAAAACAGAATAGTACATCCTATGTAGCATGAGGGTGTTTGCCGCTAACAGCACCAACTGAAGCTGGATCCAATTGCTTCTGTATAACCATTTAGATGCAGCTGTCATTCTCTGTCATTGGCATTTAAACGGTTCCACTGTGTGAGCTGTTACGACGTTGCAGGGTGCTGATGGATTACCTTGGGGCTTCGTGGGAGATTGCTATTTTTTTCAACTGAGCAAGTGACCAAATGATTGTAGATTCTAGCCCTCAAAGAAGACTAATAAGTGAAAGTTAATAAAAAAGCATTTTAAATAAATGTTGAGAAAATTAAAAATATATAAAAGTTTGAATCATGTCCCTTCCCAAATTCAAAAATTCAAAACTAAAGAAATTGAAAAAAAATTCTTCAAATCCATAAAGGTTCGATGTTTGAAATAATAAAATAAAATAATCCGTACTGTAAATGTAGTGCAGGGATAAAAAAAAATCAAAAACGCCTGAATTGAGTTTTCGGGTCGTCTCTCATGCCCCTAATATTGAACTCTCAATGAGCAGCTTATAAGGACACGTGCAGAAGCTGAGGTTACTAGGATTTAAGCTGCCATTGCGAGAAGAAAGGCAGATATGGACACAATGGAAGCAAACGCAGCAGCAGAAGCATCATGCAAAAGGGCAGAAATAAAGTCTCTATAGAAGGAGCGCAATCATGGCCCAGCCATGGCAAAATTAAAGGTACTGGAGCAAGCTATAATGTCAGGACGCTGCAAAGCATATGAATAACGCTAATGAGCCAGCATTTGTTTGCTCAAAATCAGGTAAAACTGACATGTCTGACTTTGCAGAGCACATGGTTCGCTGTGAATTTTCAGTCTCACAAAGTTCGATGATTGACTGTAGAACAATAATGGTTGTAAATGCCTTTGGAACCGTAATTAGTGACCTTGTTATCACTTCTACTGAAGAGCTGGATCTTCTGATCAGGTGGTTCCAGCGACAATCCACAGAGCAGGTCAAGAGGCTCAGATCTGTTCACATCAGTAATGCAGCGGCTGGTCTCATGGTTGCATGTGAGACACTAGAGCGAAGCTGCGGCAGTCCGGAATTCATAGAGAATGCACTGTTCAAGCGACTACAGGATTTTCCAAACATATCCAGAAAGGACAGATCAAAATTCGAAGAGCTCAGTGACCTCCTGTTAGAGTTCCAACTGGCAAAGGCCTTAGTTACCCAGACACTGCTTGTGGGGTAAACCTAATAGTTCCTAAGCTGTCATCCAATATGGTGGACCACACTTAGGTCAAGAGAAAAGAGAAAACAAAGTCTCCTTTCCTGTGTTAAAAGAAGAATAACTTGGCACTAAACTTGTGAAATATGAAGATTTTTATTGCAGTCACAAATATACGTTTCGGTCCCACTTGGACCTTTATCAAGGCACCGACTGCTTTATAGAACTAAATCCAAAAGTCTATATGCCTCTCTTGGGCTAGCTGGCAATTCTCTGTAAGATCATGAGCTAGAGATAATATATGGTGCCTAGTGTTAAACCAGGTATTTTTAGGAGAGCAAACAAACTGATACTTGTGTAGGGTCTATACTTGAGTGTCCACTGGAAGTAGATACAAGTACCCCTGTAGGCTAATGGATCCGTAATAGGGACCCCTTGATTGGTCTATATGAATACACAGATGTCCTGGTAGTAAGTGACAAGTATATCAGGTGAGTGAACGTATAAGGGAAAATGAGAGATGCCGGGTGGTGATATGGTGGATGGTGCAGCCTCGCTCCCAACGCGGTGTCCACAAGTTATTCTTCTTATCTATGTGGTTGGGTTCCTACTTGAGCACCTCACACAGCTGTGCCACGCTATATCTATAATTCCTTTCCTCTGTTTTCCTACTTTAGTGGGTTTATCAAGAATATTGCAGAGAACAAGCTTTTCACATGAAGAACCAGTGGACCCGTTTCATCTCCTCCTAATTATGAGAGTTCACATTCGAGCTGATCTATGCTTCCTCTGTTTGCAGCAGATCATCTCAGGAGCCAGTTCTATAATGCAGCTGAGCTGAATGGAGCAGACTCAGGTCCTGAGCGTGCTCAATAATGAGAGTGTGTAAGGGGTGTGATGCTCCACTCCTTCTCCTTATGTTGATATTGTACTGCTTATATAATGTTTCTGATGCTGCATGTATATATATATATATATATATATATATATATTTTATATATATGTTGTGTAGATAGGGAGAGTGCAGTACCTCAATGTGGACACATCCGCAGATAAGATAGAGGGTTTTCCTTTTTTGAGTTAGTAGGGCCACAGAGCCCGGACAGGGTGGTTAGCTCCATAACGTTGAGAAGTGATAAGCCCAGCTGACCAGGGCCGTTGGGCAGGAGTGCAGCAGTACTTACATGCAGGTCGCTCTATGATGTAGCAGCTCACTGCATGGGCAGATACCCTCGTGTCTGGGGCGAAACGGACCAGGGAACTCCTAAACGTAGTGAAGCTGAACAGGGAGGATGCTGCAGTACCGGTCGAGATGGTACGACCCGGGTACAAACTGAAGGACATAGGGAAGAGCCCAGGGAAAGTGAAGGATGTGGACTGTGCAGAACTCTGTGTTGATGCTGTAACTGATGTGAACATGCTACGATTGAAAACAAGTAAAGTTGTACGTTTAAAGTTGGAATTGGACCCTGTCTCTTTATGTGCTAGATCAAAGGAAGAAGTGTTTCTGCAACTAAGGGAAGCCTCTGAGAACCAGGCAAGTGAGACAGAGAGACTTTGTATATGTGATGCGGGTGGCCAGGGTGCGCTAACGCAGACATCTTTGTGGGCCACGACTACGGCCCTGGCCTCCGCTCACAAGTGCACACTTCTGCAGCACGTGTATGGCTCCCATCGAGGAAGGGTTATAGAATTAAGGACAGTAGAAAGGTAGCATGACTGTAGCATCAGACTACACAGGGTTTGTTTGTAGTCTGTTACCATGGAAACACAATAGGAGCTATATTCAGGCACAAAACGATCAAAAAAAATTTCATCAAGACAACAGTTTTTGCAGACATGGTTTATTTTAAAATATGGATGTGTAATGCAGATGACCAGATGCAACGCACAGAGGACATGAGGCAAGAACAGTCAGTGAACGGTGTAATTTACAGTAGTTATAAGACAATTGGTGTGATTAAACAATGCAAATCAACAATGAACCATATAATGATACAATTGTAATAACAATGAAGCTTTTCACTATATAATGCTAATGTTCTCTTTACGGGAATTACCACGTAAGTTCTTCCCGCAACTCTGTCCCTAGTGGGGGTCACTGGGTTTTCCTGCTAGGCCGCAAATCTTTCTGACAAAGTCTATCAAAGCGCGTTGAGCCTCGCACGTACCAACCGGCCCCCTCCCCACCTGATGTCCAAGCCGAGGCCAGCCCCGGTCCTGTATCTTATAGCTGGAAGTAACGGCCCAGCTCACTCACGCTGTCTATGTGCAACTGCTGGTGTGTTCCTCTGGTCACCATCTCCTCATGGGTCTTCGGTGCTTGACCATCGGCGAATGTCTCCTGGATCTGGGGTAGCAAGGACTGGGTCTCAACTCCTGATGAGTGTCGTCTGGTCCCCAGAATTTGACCAGCGTAGGGCACAGGTCCTTGTCTTAACCAGTGCAGCTTGGACTCTGGGTTTTGACTTGCGCAGTTTTGGAACTCTGGGTCTTGACTAGCACAGTCTGGATTCTGGGTCTCACCAGACGTCTTCTGGCACCTTTGTGGTGGAGGCTTTCTGCTGAGGCTTGTCACGCCGGCCTTGGCACCATCCCTGGTCTGCGTCTGCTCCACTCTCATTCTTAGAGCGAAATCTCCCAGCGGTTTGGTGCTCAGGACTTTTATATACAGGAACCCTGTCATGTGAGTCACCTGACTAGATCCAACACAAGAACTTGCTCCTCCTGCAATTCTTCTGGTACAAATTTATTCCACCTGGTTTCGCCCGACCAGAAGATGGAGGTCTTTTCTTACTAGTGTCAAACCACACAAGGGCTCTTCAGAGGTATCACTGCTTCCTCTGACAGATACACTGGAGCACTAGAAAAATGAAATGAAGATGGACATTCTATAATATAATCTTCCCTGTGGGGGCTCTATAAAATCGCTCTATGAACCTCTATGATGAATCCATCGTGCACTGCCAATGACACACAGCAGGCGAGCACAACACGTCTGGCCCCCGCTTTACGTTTTGCTTGTGAAGTCATTGATCAGAGTTGGAGAGGTTCACAGTTGGCTGCAGCTATCACTTCTTTGCTAGGCACATTCTCGGGGAGTTTGTCCAGTTACTGACAGATATAAAGGTAATGAGCTCTGACACGGAGCCAACAGTCTGCCATAATTCTTCATGAGCATGTAAAATGCTGCAGATTTCAATCTAGCGCTGTGTCACCCAGGCTGCAAGAATCGCTCTGATCTCATAGCGATGGTGCCACTCCCAGACATGGGAATACCAATAAGGATTTTCTTTAACCCCTTCACGACCTTAGACATATCCATATGTCCAGGTTGGGAAGGACTTCTCAGCCTTGGACGAATGGATAAATCCTGGTGACTTTGCGAGCACAGGAGCTGTGCACGCACAATCGCCAATGGGTGTTCAGCTGACATGAAAATTGACACCCGGCACTCACTGTCCAACGAAAAACAAGCCCTCACATGACTCTTTTGGCTGAAATATGGAAAAATTATAGCTATCAAAATATGCCGATGCAAAAAAAAAAGCGTCTTTTAGTGTGTGACAGTAGCCAAACATAATTTGTTCATTCTGCCTCCCAAAGATCGCAGTAAGGCTCGGCCCACATTTATCCTGCTCTCTGCGCTGAGCACTTACACCGGGGTTCCCATGCAAATCTCTTAAATACGCAATTCAGACAGAACCCCCGTGGAAGATTCCAGGCAGATGGAGGCACTGTGGACGCCGTCTAGCCTGTGATTTGGCAGTGCCCGTCTTTTTAGGCATGAATAAAAGTGCCATCGGCCACAGTTTTGTGTACTTCTGAAAAGGACACCACTGAACAGAGGTCAGACAGAGTCCAGAGTAACTCTGCTGCCTCATTATAGTGAATGCATCCCTCGGGGTTTCATCTGAATCACGTCATTCGGAGATTTAGATGGAAACCCCGATATCAGTGCTCAGTGTACTGTAGAGCGCAATATATGATCCCAAACGTTATGCAAAATGTTTCCAATAAAAGCTTCAACTCAATCCACAAAAAAGCAATTCCTCCCTCAGGTCTGTCACCTGTTAATGGAAATATAGGGGGCTTCCACATTCCTGGTAGTACAAATGCTTTGGAAAAGCACTATGGTTCCTCGCCCCCCTCCACCTAAAAAAATCCAGCAAATTCTGCACTTCCAAATCCAAATGCCCCCTCCCTTCTGAGCCCCAGTATGCTTAAACCACATTTAGCGTCCACATGTTTGGGATTTCTGAAGCGATGACAGCCCGCCTAATTTACGGGTGCGTGGCTCCAGAAGCATGAGATGGGCACTACAATGTAATGGTCACTAGAATGTATGGGCACTACAATAGCAGATTTGCAATTTTCACTCAGCAACATTCACTGCTGTTAGTTTCTGGAAAACACCCACGGAGTCAAAATTGTCCCTACACTTGTAGATAAATTCACAAAGGGCTATAATTTCCAAAATGGGGTCCCTTGAGGGGGATTCTGCTCTTTTAGCACTTAGGGGCTCTGTATATGGAGTCTGCAAACTATTCTAGGAAAATCTGCGCTCCAGGAGGCAAATAGCATAACTCCCGAGTCTCTCCGTAAGGCTAAGCAGTACTGCACAGCCGCATATGGGGTATTTCCACATTCACCAGAAATTGTGGGTCAAATTTTGGTGCCATTTTTACCTATTTAACCTTATAGAAATGTAAAAATCTGGGGATAAAACAAAAAAAACCTGTGGTAAAAATCTGTGGTGTCAATATGATCACTGCACTCTTGGATGAATTCATTGAGAGGGGTAGTTTATAAAATGAGGTCACTTAGTGGGGGGTCTGCTGTTCTGGCAACTCAGGGGCTCTCACAGTGAGTCATAGTACACGCAAAACTCAAAGGTAAAATCTGCACTAAATTATGACTCTCCTCTTCTGAGTTTTGCTCTGTACCTCAAAAGTTGTTCCCAAAACACTGTAGGGTATTGGCGCAATCAGAGAAATTGCACAACAAACTGTGAGGTCCTTTTTTCTTATTAGCCCTTATCAAAATTAAACATTTGTGCTAAAACAACATTTTAGGGATAAAAAAGTAATTATTGTTTCTTCAACGCCCAATGGTATAAAATTTTGTGAGGCACTCATGTGATGTTAAAATGCTCACTGCACCCCTAGATGAAATTCATTAAGAGGTGTAGTTGTGTGTAAAAGACATCACTTATGGGGGGTTTCTGTGTTCTGTAACCTCAGGGCTCAGCCATGTGACATGGTCCCTCAAACCATTTCAGCAAAATCTGAACTCCAATAGGCACTACTTCCCTTCTGAGCTTTGCATTGTGCCACAAAAGTAGT
This sequence comes from Oophaga sylvatica, assembly GCA_033576555.1. NCBI lineage: Eukaryota > Metazoa > Chordata > Amphibia > Anura > Dendrobatidae > Oophaga > Oophaga sylvatica. The sequence goes on along the minus strand of JARQOD010000006.1, from coordinate 430,968,623 downwards.
TTTCAACCACAAAGGGTATTTAACATTCCAGGAGAAATTGCACAACAAATTGTATGGTGCAATTTCTCTTTACCCTGTAAAAATAAAAAACGGGCTAAAAGAACATTTTTGTGAAAATGTGATTTTTTATTTTCATTGCTCAACACTATACATTTCTGGAGCACCTGGGTGTCCAAGGTGCTCACCACACATCTAGATAAGTCCTTGGGGGTCAAGTTTTCAAAATGGTGTCATTGTGGGAGGTTTCTACTGTTTAGGCACCTCAGGGCTCTCTAAACGCGACATGGCATACGCTCTCGACTTGAAGCCAGTTTTGAGTTCCAAAAAGTTAAACAGTGCTCCTTCCCTTCTGAGCCCTGTTTGTCGCCCAAACAGTAGTTTTTTCCCCATATATGGACTATCGCATGTGGAGAAATTGCACAACACATTTGGGTCATTTTCTCTATAACCCTTGTTAAAATAAAAAAGAAATGGGCTAAAAAAAATTTTTGTAAAAAAAAAAAAGTTAAATGTTAATTTTTTTTCTCCACATTTCTTCAGGTCCTGTGACACACCTGAAGGTCAATACAAGTTCTTGAATGTTGTTTTTGAGCACCTTGAGGGGTGCAGCTTTTAGAATGGTGGAAAACTTGATTTTTAAAAAAGCCCCAAAAATTAAAAAAAGTGGGCCCTTTTTTAAAAAAG
>JARQOD010000006.1:430881792-430967839 GCA_033576555.1 Oophaga sylvatica | reverse complement strand
TTGGCATTAAATCAGGGGCTTGATGACGCTGAGTTATACTGTCAGAGATTCCGCAGGTGGGCAGTCCTGACCAAATGGAATGACGACGCTTTGGCAGCCCTTTTTCGGAAGGGTCTGTCAGATAATGTAAAGGATGTTATGGTGGGATTCCCTATCCCCTCTGGTCTCAATGATTCTATGTCATTAGCGATTCAAATTGACAGACGTTTGCGTGAGCGGAGAAGTATGCGTGGAATAGTGTTGCCTTGTGAACCTGCTTCTGAATCCATGCAGTGTGATAGAGTGGTTTCTGGGGCACAGCGTCATGAGTTTCGAAAGTGCAATGGGTTATGTTTCTACTGTGGTGATGCCTCTCATGCTGTTTCGGTCTGCCCTAAGCGGGAAGACGTTTTGCACGCTCAGTTGTCTTGGGTAGTGTTCAGACTAAGTTTTTATTAACTGTCACTCTGATATGCTCTCTGTCCTCATTTTCTGCTCAGGCTTTCGTTGATTCAGGAGCAGCTATTAACCTGATGGATTTTGATTTTGCTAAACGTTGCGGGTTTCCTTTGATACCCCTACAGAAGTCTATTCCCCTACTGGGGATCGATTCTACCCCTTTGGCTGAGAATAAACCTCAGTTCTCTACTCAGGTGATAATGAGGGTTGAACCTGATCATCAGGAGAGCTGCAAATTTTTGGTTCTGTATAATCTGCATGACATTATCGTGCTGGGTTTCCCTTGGTTACAGTCTCATAATCCTGTTTTGGATTGTAAATCTGTGTCTGTAACCAGTTGGGGCTGCCAATGTGTTAATACCAACACTCCTGTTTTTTCTGCCTCCCCCCAGGCTCAGGATGTTCCTGACTTTTTGATTGATTTTTCTGATGTGTTTAACGAAAGTAAATCTGCATCCTTGCCTCCCCATAGGAGCTATGACTGCGCTATTGAATTAGTGCCTGGTAGTAAATTCCCTAAAGGTCGCCTTTTTAACTTGTCTGTACCTGAACATGACGCTATGCGGTCTTATATCAAGGAGTCATTGGAGAAGGGTCATATCAGACCATCCTCTTCACCCTTAGGTGCCGGTTTTTTCTTTGTGGCCAAAAAGGATGGTTCATTAAGGCCGTGTATTGATTATCGTCTTTTGAACAATATTACTGTGAAATATCAATATCCGTTACCCTTGATTTCTGACCTGTTTTCCAGGGTGAAAGACGCTACTTGGTTTACCAAGCTTGACCTCAGGGGGGCATATAACCTTATTCGCATTAAGCACGGGGATGAATGGAAGACGGCATTTAACACCCCTGAGGGGCATTTTGAGTACCTTGTGATGCCCTTTGGGCTCACTAATGCTCCTTCTGTCTTCCAGTCCTTCATGAATGACATTTTCAGGGATTTTGTGGATAAATTTCTGATTGTTTATTTGGATGATATCTTGATTTTTTCTAATGACTGGGACTCTCATGTGAAACATGTTCGAACTGTATTCCAGATTTTGAGAGAGAATGCTCTGTATGTGAAGGGATCAAAGTGTCTTTTTGGCGTACAGAGGATCTCATTTTTGGGATTCATTTTGTCCCCATCTGTTATTGAAATGGACCCTGTCAAGGTTCAGGCCATCTGTGATTGGGTCCAACCTACTTCATTAAAGGCTCTTCAAAGATTTTTGGGTTTTGCCAATTTTTATCGTAAATTATTGGTAATTTCTCGGTTATTGTTAAACCATTAACTGATTTGACCAAAAAGGGTTCTGATGTGGTGAATTGGCCTCCTGAGGCAGTCTCTGCATTTCAGGAACTTAAGCAGAGATTCACTTCTGCTCCTGTTCTACGGCAGCCTGATGTTTCTCTGCCATTTCAGGTGGAGGTTGATGCCCCTGAAATTGGGGCAGGTGCCGTTTTGTCCCAAAGAGATCCAGAGACCTCTAAAAGTAACCCTTGTGCCTTTTTCTCTCGAAAATTTTCTCCTACTGAACGTAGTTATGACGTTGGTAATCGGGAGTTATTGGCCATGAAGTGGGCTTTTGAAGAGTGGAGACATTGGCTGGAGGGAGCCAAACATCAGGTGGTGGTCCTTACGGACCATAAGAATCTGGTTTATCTGGAATCTGCCAAGCGACTTAATCCTAGACAGGCCAGGTGGGCCTTGTTTTTCACACGTTTTAATTTTGTGGTTTCCTTTCTTCCTGGCACTAAGAATGTTAAGGCGGATGCCCTCTCGAGGAGTTTCCTTGCGGACTCTCCTGAGGTATCTGATCCTTCTGTTATTTTGAAAGAAGGTGTAGTTCTTTCCGCCATCTCGCCCAATTTGAGACTGGCTCTGGAGGGGTGTCAGGAGGATAGGCCCGAGCGCTGCCCTATTGGGAAATTGTTTGTCCCGGACCAGTGGAAAAAGAGTGTGATGTCTGAGATTCATTGTTCCGCGTTGGCCGGTCATCCCGGAATTTTTGGTACCAGAGACTTGGTTAGTCGGTCCTTTTGGTGGCCTACCTTGTCTCGTGATGTCAGGGAATTTGTGCAGTCCTGCGGGACTTGCTCTCGCTCCAAGCCTTGCTCTCGCTCTAGTGGTTTGTTGATGCCATTGCCTGTGCCCAAGAGACCATGGACCCATATCTCTATGGATTTCATTTCCGACCTCCCTGTTTCTCAGAGAATGACCGTCATCTGGGTGATTTGTGATAGGTTTTCCAAGATGATACATCTTGTGCCATTACCTAAGTTGCCTTCCTCCTCTGAATTGGTGCCTTTGTTCCTTCAGCACGTGGTTCGTTTACACGGCATTCCTGAGAACATTGTGTCTGACAGAGGAGTCCAGTTTGTTTCCAGATTTTGGAGGACCTTTTGTTCTAAGCTTGGTGTTCAGTTGTCTTTCTCCTCGGCGTTTCATCCTCAGACCAATGGTCAAACTGAGAGAACTAACCAGACATTGGAGACTTATCTAAGATGCTTTGTGTCTGCTGATCAGGATGACTGGGTCTCTTTTTTGCCTTTGGCAGAGTTTGCTCTTAATAATAGGGCTAGCTCTGCCACTTTGATGTCTCCATTTTTCTGTAATTCTGGGTTTCACCCTCGATTTTCTTCAGGACAGACGGAGGCTTCTGCCTGTCCAGGTGTTGACTCTGTTGTGGAGCGTATGCAACAGATTTGGGACCAGGTAGTGGAGAGGTTGTCCCTCTCTCAAGAGAGGGCCCAGCGGTTTGCTAACCGGCATAGGACTGATGGTCCTTGGTTTAAAGTGGGGGACTTGGTCTGGTTGTCCTCAAAAAATATTCCTATGAGAGTGGCATCTCCTAAATTTAAGCCTAGGTTCATTGGACCTTATAAGATCATGGAGATTCTTAATCCTGTTTCTTTTCGTTTGCTTCTTCCAGGGACATTTAAGATCCATAACGTGTTCCACAAGTCCTTGTTAAAGAGGTTTGTTGAGCCAGTGGTTCCTACTGCTTTGCCTCCTGACCCTGTTCTGGTTGAGGGCAATATGGAGTTTGTGGTTGAGAAAATATTGAATTTTCGTTTTTCTAGACGGAAACTTCAGTATTTGGTTAAGTGGAGAGGTTATGGTCAGGAAGACAATTCTTGGGTGTTTGCTTCAGACATCCATGCTAGGAGACTCGTCCGTGCGTATCATAGAACTCATCCTGACCGACCTGGTTGCTCAAGCGAGGGTTCGGTGACCCCTCCTCAATGGGGGGGTACTGTTGTGAATGGACTTGAGATGAGTTCTGAGCAGAGGCTCCCTCTGGTGGTTACAAGTGGTACTGGACTGTCCAGTGAAGATTGTGAGGATTGGGAATCAGGTGTTACTGACTGGTCTTATATAAGGGAGTCGCCTTCCCATCAGGGTTGCCGTGATCAATTGTTCTGGTCTCAATCCTTGATTCCTGTTTCCTTTGTAGCCTGCTGTGTCGTGTCTGCATTTCCTGCTAACAGATAAGACATTTTCTTCTTTTTGTTTTTGTGCTTGATTTTTGCATTTTGTCCTGCACTTCTGTGGGGGCCTTCTGGGTCCCCTCCGGGGGCTTTTGCCCTCTCAGTTTAGTTCAGCCACTGATGTTTTGTACATTTGCTTTTTCCAGTTTTTTCAGTGGCTGCTGTTTTGATTTTGTTACACCAGAGAACTAATTTAGGTGGTAGAGGTCGTGTGATCTCAGGTGTTTTTGAAATTAGTAGAGTTGGTGCTTTTCAGGGTTTTTTGGGATTGCAGTAAGTGCCCTTCCTATCCTTTTCTATTTAGATAGTTTGGGCCCCAACTTTTGCTCATTCTATTTTCTGTCTGTGTCAGTATTTCTTCTTGTCTAACCGCCATTACATGTTTGGGGGATTTCTATGTTCTTTGGGGATCTGCTCCGGGGCAGATAGCTTTCCTCTTTCTATCTTTAGGTATAGTTAGTTTCTCAGGCTGTGACGAGGCGTCTAGGACCAACGTAGGAACGCTCCACGGCTGCCTCTAGTTGTGGTGGTTAGTCAGGGTACTGCAATCTCATAGATTCCAACTGCTCTGGTGTATTGCCTTTTTTACCTGCACTCCTCAGCTACCAAATCATAACACAGAGGTTTGGCAATCACAGAAATTTTTTTTATGAATTTTCTATAATAATTGGCGAACCCCAAAAACCTCTGTATTGATTTCACACCAATAGGTCTAGGCCAATCCTGCACAGCTTGCACCTTCACCGAGTCCATCTCAAAACCTTCACTGGAGACAATGTAGCCCAAAAAACTAAGTCTCTGTACAGCGAACTCACATTTTTCTAGTTTGGCAAAAAGTGAATTATCACTCAGTAACTGTAATACTTCACGCACACTCCTCCAATGAGACTCCAAATCCAGTGAATAAATCAAAATGTCATCCAAATACACAACCACACTTCTGCCGATCAAAGGTCTAAGGATGTCATTAATAAGATTCTGAAAAAATGCCGGAGCACTGGAAAGTCCAAAAGGCATAACCAGATTCTCAAAATGACCAGTAGAGTGTTAAACGCAGTCTTCCATTCATCCCCCTCCTTCATGCGCAACAAATTGTATGCCCCTCGAAGATCAATCTTCGAGAACCACTTGGCCCCCACTAACTGATTAAACAAATCAGGAATCAATGGCAGTGGGTAAGGATTGCGTACAGTAATCTTATTAATCTCACGAAAGTCTAGACAAGGCCGTAAACCGCCGTCCTTTTTTTAACAAAAAAAAAATCCAACCGCCACAGGAGATTTGGAAGGCCTAATGTGACCGGCGGCCAAGCTTGTCTGTATGTATTCCTCCAAAGCCTTTCTCTCAGGAATAGTCAAATTAAATAAACAACTTTTAGGAAGAGTCGCTCCAGGGACAAATTCAATTGCACAATCATAATTTCTATGAGGAGGCAATACCTGCGATTCTTATCAGAAAAAACTTTCCAAAAATCCTGAATAGGTACAGGTAACTCCCCCTTAACTACAGCAGCAATACCCCGTTACAACACTTGTCATAACACTTGGGACTCCAGGACTTAATTTCATTGGTAGACCAATCCAGTACCGGATTGTGCAATTTTAACCAGGGTAACCCCAAAATCACCGGTGAGGGCAAATTATTCAAAACTACCAAATCCAAATTCTCTTGATGAACACCATTAATAGTAAGAGGAAATTCACAGATATGGTGAGTAACATTTTTCAAGTGAGAACCATCCACAGACACCACATTAATAGGAGAAGACAGAAGTTTGGGTTTTAATTTTAGTTTTTCCAAAAATTTCCCATCAATCACATTGAGAGTTGAACCACAATCCACAAATACCCAAAACTCCATTAATTCCTCCTCAACAGCAGTGGTAGCAGAAAGAAAGACACCTTTATTGTTTAAACAAGCTATGCGGGCAAAACTGACCTCATTTTTTTTTTCTCTCTTTATTCATTCAAAGCGCACAGTTCTTAATAAAATGCTCAGATTTGCCACAATAAAACACAAGCCCTGAACAAATCTCCGGTCTTTTTCCCGAGAGTGAGGTGTCATTGCTCCAATTTCCATCTGCTCTGCAATGTCAGTACAGTCCCTCTCCAAACTTGGAGATGACAAGGCAGATTTACTCTCATTAACCCTTGCACGCAGTCTCCTATCCACCCGTATGGCTAATTGCATAGCCTCTTGCAAGTTACCAGGTATAGGATAAGCAATCAGCAAATCTTTAACCCTTTCACTTAACCCTGCAAGAAATAAACTTTTCAAAGCTGAATCGTTCCACCCCACCTGAGTGGACCACCTTCGGAAGTGAGTACAATATTTTTCCACATTACCTGATCCCTGTCTCAAACGTCTCAATTCTGTCTCAGCTGATGAAACACGATCCGGATCGTCATACAACAACCCCAAAGCAGAAAAAAAACTATCCACTGATCTAAAGCATGGATCACTAGGCTGCAGAGAAAAGGCCCAGTCCTGAGGTTCTTTGCGCAAAAGTGACATTATGAACCCTATGCGCTGTGATTCATCACCAGAGGATCTGGGTCTCAAACGAAATACAACAAGCAAGCATTTTTAAAAGAAAAAAAATCTTGTTGTTCACCAAAAAATAAATCAGGCAAACGTACCTTTGGCTCCACGAAATGTGCTCCAGAACAACTACTCACGTGTTGCTGGATTTTAGCCACCTCCAGAGAGAGTCGCTGCAGGCGTTGAGCCAAATCCTGAACCGACACCATGATGGAAACAGAAAATCTTCCTTAGTGATTTTTTTTTTTTTTTTTTTTCTTGGCTGGACTTACTGTTATGATCTGCTACAAGCACTAAGGAAAGATGGGAATTCTGTCCCTACAATAGAACTAAGCTGGATCCCTACGATGTAACGGGGAACCTGATCCTGCGACCAGACCCGCTAAAGTCCTCAGCTAGTCTGAACTGAAGAACTATAGTTGCGAGGAAGGAATCCCTACAAGATCTAGGGACTGGGAGAAAAGGTGGACACCTCCTAACAGAAATTGTAGCAGGGAAAAATAAAACAGAAAACAAATTACTTAGAGATCCTAAGATCAAGCAAAACTGACTGAGTAAGGCCTCTTTCACACTTCCGGCGGGCGCCTGACGGCGCCCCCGGCATTTTGCTGCAGCGCCGCATCAGAAAACCTGATGCGCCGCATGCGGCTTTTTTCGCATTGACATGCATTAGCGCCGGATGGCGCCGCATGTCAGTGCGTTGCATGCGGTTTTGTCCGGATGCGGCGCAAAAGTACATTACGGCGGCCTGACAAAACGCAGCATGTAACGTTTTTTGTTTTTGCCGGATGGTTTCTGATGTCTCCGGGCATCAGAAACCATCCGGCAAAAAACCGCATGCGGCCGCCGGCGGCGCATCAGGTTTTCTGATGCGGCGCTGCGGCAAAATGCCGGGGGCGCCCCCTGGAAGTGTGAAACAGGACTTAGGCACCTAAGCACCCGGCTAGCTTAAGAGTAGGTAATACAATGAAGTCCAGCAAAGGCAGAAGGGCGGAGCCAGACTAAATAGAGAAAAAAGGTCATGTGACCAGCAAACTGAAACAAAACCTAACAAGAGGGTTCTAACAGGGTGAAAGATAGGGATGAGGGCAGAGAACTAGGGTGGTGCAGAACTGTGAAGAGCTTTGTGGGTGAGTGAGAGTTTATATTGTACTCTGTAGCAGATGGGTAACCAGTGTAATGACTGCCACAGGGTGAAGGCGGTGTAGCGACTGGTTCGAAATACGACCCTGGCTGCCGCACTCGGGATGGACTATACAGGAGAGGGTTTAGTAAGAGGGAGACCAATTAGAAGAGGATTGCAATAGTATAGAGAGGAATGAATAAGAGTGACAGTAAGAGTTATTGCAGTTTTAAAAGTGAAAAAATTGATGGGGTAGTGATAGTCTCTGCTTGCCGAATAATCCTCTTATAACGTGCCCTAACAGTGCACTCTATTGCCAGTGCATTACAACATTAGAACAGACTGCCAGAGAGCGCACTGTCATTGTGCATCTATCCTTAGGTGACACTTGAGGTCCCTTCCAACTCTATAATTCTATGACAATTTTTTATCAAGTGTCAATGCCGCTGTTCTCCTGAATATGGCATAGTTTTTTTTTTGGTTCTTGCGCTGTTCCGCTTTTCCTCTTCCCTGTGTATAATTATACTTCTGTTAGCCAAGTGGGCGTGGATTACATTTACATACAGTGCAAAGGGCATATCTGAGAAATAGAAAAGAGAGGGAATAAAGGAAAAACATTGTCCGATTCTGGAGAAATATTGACATTTACACCAGGTAAAAAAAAATCCTTTGCTCCCACTAGTGGCAGATACAAGAGAACAGTATATCATTTTTACATTTCTGTCTAGATAAGGGGTTTGGAGCTCTGCAAAAGAAAGATTGAGCTCTGGAAACTTTTCAAATATATTAAAGAATGAATATAATAGAATACATTTTAGATTTATATTAAAACATGGAAATTTACTGTAAGAGTGCCCAATTTTTCAGGTTCTTCTTGCAGCCACTACTCCCTGGGAGAATTGACATGTGAGTATAATTTATGACCATAGGCCTGCGTACACTATACTGCTGAATTATTCATTTTGCTGTGGACTTAATGTGTTTGTCTTGTGTATTACAGTGAAGCAGGAGGCAACATTCTTAGCATGATCGATTTTTTTTGTCATTTTCAGACATAGCACTCTCCAATGGCTCTAATGGCTTCAGAAAATATAGAAGTACGAGACTGTAAATTAAGTCAGTGAAACATAAACTCCTCCAACCCTGGAGAAAAGCACAGACTGCAAATGTATTAAAATTAACAAATACATCGATGTCCTCACATATACACATAAACCAAGGCAGGTAGAGTGTAGATTTTGATGGAGGTGGTGGTTTAGGCCCATCCACAGCCACTATGGGAATAAAAATCCCTTGTCCTGCCGAATTTGTGACCCCCACTGTTCAGTAATTTTTCACCTAGCATGTGGTTAGGTGATAAGTTGCATACATTAGATAGTTGGCTGATGGCGACGAAATTGTTAGGTTAGGTCAACTTTTCTCTAGGGTCTATTAGCGTAGACATGTTACGCTTAAGTGTCCCAGATGTCATGTCAACATATCAGTACCCAAAATGACAGGTCCCCGTTTTCGAGATAGATGCAAGTTTCATTGGTCAGACCTGCATCTACTTTATACTTATGGCATATACTGTGGAGATACTAAAAATGTCTGAGATAAGAATTCCCCTCTAAACTATGTAGGGAGGTTGACCGGACCGCGGGTTCCTGCATGCCGGGTCTGGAGCTAAAAAGGCTGCATCCTCTGTTTCTGGGGGAGGGAGGCGGACCTTCCCCTGCGGCAGGAGGGAAGGAGGAAAGAGACGGAGCTTCCTGGTTACCCAAGAGAGTCGGGAAAGCGCGCGCAGCAGCGGAGGGAATAAAAGGGAGAAGCGCACCAAAAAGGTCAGTCTGGCGCCGGCACAGAGCAGTGCAGAGGGCAGTGCAGAAAGCAGCGCGCAGAGCGGGGATCGGCACACTCTGCTTCCCCCATCAGTGAGCACTGACTTGGCGATGGGCCATATAGAAGGAGCCCCTGTTGCCTGCAGAGCGGAGCCATGCAGAGCGGGGCCAACGGAGCAGAGCGGGGCCAGGTGACGTATCCGGCGTGATAGTGAGTATCGCACACGCCCTGCCCAGACGTGACCACATACTTGACAGACCCCTGAATTCAGGTCCACCGTTTGTGGACGACCAACTGTGAGCTCCCAGCTACCCTCCACGCTAGGAGGTGACCCCAGTTGAAGGCAGAGATTGCACTGAGTGTGCGACGCAGAGAGAGACAGACGGCTAGGCCAGAGCCTGACTACTAAGGACTTATGTACACCGCAGAGCGAAGTTCCATTCCTGCGGTTCACCACACTAGACTCAGTACCGTGCTAGATACGTTTGAGCATGGGAAATCTTCCTGCCTCCCAGAGACTTCGCCGAGGCATCCCACACCGCTGTTACACGTGCGACCGTTGGATCCCCGCCTGTTACAGACCTCGCCGAGACATCACGTGCCACTGTTTTCGGTGCCACCGTTGGAGCCCTGAGGAGCTGCCCCCAAGAAGACTACAGACTGATAAGTTTCACCTCTTTATTACTGAACTTTCGTTCTTCCCTGACCTAACCTGCCACTCTCCCAGTTTTGCCCCATTCCTTACCGTCACCCTACATTCCCTCACTCACTGCGTGGAGTACATTCCTTGTTTAATAAATACTTTAACTCTTGATCTGTCTCCTGTCCGTGGTGACATCCCGCGTTCCTGCTGGAACCTTACACTTGTCACACAATGGCGTGGAGGCGGCAGATCAAGCAGTTGGAGGAGGCCCTAGATCCAGCATTTCCCTGGAAGCCCTGTTAAATAACATCCTGAAGTTCAATGGGAGTAATACTATGCTGTAGAGTTGGACTGAGCGCATGAGGGGGATGTTGAGGATGCATCCCATGACCACGGCCCTGGAAGCAGAAGTAGCAGTGATGGCTTTGGATGAGGAGGCCAGGGACGTCATGTTGCAACCCCCCCCCAGACAAGGGACACCTTGGGAAAAGTGTTAATACTTGAGGAGATGCATGGGGACCCTACGGACGTAGGAGACTTACGTATGCGTCTGTTCAGGCGCATTCAGAGAGCGGGGAGACCGTGACTCAGCTTATGAATCCGCTGCAGGAACTTCATACTGCCATTGCTCGTACATTCCTTGTTTAATAAATGCTTTAACTCTTGATCTGTCTCCTGTCCATGGCGACATCCCGCATTCCTGCTAGAACCTTACAACTATAGATAGACTTCCCTACCGTAGACCACCCCACCCAAGACTGAAAGTCATTTTTTGAAATTCGTCAAGCAATGCAGCAAAAACTCTGGCAAAACCCACAAAAAATGCCCACCCATGCATCTCCTAGGTGTATTGTAAAGTATTGAACGTCTTCCTTGCAGAAAATGCCTGAAGGCTGGATGTCACTTCTTTTAAACATTTGGTGTCTTCTGAAATCTTGGATGACTTAATAGGAGTTTAAAAGCCTGAAAATGTGAACAGCAAGTTGTTTTCACATAGAAATTTATAGGACCGTTCTTTTGATCGTTTTGTCATTAATTTTCCCAGTGTTTTCCATTAGTGATGAGCAAGTATGCTCGTTGCTCGGGTTTTTCAGAGCATGCTCGGGTGTCCTCCGAGTATTTTGGAGATCTCGGAGATTTTGTTTCAGTCAATGCAGCTGCATGATTTGTGGCTGCTGGACAGCCTGAATACATGTGAGGAATGCCTGTTTGTTAGGGAATACTCAAATGCATTCAGGCTGTCTAGCAGCCACAAATCATGCAGCTGCATCTGCAGAAACTAAATCTCCGAGCACGCGAAAATACTCGGAGGACACCTGAGCATGCTCAGGAAAGCCCGAGCAACGAGTATACTCACTCATCACTATTTTACATACAAAAACACCCAGGAAAAACATAGAGTGTGAATATACAATAATCCTTATTTATTCATCCCCTTGGCAGCAGCTACCTGACACTGATAGCTAAGATTTTACCTCATGTTTTCCTATCTAGAATGATATTATAAAACCTATTTTCTTCTATTAAATGAACAAACACTGTATTGAGGATTCTGTTTTTTTGTGGTCTTGTGATTCAAAAGGAAACTGGATTGACATCAGATCCATTGGTCTTTCATTGGTGGGAGAGGAATGTCTTTCTGCAGAAAGCAAATAACAGGATGGATGACAAATGTGAGAAGGAAAGGTTAGTGACACTCGTGACTAACAGGATGCATATTTTTTTTGCAGTAGATGAGGAAGCATGTTAGTGATGGTCCATAAAGACCCTATGGCTTGTAGCCGCAGGCATATCACTTACCGGTTATAGTAACAACATTCATTACATATATGCATAAAATGTTTCTTGATCTTTTCTTTAATTCTACATTTTTTGTATTGCCCCATAGTGATATCCACAATAGCTTCTGACCACCGAGTGCAGTGACTGCAGCAGTCTGGAATAGAATGTCGGCGGCCATGTATGTGATGGCGTTCCGCGTCCATCGCATGACTACAGCAGCAAATCAAAGGCCATATCAGTCAAGAATGGAACAAGATCACCTCTGGTCCTAAAGGGGAGCTCCTTCCTGATGTAGGATGTTACAGTACATTTGGTGCGGGTGTACAGCAGGCTCAGGAGCTGAGCACACTCCATACACGGCAGAGGCCAGTTGCATTTTACAGCCAGCACCAGTCTCTAGTATCTCGAACAAGCACATTTGGGATCATCAAGTCTGCAAAAGTCCTATCCATCAAAACATAATTTTTTCTAATTTGTAAGGTAAATGCTGTAAAGAAGAAACAAACGAAAGCCTCAAAAATTGTCGTTTTTACAGTCACCGAACCTACCTCCAAAAATGCAATCAAAATGTACGTATCTCAAAATCGTATCAATAAAAATGACAGCATGGCACTAAAAAAAACAAACCCTAGCACAGGTTCATCAATGGATTATGGGACCATTAATGGAGACACAGACCAATCTTTCTAATTTTTTTGTGTTTTACAAAATTCAGAATTTTTCTAACCCTTAAATATAAAAAAAAAATATATGTTGGTTTTGCCATAATCATACTGACCTGAAGAATCACATTCTCAGGTCTTTTTTTTACCAAACACTGAACACCATCTAAATAAATTTAAAATAACAATGTTGTTTTGTTTTTTGTTGTTTTCACCGTTTCACCACTTTTCATGTTTTTAAGCACCTTATATGGTAAAACAAATGGTGTCATTCGAAACTCATCCCCCAAAAATAAAGTCCTCAGACCACTGTGCCGTTATGGCTATTAGAGGAAGGGAAGGAGAAAAAAAATGCGCAAAGACATTGACGAGCAAAAGGGTAACAATGCTTTGACCTTCTGACTTTCAGGCTCCAGATCTCACCATCCACTACTGCTTTGAATGTGAGACTTCCATCATTTTATAGACAATCATCTTGGGTATCTCATACATTAATTACGCTAATTTGACTTGCATATATTTAGAATATGATTAGTTATGCAGATTCTTGTCATGTCACTGCATTGTTATTGTTTTGCTCCTAAAAATATAAATTTTATTATTGTGTTAGTATTTTGTAAATCCACCTTTGGCTTTCAGCACTGCCTGAATCCTTCTGGGCTGCTCTCGATCAGCTTCACGCATGTCTCGACCGAAATCTGACTCCAGGCCTCTATTACACGTTCCCAAAGTTGGTGCATACTGGTCAACTCACTGGAGTATGAATACAACATTTTCTTCAACTCTACCTACATGTGTTTTATTCGGTTGAGGTCTTGGTACTGTGAGGCCAATCCAGCGCCTCTACTTCATTGTCATTGAACCATTTCTTCACCAATCTTGGCCTATTCTTTGGGTCGTTGACCTGCTGGAACACTATGTCGTCTTTTTCATACCCATAGTACTCGAATGTATGAAGTAACGCGTCTTGTAGGATACTCAAAAATATAGCTCAGCATTGAGACAACCATCAATGCTGGTCAAGTATCCAACGACTTTGGCTGAGAAACAACACCATATCATCAGGCTTCCTCCACCAAACGTGACATTTGCTTCAATTTCTCAATCCGTTTTTTCTTTGTTTCTTCCGCACTCATTTGCACCCATCAGAGCCTAGTCTACTGACTTTTGTGTCATCGCTCCAAATCACTCTTGTCCAATCTTCTACTGTCCACTTTTTGTACTTTTTTGCAAATTAGAGAGACTTATGATAATATTGAAGTTGAAGCTTCTTCACCTTTTTTCAGGTCACCATTCCAGACTTTTGTAACGTACGTCACACAGTGCTTACATGGACGTCTGTGACCTCCCTATTATGAAGCATACAAGCCTCCTCCACTGCCGTGTTTGTTGCACCAGAACTGATAGACCTTGTGATGAGCTGACTTATTGACTCCGATATTTTGCCTGGACGACCATCTCTTAGCTTCTGAATGGTTGGACGGACTTCATTTCGTATTCTTCCAGCTGTCATGGCACTCACATGATGGAATTTGGCAGTCTTCTTGGCCGGGAGACCGCTATCAAGGAGCTGGATGATACTGTTACTCTTTTCTTGGGACATCGCCTTCATGGCTGCTCCTCGATTCAAACCAGTGACCTCTCACTTGGGAATCAACCTAATAACACACTGAGCTATTAGGGAATGTGAGGACAGGTTGTAATTTGTAGTATTCAGGAAGAAAAGATTTTTCCACCACCTGGAGTAAAACAGTAACAATGCAGTGACATGACAAGAATCTGCATAACTAGTCATATGCCAAATAGCTGCAAGTCCAATTTATGTATGCGATATCCAAGATGATTGTCTATAAAATGATGGAAGTCTCATGATCAAAGCAGTAGTGGATGGTGAGCTAAGGAGCCTGAAAGTCAGAAGTTCAAAACATTGTTATCCATTAGCTCATAAGTGCAAGTCCTGGGGTGTTTGCTATGCTCTCATCTGTTATGTGCACCTTCAGTCACTGACAATCACGTGAAATTGTGTGCCTCTGTCCTCTGCCAAACCACTTAGGATAGTTTTGACACCAGCAAAGGTATGTTGAATGGTTGAACTAGACCTTGTCTCTAATTCCAGTCACTGCTGTAAATTTAAGACACTGGTGATGGTACGGGCACAGCTGTGACCTGTCCTGCACATTTAGGAAGCAAGAAAGATTTCCAGATGTCAAGCTTGAAATCCAAGAGTAGGATCCAATTTCTACCTCTACCGCTAGAGTAGCGGTGGATACCGCACCTGAAAGCCAGCTTGTCCAGGACCGAGACGTAGAGCGCATACAGCATACAGACTAACGGCGGACACCGTGTCTGTTTTCTGCTTGGTCGTTTTCCCTGAGATTCAGCATACAGCATACAGACTAACGGCGGACACCGTGTCTGTTTTCTGCTTGGTCGTTTTCCCTGAGATTCAGCATACAGCTTACAGACTAACGGTGGACACCGTGTCTGTTTTCTGGCTGGTCCTTTTCCCTGAGATTCAGTATACACGGGTTGTTACAGATAACACTTCTCAGCAGGGCCGGCGTCAGCACCCGGCACACCAGGGCAAGTGCCGGGGCCCTGAGCAGGCGGGGGGCCCACTCGCCGTCGGGCACCCCGGCGCCCGATAGCGGTGTCAGCGCCGCCACTGGGCCCCCCCGCTTGCTCAGGGCCCCGGCAGCAGCCGGCAAAATACTTACCTCTCCCCGTGCCTCCGCTGCCGCAGCTCCGAGCTCCAGGGGGTGCCTGCGCCAGCGCTTCCTCTCTCACAGCAGCGCCGCTGAATGACGTCATCATTCAGCAGCCGGCTGTGGAAGAGAGCGCGCGGACGCCGGACAGGTGAGGCGTGTGTGTGTGTGTGTGCCTGCTGCATGTGTGTATGTGAGAGAGTGCTGCCTGCGGTGCTGTATGTGTGATGGTGGTGGGGGAATGCAGTGATGGTGGTGAGGAGGCAATGATGATGGGGAGGCAATGATAATGGGAAGGCAATGATGATGATGATATTAATGGGGAGGCAATGATGATGATGATGATGGGGAGGCAATGATAATGGGAAGGCAATGATGATGATGATATTAATGGGGAGGCAATGATAATGATGATGATGGGGAGGCAATGATAATGGGAAGGCAATGATGATGATGATATTAATGGGGAGGCAATGATGATGATGTTGATGGGGAGACAATGATAATGGGAAGGCAATGATGATGATGATATTAATGGGGAGGCAATGATAATGATGATGGGGAGGCAATGATAATGGGAAGCAATGATGATGATGATGATATTGATGGGGAGGCAATGATGATGATAGGGAGGAAATGATGATGATGATGGGCAGGCAATGATGATGAGGGGAGGTAATGATGATGATAATGGGCAGGCAATGATGATGATAATAAGGAGTCTTTCCACAGCTCCCTTTCCTGAGCCGTAACAGTGCAGAGCGCAGCACAGTGTAAAGGAGAGCTCCATATTTTGTATGGAGCATTATATTGGGTCCAGTATTCTGTATGGAGCATTATATTGGGTCCAGTATTCTGTATGGAGCATTATATTGGGTCCAGTATTCTGTATGGAGCATTATGGGGGATGGCGGGGTGACATCCTGCATGGGGTATTATATGGGTGATGAGGGGGAGACTATGTGGTGCCCATAATATTGTATGGAGGACTGTACTGTCCGGTCTATACTGTGCGCTGTGAGGATTTGGCGGTTTATGAGCTATTGTACAATTTACAATAGGTATCAGTCATGTAATGGAAGAAGAGAAGTGTTTGGCGTTGTGCTGTACCCATATTTCTCTGCAGTATCTGTGCATCATGAATCGTGGTCTGTGTTAAGGGGGCCCACTGAGACTCTTTCGCCCGGGGCCCATAAAAACCTGGAGCCGGCCCTGCTTCTCAGCACAAGGGCATTTTTTGCCTATCTTCTATATAGGATACGTTCAATATCTATTTCTATAGTACGGTACGTCTGAAGCATCTCTCTATCCAGAATACCCACTGCACCCCAGAATGCTATGTACTCCCCTTTTCTGTTTTAACTGGTACGTCTGAAGCATATCTCTATGTAGAATACCCACTGCACCCCAGAATCCTATGTACTCCCCTTTTCTGTTTTAACTGGTAGATCTGAAGCATCTCTCTATCCAGAATACCCACTGCACCCCAGAATGCTATGTACTCCTCTTTTCTGTTTTAACTGGTACGTCTGTAGCATCTCTCTATCCAGAATACCCACTGCACCCCAGAATCCTATGTACTCCCCTTTTCTGTTTTAACTGGTAAGTCAGAAGCATCTCTCTATCCAGAATACCCACTGCACCCCAGAATCCTATGTACTCCCCTTTTCTGTTTTAACTGGTACTCTGCTGCTTTTTCCCTGATTTTAATTCCATGTAGCATACTTCAGATTTACTGAATACATATTGATATGTCTGTGATCCTCACTCCTCTGCCTATCCCTCCATCTTAATCTGTCTTTCTTCAGCTTTGGTGCTAGGCAAATGTTTTATTAACTGCAATCTGTTAATTTCCCCCTGCTGTGAACTCTCCTCCTGCTCCTTTCTCCTCCCCTCTCTCTGTCACACCTGGCTTAATTTCTTGGACATTTGAATGGTATAAGTTGAATGGAGCAGGTCAGACATGACCTTGGTCAGATGTGACATGATTTGAAGTGTGACATCTTTGAAGTGTTACATCAGAAATAGATCCAGAAATAGTCCAGAAATCGGTCAGAAGGTAAGAATAATCACTGTCTTCTCACTTTACTTGCCTTTCTTTTACCATGCTCTTTAACCATGCTCACATTTGCCCTCACCGTTTTTGCTCCACTAATCTTCACTCTCCTTCGCTGTCCCCAAACCCCTGCAAGCTCGAGTCAAATAACTGTCTCCCCCTCTCTCTTACCCCCCCACATTGCCTCATCTGCAGACCTGCTTCTTAACCTCAGACCTCTCCCACTAAAATATAACGTAAGCCGGTCACTCTCCTTCACACATCTGCTTTCCCTTTCTCTGCTTCTTCTCACTGCTGGAGACATATCCCCCAATCCTGGTCCCCCCTGCCTCATACATCCCACTAATCCTCACCCCTATACTTCTCACAGTAAGAGAAACTACCGCAATCCCTCACACTTAAAACCTGTGCCACTGACCCTACCCCCCAGCTTCCTCTCTCTGGAGCACTCTGGAACGCCCGCTCCATCTGCAACAAGCTCCACGTGACCCACGATCTCTTTACCTCCCGCAACCTCTCCTTCCTGGCCCTCACTGAGACCTGGCTGACGCCCCATGACATGGCCTCCCCTGCTGCACTGAGTTACGGTCGCCTCCACTTCACCCACACTCCTCGCTCTGGCAACAGACATGGTGGAGGCGTGGGTTTCCTTCTTTTCAATAACTGCTCCTTCAACCCTATCCAACCCCCACCCTCCCTCATCCTCCCTTCCTTTGAGGTCCACTCGGTCCATATCTACTCTCCTTCTAATCTCCAAATGGCCGTCATATACCGACCACGGGGCTCAGCCACTGCCTTCATTGACCAATTCTCCAGCTGGCTTCTTTACTTTCTCTCTGCTTACATCCCCACCATCATCATGGGTGATTTTAATATCCCTATTGACACCTGCCAGCCAGCAGCCTCCAAACTCCTGTCACTTACTTCATCCTTTGGACTTACTCAGTGGTCCTCCACAGCCACCCACACAGACGGACATACATTAGACCTCATCTTCACCCGCCTCTGTTCCCTATCCAATCTCACAATCTCTCCCCTTCCCCTATCAGACCACCACCTACTCACCTTCTCATCCCTGTCCTCTTCACCTGCCCTCTATGTCCAGCCACTGGCACATCCTCGCAGAAACCTCGCACACCTAGACATTCACAGACTCTCAGACTCTTTTCTACCTCTGTCCTCCATATCTTCACTCCACGACACAGACAGCGCCACCTCTTTCTATAACACCACCCTCACATCTGCCATAGACTCAGTTGCCCCTCTCACGCACGGCAAAGTGCGACGAATCAATAGGCAACCCTGGCACAACAATCTCACCAAAAAACTTTGACAATCATCCAGGGTCGCGGAGCGGCATTGGAAGTAAACATGCCTGCCAGACGACTTCACTGCTTTCAAACAAGCTACACTTGCCTTCAAAATAGCCCTCACCTCTGCTAAAGAGACCTATTTCACAAACCTTGTATCTTCATTATCCTACAACCCAAAACAACTGTTCAGCACATTCAACTCTCTCCTCCACCCACCACTGCCACCTCCAACTCCCCTCATCTCTGCGGAAGACTTTGCCACCTACTTCAAAAACAAGATCGACCAAACAAGGCAAACCTTTACTGTTCCACCATTCCAACCACTCCATATACCAGACCTCTGCCCTTCCCTACTAACCTCCATCTCCAACATGACTGAAGGAGAACTTACTCATCTCCTTTTCAAATCACACCTCACCATCTGTGCACTTGACCCCATCCCTTCCCACCTGCTCCCCAACCTCACTAACACGCTCATCCCAGCCCTAACCCATCTCTTCAACCTATTGCTATCTTCTGATACCTTTCCCTCCCCCTTCAAACATGCCACCTTCACACCCATCCTCAAAAAAGCAAACCTTGACCCAACTGCTATGCCCAGCTATCGCCCAATATCATTGCTCGCGTTTGCTTCCAAACTCCTTGAGCAGCATGTTCACGCTCAACTTTCCTCCCACCTCTCATCTAACTCTCTCCTTGACAACCTCCAATCTGGCTTCCGCCCCCACCACTCCACTGAAACTGCCCTGACCAAAATTACTAATGACTTACAGCCAAAGCTAAAATGACAGTTCTCCATCCTCCTCCTCCTTGACCTGTCCTCTGCCTTTGACACAGTCGACCACTGCCTACTGCTACAGATTCTTTCTTCCCATGGCATCAAAGACCTTGCCCTGTCCTGGATCGCCACTTACCTTTCCGACCGCACATTTAGCATCTCCCACTCCCACTCTACCTCCTCATCCCGCCCTCTCTCTGTTGGAGTCCCTCAAGGCTCTGTCCTGGGGCCCCTACTTTTTTCCATCTATACCACTGGCTCCCAATTCCCCAACGAATCCAATTCAAACTACTAACACTGACCTACAAAGCCGTCCACAACCTGTCTCCTCCCTATATCTCTGATCTAATCTCCCAATATCTTCCTTCACGTAATCTTCGATCCTCCCAAGACCTCCTACTATCCTCCACACTAATTCGTTCCTCACTCAACCGCCTCCAAGATTTCTCCCCAATATCCCCCATCCTCTGGAATCCCACGCCTCAACATGTACGATTATCCACCAACCTTGGATCCTTCAGACGGAACCTGAAAACCCATCTCTTCAGGAAAGCCTACAGCCTGCAATAACCATTCTGCCTCCTCGTCACCACCCGAGCTTCCGCCTCACCGCCACCACCCGAGTTGCTGCCTTGCCGCCACCACCAGAGCTGCCGCCTCGCCGCCGCCACCACCACCAGAGCTGCCTCACCCCTGACCTTCTGTTTCTTCCCCATTATCCCGTAGAATGTAAGTCCGCAAGGACAGGGTCCTCTCCCCTCTGTACCAGTCTGTCATTGTAAATTTGTTTACTGTAAACGATATCTATAACTTTGTATGTAACCCCTTCTCATGTACAGCACCATGGAATTAATGGCGCTATATAAATAAATAATAATAATACCTCATCATAGTTAGATCGTAGATAGAAAGTAAGCCACTAGTACACCAGGGATGGACAGTCGACCACTTAGTCACCAGACTGGATCCAATTCGCTGAATCAGAGTCAATTTCAAAAAGCAATGTGGGCAATGAACCTAAAAGGAGAAGTGTTTTGACAAAAGGCCATCTCCATCTTCATAGTCTATGACCTTTTCTTGTGGCTTTGCCAAGCTATATAATGTCCAGTGTCCCCAGAGTAAGACAAAGCAGAAGCTACAACCAAGAATGAATACTACTGACATTGTGCAAATATTTTTGCTAGGTTTGATCGTCAGGAAATCTTCTTACTTTGCACATCTCTCCTCTTATCAATGAAGCCTTTGATGACCCTTTCCCATAAATCTACATGCATAAAGCAGCAATTGCAGTAGAGGCTTGGTGTAAACTCTCCAGTAACTTTCACGTCTGTCTTTAGTTGGAGTTGACATCCACTTGACATTGATTTTTTGTTTCCTCCTTCATCCCTGCAGGTGATAAAACATTTCCTCGCGCTCTAGATTTCTCCTGGTGATTTTCTGGGAAGCCTGAGGCTGTCCCTCACTTTATCTGTGATTGCCACTGACAAGTAGGCTATTACAGGGAGAGTTGAACGATAATTTTATCTGTGCCATTTAAAGTGCACCTGTCACTGTAAATTAACATTTTCCCGTTCATCAGTTTATTGGTTGGAAAATTAAAAAAAAAATCATTGAGGAGAGTGAAACTTCCAAAATATAGGAAGTAGCGTTGCTATAGGGGAGAACAGGGAATGTGCCCTAGGTGCTGAGTGTCCGGAATATGAAAGGGTAATTCCCATTTTTATAGAAGAAAATATTGTTGGATAGTTCTTGTAAATAAAAGCACTTTTGCAATTTGAAGATTATTACAGATTATTAAAATTTGCAGCCTTCTTGAGGTATTAACACTTTCCTTTTGTTTTGTTTGTTGCCTCGGAGACCGACCACTCCTATTATCAATCTTGTTAGTACAGCACTGAAGTTGACTGTATCCTGACTCCATAACTAGGCTGCGACTGTAGGGCGCTTGAGACTTGGCTGTTTCTATGTACCATTACTCACACAAAGACATTTCATGAGCTAGCTTGACTCGACTGCAGAGGGCATGTATGAAGAATCTGTAGATCGTGTTCCGGGGTGGTCTCCCCAGGATACAGCGGACTGTGAACAAAGAACACGACCAGATGACTTGTGAAGGAACTATTCTTTACTGCAAACAGAAGCTGAGTTCCTCAAACAACACAGAGGAAAACACAGTATAGGTTCACAATACACCTAGTCAGAGTCGACCAGGACCACTGTGCTGCACAACCTATGGGCCCCGAATGTGCTGCAAAGTATAATTTGCCTGACCTATGCTTCTGCCTAATGCGGTAGCTAAGGGGTTAACCACAGACAAAGGTGCTATTAGAAGGGTGCAAGGGCTGACCCAACAGTGGTGCAGCACAACAGCTAAAAACTTAACAATTCTCTAATCCACTCATTCCTCCCACCCACAGGTGATTCTCATCTCAGGGTTTTGATAAGAGTATATGTATATAAGCCTCTTCAAGATTATGAGCATTTGCTCTAGTTCATACAATTCTGCTTGCAAACAATTTCTCTGCCTGACAATCTACGTTTGGCACCAAACTCTCTCTAGATATGTGTGCGCTCCCACTGTGGTCACTGTGGTGGGGCCTGAGCTCAGGACTAACCGACCATAACCCGATCATGGAGGAACACCGTGATCACTGTGGTGGGGCCAGAGCTCAAAACTAACCGACCATAACCTGATCGTGGAGGAACACCGTGATCACTGAAGTGGGCCCTAAGCTCAGGACTAACCAACCATAACCCAATCACAGAGGAACACCGTGATCAGTGTGGTGGGGCCTGAGCTCAGGACTAACCGACCATAACCAGATCGCGGAGGAACACCGTAATCACTGCAGTGGGGCCTGAGCTCAGGACTAACCAACCATATCCTGATCACGGAGGAACACCGTGATCACTGTGGTGGGGCCTAAGTTCAGGACTAACCGACCATAACCTGATTGCAGAGGAACACCATGATCACTGTGGTGGGGCCTAAGCTCAGGACTAACCAACCATAACCTGATTGCAGAGGAACACCGTGATCACTGTGGTGGGGCCTAAGTTCAGGACTAACCAACCATAACCTGATTGCAGAGGAACACCATGATCACTGTGGTGGGGCCTAAGCTCAGGACTAACCAACCATAACCTGATTGCAGAGGAACACCATCATCACTGTGGTGGGGCCTGAGCTCAGGACTAACTGACCATAACCTGATTGCAGAGGAACACCATGATCACTGTGGTGGGGCCTAAGCTCAGGACTAACCAACCATAACCTGATTGCAGAGGAACACCATGATCACTGTGGTGGGGCCTAAGCTCAGGACTAACCAACCATAACCTGATTGCAGAGGAACACCATGATCACTGTGGTGGGGCCTGAGCTCAGGACTAACTGACCATAACCTGATCGCGGGGGAACACCGTGATCATTGTGGTGGGGCCTAAGCTCAGGACTTAGCAACCGTAACCAGCTGGTGGAGGAAGATGGCTGATCATCCATTGGGCTGTTAGCTGAGAAGCTGGGAGTGGATGCTGGACTTGTCACTTAAAGAGTGGTCTTTAGCCCGACAGGCTAGCAGGAGGCACTCCACATCACATCAAAGTTTTTATTTCTAATAGGCATCACGGGAACAGGTAAACGATTCTCCAGTACAGTTTCTGGGACACAACAAACTCCGGGCTCCCAGGATGGCAGTGGATCTCTTCCTTACTTGTCCTCCTCCTGTCGGCTCTTTCCTCCAACTGAAAAACACTACGAGATCTGCAAATGACTTCTTGTGGCCGAAGTCCGATACTGCAAGTCTATTTGAAACCATCTCAGAATTCCAGAAGAAGGTTTGTTTTCAAGCTGAATTTTTGTAGCTATGCACAATTACAGCAGCAGAAGCTGTATCAGCTGCAGTAGGTAAAATAGACTATTCTAAACTTGAACTGTGAAACATGAAGTTCTTATGATGGCAGACATACAGAGAGAATAAGGAAGAAGAAGGACGGGATTGCTGAGATCAGAGCTAGGGAGTCAGACAGACAGCGATAGAAGGAGGACAAACTTCTAAAAGGCAAACCTTATTGCATATAAACTGAGCACCGTTATTCATGACAACTTCACATGCTTCATGTACAATTTGCATATACAACATCATCACGCCGTTAAGCAAACAGCGTTCCCGCCGCTCTCCTTCCCCCCCGGTTCTTCCATCCTTCCTTTACTTTCTCTTTATATACAGGGTCCATTACTTACCAAGATCAATGGCCACTCTGCGCCTTTCCATTCTGTGACTTAGCACCGCCCTAGGTCCAGCCCCGGTATGGTCTTCCTCCCCTTTCAATTCATGAGTCCCCGGAGGTTGAATGCGCACGCGCAGGACCTGAACTTTCCTTCTGACCTCCGGAAGTGCTTACACAAGTGAACGCAGTGCGTTCCACTGCGTGTCATGGAGCGCATTTCCAGAAGTCCCTTTTGTAATAGGAGGCAGGTCCTTTGGCTGGCACGCGCTATACTGATCTCCAGTGGATTAAACTCTAAATTGACATCCAATCAGCACTGTGCACCTTTTATTTAACACTTCCCTTAACACCTACACAATATCACGCCCCTGGAAGAAGCAACTCTTGCGAAACAGTGCTAGTCGGGCGAGGGGACTGTTAGCAGCAGCTATCCCCGATGGCTTAGCTTCATAAACACCAGCACAACCGCACCACATTTAAAGCAGGTAAATAATAACATGAATCTATTGACCTTATATAACTTACACATCTACCTTTCTCATGGTGATCTAACCGATACTAATGTCACTGAACTAATTTGTTGAAATACCCATAGTAAACTCCAAACCCTATTTATTTCCTTCCGGTGCTTTGCCTCTCCCTCCCTCTTGGAGGCAGTCTATTGTGCCTATACAATGGTCTATGGATATAAAGCAGCTGAATTGTGCCAACTGATTTACCCTACCATGTTAGGAGGGATTCTGGATAGTCAATAGCACCAGGATACACATATTAGGATTATTGGTTTTGTTTATTTAGGTGTATTTTATTTTATTTCATTTAATTGATCGCTGCCACCTACTGTCCCCAACTGTTGGAGGCCCCCTTATGCCCTGTCTTCTTAATTCTGATTTTAATTAACATTGTTATTTAATAAAGATAATTTTAATTTTATTCTCTTCTTTGGATCATTTCATATCTATATGGAGTTTAGCATAACAGATTATGTTGACTAATATAAACTCAACAGCAATAATACAATAAAATACTGTATGATTCCCAAATTGTGGAGCATGACAGGCCGGAATTAGGAGGTAACAGCCCTCTCCAGCAATCCTGGACATTTTCAAAACAGTGCTTACAAGCTCAAAAGAAAACAGCTTGTAAGCGCAGCACATGTTATCTAGCAGCTGTGGTCGGTCTCCAAGGCAACGAGTTGTAAATAAACATAGTAAAATCTCAAGAATGGCAGAAAATTTTGACAAGCAGCAAATTGCAAATTTGCTTCAATTAAGCACTATCAGACAATATCCATTTAAAAAGATGAGAATATCACTTTAAATGCTAAAACATGTTATTAAATGGTACAAAAATATATAATATGAATGAATTTAAATCAATGACATAATTAGGGAACTAAGTAACTTGAGTACAAATGAGTAAAAGATATGAAAGAATGTATTAATTCATTTAATTCATTCATTTTATATTTTCACCATTTAATAACCAGCTTCATTCATGGATTCACATTTCACAAGTTCTCTAATGTTGTAATTAATTATTTAACACATTAGAGAACAAATGGTGAAAATTATAATATGAAGGAATATAATCGATTAACGAAATTAGAAAATTAATAGAGAAGGTATAAAAAAAAGGAATGAATTAATAATGTATGAAGAGTGAACATTATTACATGCTAAAATCAGGTTATTAAATGCTAAAAAGTATACTGAATGAATTCCATTAAATAACTAGAAAATGAATGAATTAAAAAGAAGATATGAATTAACGGAATTAATACATTTGTTAGAAAATGTACAAATAGTGAACAAGTAAAAGTACCCAACAAAATCTACACTCCCTCCTTTTTTTTGGCTGCAGAATGACTGTCACAGATCAAGTTCAAGGATTTTGGTGAGGAATTAAATAAGCAAATTGTCTCTTCAGAGAGGAAGAGGACTAGAACTCCAGCACTACCTATTGGAAGCAGAGATCTAGAGTTCTAGTCCTCTTCCTCTATGAAGAGACAATTTGCATATTTAATTTCCCAGAGGAACATGCTTGACTTATAAGTCTCCTCGCTCTGGCATGCCAGTCTGTCTCCTCGCTCTGGCATGTCACTCTCCACAAGGAGAAACGTTACCCCTTACACCGCGAAGTGGAATCACAAATTCTAAAATCTAAAACAAGTAAAAAAAAATCAGATTATTTTTTAGGAAATATCACAAATTTCCACAGTAGATTTTTCCCGCGATCAAAAGACGCCAAGTGTGAACTAAGCCATGACTTGGTCTGGCGTAATTTTCGGGCCTCTTGCACGCTCCTGTTCCTCCGCGCATCAATATGTGGCACAATCCCAACGTGTGCCTTGCTGTTTCAGCTCCGCAGGACACTTGTAAGGGGAGATGCCTTTTCCTTGGTCCTGTATCTCTCTCCTGGCTCTGGAATGTGCGTTTAGTCTTCAGATTTCCTGTTGAACTGTATAGATTTCCTGAAATCCGTTCTTTGCACCCTAGGGTTCTCCAGGCCGCTCTCCCTCTCTCTCCCTCTCTCCTTCCTCTCTCACATGGTAGATTTTCCTTCCTGTTCTCCTCCAGCTGAAGTGTGAGCAGACAGGAGGACAGTGAATGGATGCGCTCCATATGTGCTAGGAATTCTCAGGATCTACACCTCTCTGTGTGTCATATCTGGATTTCGCGTCCTCGTTGGGGTTTTTTTTTAGCACTTTTGTATCATGGAATAATGGGTTTTACTCTGGTGCACAAACTTGGAATGGAAAATCGACCTGAACATATCCCGGTGAGTTCTGCTCCGGCTGGGAGTGGTTTTACTATTGTGTTAACTTTACCAAAAGTGAAATAATATATACAGATGTAGCAGAGCTGAATTTGTCAATGAGCTGTGCCTTTTGTGAGTTGGGGAAACTTTTTCTGCAGTCCTGTGCAAACCACAAATGTCTTACAACCTTGTAATATCTCCTAGGAGTGCAACATACTCAGCTCTGCTGCATCTGACAAACACAGTTTTATTTTTGTAATCTCGAAATGCATGCAATGTTTTTGCTTTTCCCATAGACTGAAATCTACTGTGATAAACCCGAAAGGTAATATTACAATGGTTCCCTGACTTATGATACCTCACTGGGTTAATCTGCAGTCCTATGTAAAACCTACACAATGTGCAAAAGTCCAGTAGAGTCAGTTCTCTTTCAAACTCAACTCTTCTGCATCTGACAATCACAACTCTGTAGTATCCAGCTCAATAGAGCTACTGGTATTTGCTATCTATCCATTATCTATCCATTTATCTATATTATCTATTATCTATCTATCTATCTATCTATCTATCTATCTATCTATCTATCTATCTATCTATCTATCTATCTTATCTATCTTATCTATTATCTATCCATTATCTATCTATCCATCTATAATCTATGTATCATCTATATATTATCCATCAATCTATTATCTATCTATCATCTATTATCTATCAATCTAGCTATTATTTATCTATTATCTATCTAGTATATAGTTACAGTGACATGTAAAAGTTTGGCACCCCTGTTCAACATTACTGTTATTGTGAACAGTTAAGTAAGTTGAAGATTAAATGATCTCTAAAAGACCTAAAGTTAAAGATGACTTTGTATTTTAGGCAAATATATATATATATATATATATATATATATATATATATATATATATACAGTACAGACCAAAAGTTTGGACACACCTTCTCATTCAATGATTTTTCTTTATTTTCATGACTATGAAAATTGTAGAATCACACTGAAGTTATCAAAACTATGAATTAACACATGTGGAATTATACGTTACACTTTACAAAAAAGTGTGAAACAACTGAAAATATGTCTTATAATCTAGGTTCTTCAAAGTAGCCACCTTTTGCTTTGATTACTGCTTTGCACGCAGAAAAGGTGAACGGATGGACTCTACATGCCTGGTTCCCACCGTGAAGCATGGAGGAGGAGGTGTGATGGTGTGGGGGTGCTTTGCTGGTGACACTGTTGGGGATTTATTCAAAATTGAAGGCATACTGAACCAGCATGGCTACCACAGCATCTTGCAGCGGCATGCTATTCCATCCGGTTTGCGTTTAGTTGGACCATCATTTATTTTTCAACAGGACAATGACCCCAAACACACCTCCAGACTGTGTAAGGGCTATTTGACCAAGAAGGAGAGTGTGGGGTGCTACGGCAGGTGACCTGGCCTCCACAGTCACCAGACCTGAACCCAATCGAGATAGTTTGGGGTGAGCTGGACCGCTCACCGCTTCACTTTTGAATAAATCCCCAACAGTGTCACCAGCAAAGCACCCCACACCATCACACCACCTCCTCCATGCTCCACGGTGGGAACCAGGCATGTAGAGTCCATCCGTTCACCTTTTCTGCGTGCAAAGCAGTAATCAAAGCAAAAGGTGGCTACTTTGAAGAACCTAGAATATAAGACATATTTTCAGTTGTTTCACACTTTTTTGTTAAGTGTAATGTATAATTCCACATGTGTTTATTCATAGTTTTGATGCCTTCAGTGTGATTCCACAATTTTCATAGTCATGAAAATACTGAAAAATCTTTGAATGAGATGTGTCCAAACCTTTGGCCTCTGTACTGTATATATATATTTTATATATATATATATTAAGAACCATCGTACGACCAGCTCTACCCTTTCCTAGTGTATTCTCACCCATCCCTGCAGACTGTGAGCCCTCGCGGGCAGGGTCCTCTCTCCTTCTGTACTTGTGTGTCCCTTGTCCAGCACATGTTTATTGTACCTGTCTATATTTTTCCCCTTTTCATATGTAAAGCGCCATGGAATAAATGGCGCTATATAAATGTATAATAATAATAATAATAATAATAATAATATGCAGTGATTTTTTTAATTTAAAAAATTACAAATAGGAAAATGGGCAGATGCTAAAATTTGGGCACTCTTGGAGATTTGTGTGCTCAGATAACTTTGACCAAGGTTTCAGACCTTAATTAGCCTGTTAGCGTTATAGCTTGGGTCACTATAATCATTAGGAAAGGCCAGGAGATGAAAATTTCCCAGCTTTCTAAAAATCCAGCCTCCTCTAACCTTGTGCCAAAAAACAGCAGCCATGGGTTCTTCTAAGCAGCTGCCTAGCACTCAGAAAATGAAAATGATGGAGGCCACAAAGCAGGAGAAGGCTATTAGAAGATAGCAAAGTTGTCCTTTCTTCAGTTCAAAATGTAATTTAAGAAGTGGCAGTAATCAGGGACAGTGGAAATCAAGGTAAGGTCTGGAAGACCAAGCAAAATGTCAGTGAGAGCTGCTCGTAGGATTGCTAGAGAGGCAAATCACAACCCCCATTTGACTACAAAAGACCTTCAGAAATATATAGCAGAGTTGTGGTACATTGTTCTACTGTTCAGAGACACCTGCACAAATATAGCCTTCATGGAAGAGTCATCAGAAGAAAATCCCTCCTGCGTCCTCACCATAAAATTCAGCATCAGAAGTATGCAAAAGAACATCTAAATAAGCCTGATGCATTTTGGAAACAGGTCATGTGGACTGATGGGGGTTAAAATAGAACTCTTTGGCCACAATGATCAATGGTATGTGTAGAGAAAACCAGCTGTAAAAAAGCTGAAGTTGAAAAGAGGATTCACAAGAGGCTTCTACAAATGGATAATGATCCTAAACACACGTCAAAATCCACAATAGATTACATCAAAAGGCGCAAGCTGAAGGTTTTACAATGGCCCTCACAGTCCCCTGATCTGAACATTATGTAAAATCTGTGGCTAGACCTCAAAATAGCAGAGGATGGAAGACGACCCAGGAATCTCACAGAACTGGAGGAATTTACCAAGGAAGATTGGATGAAAATCCCTCAAAAAAGAATTGGCTCAGTGGATAGCACTTGCAGCCTTGCAGCGCTGGAGTCCTGGGTTCAAATCCCACCCAGGACAACATCTGCAAGGAGTTTGTATGTTCTCCCCGTGTTTGCGTGGGTTTCCTCCGGGTACTCCGGTTTCCTCCCACACTCCAAAAACATACAGATAGGGAATCTAGAATGTGAGCCCCATCGGGGACAGCGATGATAATGTGTGCAAACTGTAAAGCGCTGCGGAATATGTTAGCGCTATATTATAAAAATAAAGATTATTAATTGAAAGACTTGTCTGGCTACAAAAAGCATTTACAAGCTGTGATACTTTCAAGACAAGATGCTACTAGATACTAATAGTTAGGCAGGGTGCCTAAACTTTGCATCTGCCCGTTTTCCTTTTTGTATTTTTTAAAATGTAAAAGATGAAAATAAATATTGTTGTTTTTTTTTGTCTAAAATACTGTACAAAGGAAATGTCTTTACAAAGCCTAAAAGTGCCATTAAGAGGCCAATGATAAGTGTGTTACAGCTTTCTAGAAGTTTATAACTGAATGACACGAGCATACTGGGGCAGTATTATAGTAGTTATATTCTTGTACATAGGGGCAGTATTTAGTAGTTATATTCTTGTACATAGAGGCAGTATTATAGTAGTTATATTCTTGTACATGGGGCAGTATTATAGTAGTTATATTCTTGTATATAGGGGCAGTATTATAGTAGTTATATTCTTGTACATAGAGGCAGTATTATAGTAGTTATATTCTTGTATATAGGAGCATAGGGGCAGTATTATAGTAGTTAGATTCTTGTATATAGGGGAGTATTATAGTAGTTATATTCTTGTATATAGGGACAGTATTATAGTAGTTATATTCTTGTACATGGGGCAGTATTATAGTAGTTATATTCTTGTACATAGGAGCAG
This sequence comes from Oophaga sylvatica, assembly GCA_033576555.1. Taxonomy (NCBI): domain Eukaryota; kingdom Metazoa; phylum Chordata; class Amphibia; order Anura; family Dendrobatidae; genus Oophaga; species Oophaga sylvatica. Next base: position 430,937,465 of record JARQOD010000006.1, on the reverse strand, counting down.
TATTATAGTAGTTATATTTTTGTACATGGGGCAGTATTATAGTAGTTATATTCTTGTATATAGGAACAGTATTATAGTAGTTATATTCTTGTATATAGGAGCAGTATTACAGTAGTTATAGTCTTGTATATAGGGGAAGTATTACAGCAGTTATATTCTTGTACATAGGGGCAGTATTATAGTAGTTATATTCTTGTACGTAGGAGCAGTATTATAGTAGTTATATTCTTGTACATAGGGGAAGTATTACAGCAGTTATATTCGTGTACATAGAGGCAGTATTATAGTAGTTATATTCTTGTACGTAGGAGCAGTATTATAGTAGTTATATTCTTGTATATAGGAGCAGTATTATAGTAGTTATAGTCTTGTATATGGGGGGAGTATTATGGAAGGTATTCCCTCATTTATACCAATACGTTTAGTCTTCATTACAGATATGATGTTGTGCTGTAAATTGTTAATCAGATGCAGAGGTTTTCCTTCAGCGTTTCTCTGGCAGGGTATCCTAGTACTGGTGTATAATTGGGGGGAGGGTGGGGTTTGTAGATTCTTATTCTGCTCTTTGGAATTCATGTTAACAAATCATTTGGTGGATAATGTAACGGGTCTGGGAGGCGGAACATCTGAGCTACTATACAAAGGGGCGGACCTTGTAAGAGAGCGGTGGCGACCAGGGTGGACGGGCAGGTAGTCACAGCAGATAAGCGAGGTAGTCTCTGAATGAACGGGCAGGAAGCCGCGGCAAGTGCCCGAGGCAGTCTCTGGAAGAGTGGGTAGGAGGTCACGGCAAGTGACCGGGGCAGTCTCTGGATGAGTGGCAGGAGGTCACGGCAAGTGACCGGGGCAGTCTCTGGATGAGTGTGTAGGAGGTCACGGCAAGTGACCGGGGCAGTCTCTGGATGAGTGGGTAGGAGGTCATGGCAAGTGACCGGGGCAGTCTCTGGATGAGTGGGTAGGAGGTCACGGCAAGTGACCGGGGCAGTCTCTGGATGAGTGGGTAGGAGGTCACGGCAAGTGACCGGGGTAGTCTCTGGAGGAGTGTAGATACGACCTGTGATGGCTGAGCCTCCAGGTAGGCTAGCAGGCAGGTAACGGATGAGCGCTCCCAGGTGAGCGGGCAGGCAGGTAACAGATGAGCACTCCCAGGTGAGTGGGCAGACAGGTAACAGATGAGCGCTCCCAGGTGAGCGTGCAGGCAGGTAACACATGAGCGCTCCCAGGTGAGCGTGCAGGCAGGTAACAGATGAGCGCTCCCAGGTGAGCGTGCAGGCAGGTAACAGATGAGCGCTCCCAGGTGAGCGTGCAGGCAGGTAACAGATGAGCGCTCCAGGTGAGCGTGCAGGCAGGTAACAGATGAGCGCTCCCAGGTGAGCGTGCAGGCAGGTAACAGATGAGCGCTCCCAGGTGAGCGTGCAGGCAGGTAACAGATAGCACAGACAGGTATCTGGCAAGGACCCTGAGGACTGAAGCAGAGTAGTGAACTGTGCAACAACATTGCTCGGGCACCTCCATTTTGGAGGAGGGGCCTTATATAAGGTGAAGTCCTCCGGCCATTGGCCGGGGACTTCTTAGGACGACGCGCGCGGCCCCTTTAAGAGGGGGGGCAGCGCCCGCGCGCGCGCCCTAAGCACAGAGGCAGGAAAGGAGCGTGCACCGCCAGCAGAGCGGCAGGAGGACGCCGGACCTGGAGCAGAGGGGTGAGGGGAACAGCGTCCCTGCCTGGCAGAGGGCAGGGACGCCGACGCAACAGTACCCCCCCTTTAGGCCCCCCTTTTTTAGGCTAGAAAGAAATTTAGCTAGGATGAGAGGGGCATGGATGTTCTCCCGAGGCTCCCATGTTCTCTCCTCAGGACCAAACCCCTTCCAATCCACCAAAAAATAGGTTTTCCTTCTTACCCTTTTGGTGGCCAAAATGTTCTCTACCTCAAATTCGTTTTCAGCTGAAACCAGAGCAGGAGGCTACCTGTAGACTTGGAAAAAGAGTTAAGTACCACCGGTTTGAGTAGAGATACATGGAAGGAGTTAGGGATCCGCAAGTTGGCCGGCAGTTTCAATTTATAGGCCACTGGGTTGATTTGACTGATGACCTCCAAAGGACCGATGAATCGAGGCCCTAACTTATAGGAAGGAATCTTGAACCGGACATACTTGGACGAGAGCCAGACCTTATCCCCAGGATGGAATTGAGGAGGATCCAGACGTTTTTTGTCAGCATGTCTTTTCATACGGTCGGATGACAGAAGGAGTGCGGACCGGGTACTCTCCCATATGGAGGAAAATTTGTTAACAAGAGATTCCGCAGCCGGATTGTCCACTGAGATGGAGACGGGAAATGGGATCCGAGGATGCTGACCGAAGACTACAAAAAACGGGGATTTGGAGGAAGTTTCGCTCTCGTGATTGTTGTAAGAAAATTCGGCCCATGGCAGGAGATCCACCAGTCAGAATGGTGGACATTAACGAAGTGCCGGAGGTAACTGGTCAGGATCTGATTAACCCGCTCAACTTGACCATTGGACTGTGGGTGGTAGGCGGAGGAGAAGTCCAAGGTGACGTCTAGCAATTTACAAGTGGCTCTCCAAAAACGTGAGGTGAACTGTACCTCTCGATCCGACACGATATGGTGAGGCAGGCCATGAAGACGGAAGATGTGGCGGATAAAGTCTTTAGCCAGCTTGGGTGCAGACGGGAGGCCTGGCAGGGGAATAAAATGAGCCATCTTGGAAAAGCGGTCAACGACCACCCAAATGACCGTACAACCGGCAGAAACGGGAAGGTCCGTTATGAAGTCCATGGCTATATGCTGCCAGGGAGCAGCGGGTACAGGAAGCGGAAGGAGATGACCGGCAGGCAGAAGTCTCGGAACCTTGTTTCGGCCACATGAGGCACAGGCAGAAACAAAGTCTATTACGTCCTTGTGCAGGGTAGGCCACCAGTAATGCCGAGTAATAAGCTGGAGGGTCTTTTTTTGACCGGCGTTGCCAGCTAATTTAGACGAATGGCCCCAGTGTAGGATTCTCTCCCGATCGGGTACCGATACGAACGTCTTACCGGGAGGGAGACGATTTAGACTCACGGGAGCCACCTGCATTACTCTGGCGGGATCGATGATATGTTTCGGTTCCTCCTCGAGATCCGACACCAGGAAGGATCGGGACAAGGCGTCCGCCTTGATGTTCTTGTCTGCCGGGTGAAAATGTAGAACAAAATCGAAACGAGCAAAAAACAAGGACCACGGGCCTGACGCGGGTTAAGTCTCTGGGCATGCTGGAGGTAAGCCAAGTTTTTGTGGTCAGTGTAAATAATTACCGGATGAAGAACCCCTCGAGTAGGTAACGCCACTCATCCAATGCCAGCTTGATGGCCAATAACTCTCGGTCTCCTATGGAATAATTGCGCTCAGAAGAAGAAGAGTTTGGAGAAGAAGCCACAAGTTACCATCCTCCCGGAAGATGATTTTTGAGTAAGTACCGCTCCGGCTCCAGAGGAGGAAGCGTCAACCTCCAGGAAGAACTGCTTGTTGCCGTCCGGGCGATGCAGCACCGGGGCGGAAGAGAAGGCCTGCTTTAAGGAAAGAAAGGCCTCTTCTGCTTCGGGCGTCCATTCTTTGGGGTTAGTACCCTTACGGGTAAGTGCGGAAATTGGGCCAGTCCGGGAAGAGAAGTGCGGTATGAAGAGGCGGTAGTTAGTTGGCGAAGCCCAGGAACCGCTGAATGGCCTTCAATCCCTCTGGTCGGGGCCATTTCTCGATGGCCGACAGTTTCTCTGGATCCATTCGCAGACCGGTCTGAGAAATACGTAGCCCAAAAACGGCAGCGAGGTCTGCTCAAGAGGCATTTCTCAAATTTAGCGAAGAGGTGATTCTGCCTGAGCCTGAGCAGAACTGACGAACGTCCCTCCGGTGAGTCTGGAGATCCGGAGAGAAGACCAAGATGTCGTCCAGGTACACCACTACGCAGGAGTAGAGAAGGTCTCGGAAGATGTCATTGACCAACTCTTGAAAGACGGCAGGAGCATTACAGAGACCAAAGGGCATCACTAGATATTCATAGTGGCCGTCCCAGGTGTTAAATGCAGTCTTCCATTCATCCCGTTGACGGATACGGACCAGGTTGTACGCCCCACGGAGATCCAGTTTGGTGAAGATTCTAGCCCCCTCAAACGATCAAATAATTCTGGAATGAGCGGAAGGGGGTATTTATTCTTCACCGTGATCTGGTTAAGACCTCTATAGTCTATACAGGGCGAAGAGAGCCGTCCTTCTTTTTTACGAAAAAGAAGCCTGCTCCTGCCGGGGAGGAAGATTTCCGGATGAATCCCCTGGCCAAATTCTCCTCGATATATTCGGACATCGACCGGGTCTCAGCAGCGGATAATGGGTAAATACGCCCACGGGGAGGCGTATAACCAGGTGACAGGTCGATAGGACAATCGTATGGTCTGTGAGGAGGTAATGTCTCCGCCTCTTTTTTATTAAAGACATCAGCAAATGACCAATAGGGGATCGGAAGTCCAGGTAGATTAGTTGGGGTAGGAGAAGGACAGACAGGATGAACAGGAACCAAACACGTCTTATGACAATCCTGTCCCCAGCGAAGAACCTCTCCGGTCTGCCAGTCGAGCACGGGTCCATGTCTTTGGAGCCAAGGTAGCCCTAGTAAGAGGGCGTGAGAGAGTCCAGGCAGAACATGAAAAGAGATGCTCTCAGAATGCAGCATTCCCACTTGCAGAGTTATGGGTTCGGTGATGAGTTGGATGGGGTGTGGTAAAAGACCCCGTCCACAGCAGCGACTGATAATGGTACAACCAGAGGTTTGGTGGGAATGCGGTATTTTTCTACCAGGGACTGTGACATAAGATTCCCGGCTGCTCCAGAGTCAAGTTGGGCTAGTTCAAAATAACGATTTTCCCCACAGAGAATGGAGACTGACAGCAGCAGAGATGGAGAGGCTTTCTCCTTGTCTAGGTTGACCTCTCTGAGCGAACCTAGACACAGGCGTTTCCCGACCTCTCCGGACAGGTACGAAATCCGATGCTCCTTACTGCCACAGTAGAAGCAACTCCCCTCAGCACGGCGTAATTCCTGACGGGTTTTGACCATCTTGGTCTGGTCGACCTGCATAGGCTCAGGAGAGTGTACTTGGGGAGAAACGGAGGGAGTGACGGGTTTCTGAAACGTAGGAGCTAGATGAGGAAACCTCCTCTCACGGGTGACCTCTTTGGCCCGCTCCTGGAACCGTAGGTCAATCCGGGTGGCGAGAGTTATAAGGTCATCGAGAGTGGTAGGAATGTCCCGACCGGCGAGTTCATCCTTAATACGGCCGGACAAACCCTCCCAGAAAACGGATACCAGAGCGTCGTTGTCCCAGGCCAGCTCCGATGCAAGGGTACGAAACCGTATGGCATATTGGCCCACGGTGAGACTTCCCTGACGGAGGCGTAGCAGAGATGATGCGGATGAGATCTTTCGTCCGGGCTCGTCAAAGACTTTCCGAAAAGCCGTGAGAAAGGCAGACAGGTCGGACACCAGAGGATCTCCTCTCTCCCAAAGAGGATTCAGCCAGGCCAGGCCTCCCCAGTGAGATGGGACATGATGAAGGCAATTTTGGCCCGGTCGGAGTTAAACTGGTGGGAGAGAAGTTCAAAGTGCAGAGTGCACTGATTAATGAAGCCCCGAGCCTGAGCAGGGTCGCCTCCGAAGCGAGGAGGTGCAGAGAGCCGGGGTTCGTGACAGGAGCCCATGGTATTGGGGAGCAGAGGGGCTGCCGGATTGCGAGTCATGGCACCAGCGGTGGTAGCTGGTGGAGCTGTCAGAGTGTCCAGGCGAGAATTGACATTCCGCAGGTGACCCAGGATGGACTCCTGTTGGGACTTCTGACGGGACAGTTCATGACACAGGTCCGAGATGGAGGGAACTTGGGCGCCACCGGGTTCCATGGCCCGAGCAAACTGTAACGGGTCTGGGAGGCGGAACCTCTGAGCTACTATACAAAGGGGCGGACCTTGTAAGAGAGCGGGTGGCGACCAGGGTGGACGGGCAGGTAGTCACAGCAGATAAGCGAGGTAGTCTCTGGATGAACGGGCAGGAAGCCGCGGCAAGTGCCCGAGGCAGTCTCTGGAAGTGTGGGCAGGAGGTCACGGCAAGTGACCGGGGCAGTCTCTGGATGAGTGGGCAGGAGGTCACGGCAAGTGACCGGGGCAGTCTCTGGATGAGTGGGTAGGAGGTCACGGCAAGTGACCGGGGCAGTCTCTGGATGAGTGGGTAGGAGGTCACGGCAAGTGACCGGGGCAGTCTCTGGATGAGTGGGTAGGAGGTCACGGCAAGTGACCGGGGCAGTCTCTGGATGAGTGGGTAGGAGGTCACGGCAAGTGACCGGGGTAGTCTCTGGAGGAGTGTAGATACGACCTGTGATGGCTGAGCCTCCAGGTAGGCTAGCAGGCAGGTAACGGATGAGCGCTCCCAGGTGAGCGGGCAGGCAGGTAACAGATGAGCACTCCCAGGTGAGTGGGCAGACAGGTAACAGATGAGCGCTCCCAGGTGAGCGTGCAGGCAGGTAACAGATGAGCGCTCCCAGGTGAGCGTGCAGGCAGGTAACAGATGAGCGCTCCCAGGTGAGTGTGCAGGCAGGTAACAGATGAGCGCTCCCAGGTGAGCGTGCAGGCAGGTAACAGATGAGCGCTCCCAGGTGAGCGTGCAGGCAGGTAACAGATGAGTGCTCCCAGGTGAGCGTGCAGGCAGGTAACAGATGAGCGCTCCCAGGTGAGCGTGCAGGCAGGTAACAGATAGCGACAGACAGGTATCTGGCAAGGACCCTGAGGACTGAAGCAGAGTAGTGAACTGTGCAACAACATTGCTCGGGCACCTCCATTTTGGAGGAGGGGCCTTATATAAGGTGAAGTCCTCCGGCCATTGGCCGGGGACTTCTTAGGACGACGCGCGCGGCCCCTTTAAGAGGGGGGGCAGCGCCCGCGCGCGCGCCCTAAGCACAGAGGCAGGAAAGGAGCGTGCACCGCCAGCAGAGCGGCAGGAGGCCGCCGGACCTGGAGCAGAGGGGTGAGGGGAACAGCGTCCCTGCCTGGCAGAGGGCAGGGACGCCGACGCAACAGATAATTTGAGAAATGTAAACTTATGGTTCAGACGTCAATGTTTCTGCAGACCTCACCCCTCACGGGGTTATCCAGAAAAAACTACAACTGGGATTATGTCCCTGAAGGAGGCACTTGTCTATCAAAGGGCTTTACATTGTAGAAACCAGCGTGTCAGGGACCCCTTGTGACCATGTTTTAAGAAGATCCAGAAGATTGATTGTTCTTGTGTACCTGGCAACTATCCAAACTGTAATTAAGACGTACAGGAAGATCATTAGCTCTGCTCAGGTCCGCTCTTTTACATGCCTGCAACTGGGCAAAAGTAGAATCTCCGCTGATTTGCAGATGTTCCAGAGCTGACTTTGTGAAAAACACAAGACGACAAAACAACAATGCGTGAAAAAGGCCTAGCGTAGCATCCTAGGTTTATCTGCAGTCCATGTAAAGCCGTAGACATCTATGAATTGTGTCCAATGAAGAACTCAGACGTGATGGTTCCCAGTTAGTTAGTTGGACCAAATGTACTGGTAGGTTATATAGTGTAGCATTCTGGACACTTTACATTTCGCCATCACGTGAACCGTTCGTGCCTTTTTTCTAAAAACAGCACTTTTCCAAGTTTTTTTTGTGCTATACTTATTTATGGACCATTTCCCCATCCTGGCACAGGAAGCCGCTCATGGCCATCTGCTCATCCAGCAGCTTGTGAAAACCACCTCAGAAAACACATACCATTCTTCTCCTGGCACGCAGAAGTAGAAATGTCCGGCACCTACAGAATGGTGCCCAATGGCTGGAATCAGGAGTGAAACTGCGTCATTCAAACACCTCCGTTTTTTTGACATTTTATTGCTCAGCGACGTAACATCAAGCTCAAGGGCCCCGATGCAAAATCGTCAACACGGCCCCAAACTACAACATGCCTTTATTAGTAATATCACAGAGGAGGAAGAAAAAAAACAGGTTTTCCAATGTATCCGCACTGATCACACAAGGACAGAAATATTCTTGAAAGCTTTATTGTGCCGACGCGTTTCGTGGCAAATCTGCCACTTCCTCAGGGCCAAAGAATTCAGATTTATTAGTAATAGTCTTTTATATGGGCCAAAGGGACCTTTTGGGCCTCCTGGCTCCAGGATCTAGATACGACTGCAACCCCTTCATCTTATAATTATGCCCCTGAGGAAGATTTATAGAACTTTCTAAAAAACTATAATTTCATACATCAGTCTCAAATCTATTGTCTGCTAGTGTGGGGTGCACCAGATTTATTAAGAGGGACATGTTTTGGGCTCTCAATGTGCTTGAAAAAAAAATTACAGCTCCAATATATACATTATAGAAAATTTGCTACAGACCATGCCCTCTTAAGCAAAATTCTGTTCACTTTTTAGAAAACAGATCAGCACAAAAGGTCGAAGGTACCAACATTTTCGCACGAAAAACACTTAAAGACAAATTTTGCTACTTGTAGTACCACTTTCTACCACTAATAACAGCTAGTATTTTCTATGGAGATTTGTGCAATAGCGCCCCCTCATTCCAAAGCTTCACAAATTACAGTCATTTCCTGTTTGTTTGTCCTTGGTAATGCAGATGTAGAACTAAAATCAGAAATATCCGACAACTAGGAGTTTCCTATTGGGTTAATTGCAGCCTTTATATATAGATCATAATTTACATTCTAGTAACGGTGATTAATAATGTATAGGCAATAAGTAAAAGTGCAGCTTTAGCTAAGTTCCGCAGTGAGTGAGAAGTGCAGGATTTCCGATTTAGTTCTGCTGGATGGACGTGCATCCTATTAATACTGCAATGTAAGGACGAGCTAAGTGGTTATTAGACGAAATGGATAAAGGAGGTATAAACACATCACAAAAACATGACAGCAAATCAGATTTTTATGTTTTCATGGCAGGTTGAAAACTGAACTCAAAGACCCAATAGTTTGGGTAACTCCTCCTAGGGAACCGACCCTAAAATGTTTGCCTATGGTCCACTCTCTGTGGACTCGTCATCCCTGTTACATTGGTTGAGGCTTCAAAAAGTCATTAAATTCTATGTATCTGTTCTTTAAAGGAGTCATCCCACCAATAATTGTATGATTCTAGCAGTCGGACCTCCAATGTCAACAAGAACAGTGGTCCCGTGTGCCCCTATATGAACTGAATGGAAATACGCATGCACACGTACTGTTCTATTCACTTCTGTAGGTCTATGGAAGTGGTAGTGCGCGTGCGTCACCACTCCTCTACCATACCTCCCAACTGTCCCGGATTGAGCGGGACAGTCCCAATTCTGACCCTCCCACCCGCTGTCCCGGTCAGGAGACTATGTGTCCCGCAGTAAGAGAAGCCACCACACCCCCCATGCACCCCATCCTCGCCCTCCCAGCTCTCCACTTCAGCTTCTTACAGCAGAGCAATGACATTGCTGGCTGTCCTCCTCTGTGCACACAGGACCGGTGATGAGGTCACAGGAGGGGAGGAGTTAGGTGTCACATGGTCAGGCTCCTCGGTGTGTGCAGGTCTCTGCTGTGCTGGTTGTCATGGTGCTGTATGAGGATAAGTTTATGTGTGGGGTCTGGAGGGGTTTATAGTGTGGATGTAGCAGAGCCGTGTGTATGCGAGGTGTACGGAGCAGAACCGTGTGTGTACGAGGTGTACAGAGTGGAGCCGTGTGTGTGCGAGGTGTACGGAGCGGAAGCGTGTGTGTACAAGGCATACAAAGCGGAACCGTGTATATATGAGGTGTGCAGAGTCGTGCGTGTACAAGGTGTATGGTGGGGAGCATTCATACCTCCCTACCATCCCAGATCCAGCGGGACAATCCCAATTTTGAGAGTCTGCCCTACTGCCCCGGCCGAGAGCTTACTTTTCCCGTGGACACAGAAGTACATGGTGGAGCCCCGAGGAGCACTTTAAAATTCGCATGTGACGTTCCACCGTAAGTGACGTGCTAGAAGCTGACCGGAAATGAGGTAATTTCGGGAGAAGATTGTGATGGAACCATGGAAGCACTTCAGGGAATGCTTCAGATCCATCACCGTGTCCTCTTCCGACAGCGCGAACAGTGGGTTCACCTTGGACTTGGGAATGTCGGCCATGTGAGCAGATCATGATATGTCCTGCATCAGGAGGCTCAGGTGGGCACTACAATGGGAATCGGGCTGCTATAGTATCTTTATAGAATCTTTCTTTCTCTCTCTCTCTGTTTCTTTCTCTCTCTGTGTTCTTTCTTTCTCTCTCTGTTCTTTCTTTCTCTCTCTGTTCTTCCTTTCTCTCTCTGATATTTCTTTCTTTCCCATCTGTCTTTCTCTCTCCCTCTCTTTTCTTTCTTTCCCCTCTATCTTTTTTTCTCTCTCTGTTCTTTTTTTCTGTCCACTCTTTCTTTTTCTTTGTTTTCTTTCTTTCTCTCTGTTCTTTCTTTCTCCTCTTTCTTTCGCTCTGTTCTTTCTTTCTCTTTTTTTCCCCTTTCTCTCTAATCTTTCTTTCTCTCTCTGTTCTTTCTCTCTGTTCTTATTTTTTCTCTCTGTTCTTCCTTTCTTTCTCTCTGTTCTTTCTTTCCCCTCTTTCTTTCTTTCTCTCTTTCTTTCTTTCTTTCTTTCTTTCTTTCTTTCTTTCTCTCTGTTCTTTCTTTCTTTTCTCTCTGTTCTTTCTTTCCCATCTTTCTTTCTCTCTATCTCTCTATTCTTTCTTTCTTTCTTTCTTTCCCCTCTTTCTTTCTTTTTCTCTCTGTTCTTTCTTTACCCTTTTTCTTTTTTTCTCTCTCTCTGTGTCATGGGTGTATCGCCACGAGGATCGTCGCGATTACACACTCTGACTTCTCACAGCTGAGTTGCTGTTTCTTTGTTTCAGCAAGGGAAACTCGATCCGGATCATCATATACCAGACCCAGGGCAGTAAAAAATCGATCCACTGACTGGAGATCTGGGGAGCCTGGAGGAATAGAGAACGCCCAAGATTGAGGGTCCCCTTGTAAGAGTGAGATAACAATTCTCACCTCTTTCTCTTCACTCCCAGATGACCGAGGCCGCAGCCGAAAGTACAATTTACATGCCTCCCGGAAAGTAAAAAATTTGTCCCGCCCACCAGTGAACCTGTCCGGGAGAGCAACCTTAGGTTCAGATCTGGTTTGCTCCGGGGGAGACAAAACCTTGGACTTAATGTCTGCAAACTCCATGGACAACCCCTGCAACTGCCGGGCCAGCTGGGCTACTGGATCCATGACAGCTGGGGAGAATCTTTAGTATGGCCGGTGAAAATGTCACGCTGTATAGCAGATATATATATATATATGTGATGTCAGTAATCTATATCAAAAGGGCAACATACTATATAACATGCGCATAGATATATGATAACATAGAATTACCTGACAATGTCCAGTGGGTCAATACGGAATCCGTTATACGCTGTCTCCGGCTAGAGGGCGACCGGGGTCTATGCTGACCCTAAACTGGGGTCCTAACTAATCCCTCTACCTGGAGGTACTGTTAAAGGTACAGAGGTCCAGGCCACCAGCGTAAACCCTGTCTCCTATCAATCCCTGCCAACTGTAATCTAGTCCTAAGAAGGACCCTGATTACCACCAAAGGGAATGAACAGGTAACGGTTAATGAACAGAAAGACATACAAGAAAGACAAGAAATAACGTAAATAAAGTCTTACATACAACACTCACACACAGTAGGAACACCTAAGGTCTCAGAGATAAACTATAAGCTGTAAGAGTAAAAACAACTAAGGAGCTCTTAGCTTAAATATTCTCAGAACCGATCCAGTCTGCTAGACTACATGAATGCTTTCACCGGCATCTAACAAGCAGACTGGCAGGTATATTAAGGAATCTAATTAGATCATAATCAAAAGCAGCCGGGCGAGGCTGGACCTAGTCTTAGCAAAGAGCTAGGTAAAATTAACTCCCTCATTACCAAACACAAAGAAACAGCAACTCAGCTGTGAGAAGTCAGAGTGTGTAATCGCGACGATCCTCGTGGCGATACACCCATGACACTCTGTTCTTTTGTTCTGTCCCCTTTCTTTCTCTCTGTTTCTTTCTCTCTATCTCTCTGTTCTTTCTTTCTCTCTTCTTTCTTTCCCTTTATTTCTTTTCCCTTTCTTTCTTTCTTTCTTTTCCCTTTCTTTCTTTCATTCTTTCTTTCTTTCCTTTCTTTCTTTCTTTCTCTGTTCTTTCCTTCCCCTCTTTCTTTCTGTCTTTCTCTGTTCTTTCTTTCCCCTTTCTTTCTCTCTCCCTCTCTGTTCTTTCTTTCCCCTCTTTTTTCTCTCTCTCTGTTCTTTTTTTCTGTCCCCTCTTTCTATCTCTGTTCTTTCTTTCTTTCTCTCTTTTCTTTCTTTCTCTCTGTTCTTTCTTTCTTTCTTTCTTTCTTTCTTTCTTTCTTTTCTTTCTCTCTTTCTTTCTTTCTTTCTTTCTTTCTTTCTTTCTTTCTTTCCCCTTTCTTTCTTTGTTTCTTTTTCTCTGTTCTTTCCCCTTTCTTTCTTTCTTTCTTTCTTTCTTTCTTTCTTTCTTTCTCTGTTCTTTCTTTCTTTTCCCCAGTACCAGTCAGTGTGCGTGCCCACAGTACCAGCCACTGTGCCCATAATGCCAGCCACTGATCCCATAATGCCAGCCACTGTGCCCTCAGTACCAGTCAGTTTGATCAGCAGTGCTAAATGGGTGTGGTTGGGGCGTGGACATGGGTGTGATTAGTTGTAAAAATGGGTGTGGTCATGGGCGTGGCCTACAATGTGCCGCCTTTGTCCCTCTTTCCTGTCTTCAAAAGTTGGGAGGTATGTGTTCCCTTCTATGGGTCTATAAAAGCAGAGCTGTACATGCGTGACCATCACTCTGTTCACTAGTTTGGGTCTATGGAAGCGGTACTGCACATGCATAAAAGAGCGATATTCACTTTTGTGGGTCTACGTAAGTGGTAGTGCGCATGCGTTACCACCGCTCTGTTCACTTCTATGTGTCTATGGAAGAGGTAGTGCCCAAATCCCCCACCACACCTGTGACTCAGACTGGTCATGCAGATTAGATAGCTGTCAATCAAACGCTGCTGAAGGAGATTAATAAATGGCCCTGTACCACTTATGCAAGTGAGGAATATGGCTATCCTTTAGGCTATGTTCCCACTATGCATTTTTGGTGAATTTTTTACCCTGTGGATTTTTGAAAAAATGCAAGTAACCCATTTTACTTAATGGGTGCAGAAGTGGTGAAGAAAATCTGCAACGTCAAAAATTCATCAAAAGCTCATTGTGGGAACGTGGCCTTACAGGTAGAGTTTTCCTTTAAGATATACTTCCTCTTTAAGGGGTGGTTTCCAAAATATGGCCTCAAAGCTTCAGAAAAGCTTTTCTTCCTGTTCAATCACTAGGTACAATGCTCTGCACCCATAAATCTACGGTCTTAGACTGTTGCAGCTCAATGACATGGCCGTAATGTTGGTGCCAGGGTAATCTTACAGAACAGGAAGTTTCTCGAATTGCTGCCATCATGGATACAAGCGGTTGATAGTCCAGACTGGGCGTCTTAGGTTGATCACCGTTGGTTGCGATTTTTTTTTAAACTGCTGTCATTAGAATAGCCAAATATTATAGTCATAATCTGTGTAAATAATACCGCCATGGAGTGCCCACATAGTACATATGCAATACCACCAAAAACATACAAAAGTGTACGGCGGACATTAAGATACTGTTCTGCACAGTGAGTGGGAACCACTAGACAGCAAAAGGAGAGTTGCCTCCTTTTTATCCATGCTATATGTTATGCAGTTTTGCCCATCACTATAGTTGCCCAAGTTTCCCTCAATAGCATAGAGATCTATACCATATGTACAAGGATGGAGTCAGTACGCAGAAAACCCAAGCAAGTAAAAGGGCGCATGACGCCTAGGTTTCAGCTGATGACATCCATCATACATGTATGGCCGATGCGCTCACTGCATGTACAGTACAGACCAAAAGTTTGGACACACCTTCTCATTCAAAGATTTTTCTGTATTTTCATGGCTATGAAAATTGTAGAATCACACTGAAGGCATCAAAACTATGAATTAACACATGTGGAATTATACATTACACTTTACAAAAAAGTGTGAAACAACTGAAAATATGTCTTATATTCTAGGTTCTTCAAAGTAGCCACCTTTTGCTTTGATTACTGCTTTGCACGCAGAAAAGGTGAACGGATGGACTCTACATGCCTGGTTCCCACCTTGAAGCATGGAGGAGGTGGTGTGATGGTGTGGGGGTGCTTTGCTGGTGACAATGTTGGGGATTTATTCAAAATTGAAGGCATACTGAACCAGCATGGCTACCACAGCATCTTGCAGCAGCATGCTATTCCATCCGGTTTGCGTTTAGTTGGACCATCATTTATTTTTCAAAGGACAGTGACCCCAAACACACCTTCAGGCTGTGTAAGGGCTATTTGACCAAGAAGGAGAGTGATGGGGTGCTACGCCAGATGACCTGGCCTCCACAGTCACCAGACCTGAACCCAATTGAGATGGTTTGGGGTGAGCTGGACCGCTCACCGCTTCAATTTTGAATAAATCCCCAACAGTGTCACCAGCAAAGCACCCCATACATCACACCACCTCCTCCATGCTCCACGGTGGGAACTAGGCATGTAGAGTCCATCCGTTCACCTTTTCTGCGTGCAAAGCAGTCATCAAAGCAAAAGGTGGCTCCTTTGAAGAACCTAGAATATAAGACATATTTTCAGTTGTTTCACACTTTTTTGTAAAGTGTAATGTATAATTCTACATGTGTTAATTCATAGTTTTGATGCCTTCAGTGTGAATGTACAATTTTCATAGTCATGAAAATACAGAAAAATCTTTGAATGAGAAGGTGTGTTCAAACTTTTGGTCTGTACTGTATACAGTGGACTCCTGAGCTGAGCTCACTCCATACAGTGCAGGTGCCGGCTGGGTTATACAGCTGGCGTCCAAGTCTATAGTTTAACCTCTTAGGTGTTGCTGAGCCGCACGTACCAGGGCTTTGGGGTACTCGGCACCGAGCCCGTTGATGTCTATGGGGGATGTCACGGGTAGCACAGCTCGGTCCGTGCCTGGGCGCTCACCGTAATGTGGGATATTTACAGGGGATTAGTGTTCGTATAGTTTGTCGTGACGCCACCTGTAGTACCTGGTCAGGGTGACCAGCGCTGCTGTGCAGGTCCTCTGGAAGGGATGGTGATATGCAGCTAGATGATAAGTCTTCTACAGGTAAGACTGTGTCCTCCCAGGGCAGATAGATGTAAAATAGTGCAATGGTGCAGAGGGATGTAGCAGAGTGGAGTATGCGACGGAGTAATCAGGCAGGAAACCGTTCTTATGTAGTTTCAAAGGTTTACTCACAGTCTGTTGTACATACAGATTCCAGCCGGGCACTGTGTCCTTCCAGTGAGTAGTCCAGTAACCCTCTGGTAAGTTGGTCACACTCCCAAGGACTCCCTTTTATGTTCCTTTCCGGTGTTTGTGCAATACTCCTTACTTCTACCTGCACCTCCCTACCACAGAGCCCTCAGCGAAGCAGTATTAGGCCTTTTCAGTTTTTCAGGTGCGACCCGATGCCCCGGGTGATCATCTCCCAGTGAGCTACGGAGACCGAGACACCGTCGGAAACCTGGACGTACTTGACCACTGAGCTGCTTCCGGACGAGATTATGGTAGCTAGTGGCTCTTGAAGAGTCCCACTAGATGCGGTGTTTGCTGATGGCGCTGAACTGACCCACCAGCCTGGGAACCGTCTCCCCGATGTTTTGCCTGGTCCTTCCTCCAGTGAGGATAAAGGCACAGCTTCAATTGCTGTCTCAGCCAGGACCCCTTCAATCCTTCAGCACGGCTCCCCTGAGGTAAACTACAGGAGAGCTGCAGGCCAGCCCAGTACCCACGCTGGCTGCCTGACTCCAACTCTGCTCTAATCTCACAAGCTGCTGCCTCATGCTGCAGCTAGCTCCACCCACCCACTTCTACACCCTTACTAACCAGCCTGAAGCTCAGCACTGGCATGATGTGTGTGGATGTGGTGATGGAGTCAATGGGGTGCTTCCTCCTTACCTGAGAGTCAGGTGTCACACCGCTGGGTGCGATGCAACATCTCTGTGGCAACTGGACCCTCAGGGCGCCACATTCCCCCTGGTTAAACACAGCACTCCCGGGCTGTAAAAGAGTAAAGATGTTACAAAAGAAACATACAAAAAAATTTTTATGAATGTATTCAACATTGGAAAGGCAATTTCAAACTCATCATCCCTTTATGGGAGGCACTTCAGGTTAAACGTTGCAAGAAAAGACTTTTAATATTTACTTCACAGTTCAAGTAAACATATACTTGTGGAGGACCCGCTCCAAACCTCCAACGGTGGTCCTGGGTGGGCTGCAAGACATAACTGACTTTTCCAGCAGTCCTCACATTCGGCCACACCAAACGGGTTTTAAACTTCTGAGGTAATTAAGTGAAACCAAGATGAGGCACCGAAGTGCTAACTATATACAAGGACAGTTTTTGGGCTAACAGTGTTCATAGCCACCAGTTCAGAAAAGCAATTTTAAAGGCTATCACCACTCCGGGTTATGGCAACATTTGCATACTATATACATTAATACACTATATACATTGGTGGAACCTGTCCGGTTTTTCTCATTTACTTAGTAGTGGCACCGGGGCTACCTGGTACCCCTCTTTGCCGGAAGTCTCTCATAGCTCTCTGCCGCCGTAGCTTGTGCACAGTACTTTTCCTCTGCAGCATCCGTTGCTCCTGGCGACGCTGCTGGGTCTCCCACTCCCGGCGTTGGTTATAGTCCTCCTCTGCTAGCACCTCCAGAGCAATGGGAACCAGCTGGGGAGCCGGCTCAGATCCAGGTTGTGGAGCCGGCTCATTCTGGCTCTCAGCGCAGCAGGGCCCGGCTTCCTCCGGGAACACAGGCAGCAGACTCGGGGCTGCTGTAGACGGCATGACACACCACTCCTCCGCGGACTCCTCGGCGAGGACGGGTAAGGCAGCAGCAGGGTCTGGATCCGGGCACGCTTCCTGGTGGACCTCGGGCACCGGCGTTACAGGTAGGCGGAGTGATCGGCGCTGCTGCAACCGCAGCTTCAGGTTCCTCCAGCTCTGCTCCATACGTTCCGCTTGTTCGGCGTCTGCAGCAGGGTCAGGAAGGGCGCAGACATCTTCCTGCAGCACGGGAGGTTCAGCGGTGGGGAGATCTTTTTTATCAGGAGCGTCCCGCTTTTTGTTCAGGGGGCGGGGTTTTCTTTTCCTCCTCTTCACTCCATTTGGGAACAGGAGGCGGATTTCCCTTGCTGATGGGCATGTCCGGTTAGTGCAGTAACACTTAGGGTAGGCGGGCATTTCTTTCGCGCCTCAGAGTGAGCGCACGCCCACAAAAGCACGCCCTCCCTCTTCACCAGCGCCTCAGGGCGCGAATATGGCGGCAAAATGGTGGTAAATGGCGGCAAAGTCACAAAGATGGCAGATACAGTCTTTAGCACAAAAACAGTCCAATTCAGGCACACAGGACTCGCTTGTAGCGAGCTTCAGAATCCTGTTCGTGACGCCAGAAAAATTAGCCGCACGTACCAGGGCTTTGGGGTACTCGGCACCGAGCCCGTTGATGTCTATGGGGGATGTCACGGGTAGCACAGCTCGGTCCGTGCCCTGGGCGCTCACCGTAATGTGGGATATTTACAGGGGATTAGTGTTCGTATAGTTTGTCGTGACGCCACCTGTAGTACCTGGTCAGGGTGACCAGCGCTGCTGTGCAGGTCCTCTGGAAGGGATGGTGATATGCAGCTAGATGATAAGTCTTCTACAGGTAAGACTGTGTCCTCCCAGGGCAGATAGATGTAAAATAGTGCAATGGTGCAGAGGGATGTAGCAGAGTGGAGTATGCGACGGAGTAATCAGGCAGGAAACAGTTCTTATGTAGTTTCAAAGGTTTACTCACAGTCTGTTGTACATACAGATTCCAGCCGGGCACTGTGTCCTTCCAGTGAGTAGTCCAGTAACCCTCTGGTAAGTTGGTCACACTCCCAAGGACTCCCTTTTATGTTTCTTTCCGGCGTTTGTGCAATACTCCTTACTTCTACCTGCACCTCCCTACCACAGAGCCCTCAGCGAAGCAGTATTAGGCCTTTTCAGTTTTTCAGGTGCGACCCGATGCCCCGGGTGATCATCTCCCAGTGAGCTACGGAGACCGAGACACCGTCGGAAACCTGGACGTACTTGACCACTGAGCTGCTTCCGGACGAGATTATGGTAGCTAGTGGCTCTTGAAGAGTCCCACTAGATGCGGTGTTTGCTGATGGCGCTGAACTGACCCACCAGCCTGGGAACCGTCTCCCCGATGTTTTGCCTGGTCCTTCCTCCAGTGAGGATAAAGGCACAGCTTCAATTGCTGTCTCAGCCAGGACCCCTTCAATCCTTCAGCACGGCTCCCCTGAGGTAAACTACAGGAGAGCTGCAGGCCAGCCCAGTACCCACGCTGGCTGCCTGACTCCAACTCTGCTCTAATCTCACAAGCTGCTGCCTCATGCTGCAGCTAGCTCCACCCACCCACTTCTACACCCTTTACTAACCAGCCTGAAGCTCAGCACTGGCATGATGTGTGTGGATGTGGTGATGGAGTAAATGGGGTGCTTCCTCCTTACCTGAGAGTCAGGTGTCACACCGCTGGGTGCGATGCAACATCTCTGTGGCGACTGGACCCTCAGGGCGCCACATTCCCCCTGGTTAAACACAGCACTCCCGGGCTGTAAAAGAGTAAAGATGTTACAAAAGAAACATACAAAAAAATTTTTATGAATGCATTCAACATTGGAAAGGCAATTTCAAACTCATCATCCCTTTATGGGAGGCACTTCAGGTTAAACGTTGCAAGAAAACACTTTTAATATTTACTTCACAGTTCAAGTAAACATATACTTGTGGAGGACCCACTCCAAACCTCCAACGGTGGTCCTGGGTGGGCTGCAAGACATAACTGACTTTTCCAGCAGTCCTCACATTCGGCCACACCAAACGGGTTTTAAACTTCTGAGGTAATTAAGTGAAACCAAGATGAGGCACCGAAGTGCTAACTATATACAAGGACAGTTTTTGGGCTAACAGTGTTCATAGCCACCAGTTCAGAAAAGCAATTTTAAAGGCTATCACCACTCCGGGTTATGGCAACATTTGCATACTATATACATTAATACACTATATACATTGGTGGAACCTGTCCGGTTTTTCTCATTTACTTAGTAGTGGCACCGGGGCTACCTGGTACCCCTCTTTGCCGGAAGTCTCTCATAGCTCTCTGCCGCCGTAGCTTGTGCACAGTACCTTTCCTCTGCAGCATCCGTTGCTCCTGGCGACGCTGCTGGGTCTCCCACTCCCGGCGTTGGTCATAGTCCTCCTCTGCTAGCACCTCCAGAGCAATGGGAACCAGCTGGGGAGCCGGCTCAGATCCAGGTTGTGGAGCCGGCTCATTCTGGCTCTCAGCGCAGCAGGGCCCAGCTTCCTCCGGGAACACAGGCAGCAGACCCGGGGCTGCTGTAGACGGCATGACGCACCGCTCCTCCGCGGACTCCTCGGCGAGGACGGGTAAGGCAGCAGCAGGGTCTGGATCCGGGCACACTTCCTGGTGGACCTCGGGCACCGGTGTTACAGGTAGGCGGAGTGATCGGCGATGCTGCAACCGCAGCTTCAGGTTCCTCCAGCTCTGCTCCATACGTTCCGCTTGTTCGGCGTCTGCAGCAGGGTCAGGAAGGGCGCAGACATCTTCCTGCAGCACGGGAGGTTCAGCGGTGGGGAGATCTTTTTTATCAGGAGCGTCCCGCTTTTTGTTCAGGGGGCGGGGTTTTCTTTTCCTCCTCTTCACTCCATTTGGGAACAGGAGGCAGATTTCCCTTGCTGATGGGCATGTCCGGTTAGTGCAGTAACACTTAGGGTAGGCGGGCATTTCTTTCGCGCCTCAGAGTGAGCGCACGCCCACGAAAGCACGCCCTCCCTCTTCACCAGCGCCTCAGGACGCGAATATGGCAGCAAAATGGCGGTAAATGGCGGCAAAGTCACAAAGATGGCAGATACAGTCTTTAGCACAAAAACAGTCCAATTCAGGCACACAGGACTCGCTTGTAGCGAGCTTCAGAATCCTGTTCGTGACGCCAGAAAAATGAGCCGCACGTACCAGGGCTTTGGGGTACTCGGCACCGAGCCCGTTGATGTCTATGGGGGATGTCACGGGTAGCACAGCTCGGTCCGTGCCCTGGACGCTCACCGTAATGTGGGATATTTACAGGGGATTAGTGTTCGTATAGTTTGTCGTGACGCCACCTGTAGTACCTGGTCAGGGTGACCAGCGCTGCTGTGCAGGTCCTCTGGAAGGGATGGTGATATGCAGCTAGATGATAAGTCTTCTACAGGTAAGACTGTGTCCTCCCAGGGCAGATAGATGAAAAATAGTGCAATGGTGCAGAGGGATGTAGCAGAGTGGAGTATGCGACGGAGTAATCAGGCAGGAAACAGTTCTTATGTAGTTTCAAAGGTTTACTCACAGTCTGTTGTACATACAGATTCCAGCCGGGCACTGTGTCCTTCCAGTGAGTAGTCCAGTAACCCTCTGGTAAGTTGGTCACACTCCCAAGGACTCCCTTTTATGTTCCTTTCCGGCGTTTGTGCAATACTCCTTACTTCTACCTGCACCTCCCTACCACAGAGCCCTCAGCGAAGCAGTATTAGGCCTTTTCAGTTTTTAGGTGCGACCCGATGCCCCGGGTGATCATCTCCCAGTGAGCTACGGAGACCGAGACACCGTCGGAAACCTGGACGTACTTGACCACTGAGCTGCTTCCGGACGAGATTATGGTAGCTAGTGGCTCTTGAAGAGTCCCACTAGATGCGGTGTTTGCTGATGGCGCTGAACTGACCCACCAGCCTGGGAACCGTCTCCCGATGTTTTGCCTGGTCCTTCTTCCAGTGAGGATAAAGGCACAGCTTCAATTGCTGTCTCAGCCAGGACCCCTTCAATCCTTCAGCACGGCTCCCCTGAGGTAAACTACAGGAGAGCTGCAGGCCAGCCCAGTACCCACGCTGGCTGCCTGACTCCAACTCTGCTCTAATCTCACAAGCTGCTGCCTCATGCTGCAGCTAGCTCCACCCACCCACTTCTACACCCTTTACTAATCAGCCTGATGCTCAGCACTGGCATGATGTGTGTGGATGTGGTGATGGAGTCAATGGGGTGCTTCCTCCTTACCTGAGAGTCAGGTGTCACACCGCTGGGTGCGATGCAACATCTCTGTGGCGACTGGACCCTCGGGGCGCCACATTGCCAATCGTGACAGCGGAGTTTAACAGGTTGGAAATTTGGGAAGGTGACCCTACTGACGCCTATCGAATACCCCCCACAACATGAATGAGGGGTGCCAATGGCATTGTAATGGCGGCCCTGGGGGGGACCTAGAGAAGCCCCTCTACCCGTGTCTGCCATGTTTGTACACCTATGAACCTCATCTTATAGCTTTGTTTCATAGATCGGTAATTTTACAATATACCCAATACTACAGTGATGTAGTGATCAAATGATCGCCGGTTCAAATCCTTAGGAGGGACCGATAAATTTTTTAAAAAAAATACACATAAGGAGAATTTTCGACGCCTGTGAGCATTTCGGTCTTCACGGTATTCCTGGCATTCTAGTCCTGGAGGAATAATGCACGGTTAATGGAGTACAAAATGCAGGATTCATATCTACGGGAAGTCTGATAAAGTTCCTGCAATGAACTTTGTGAAATGTGATCCGGCTCTGACAGCACATGAGCAATGAGCTATTTTCAGAGGAAAAGTTCAGTGACAGCAGGAAATCCTCAATGGAGGAAGACATGAGAGGAAGGAAAAGTTCTGCTGTGATCCCCTGTCCCGCTCCCTCCTCTCCCTGCTCCATGCCTGTAACAATATCCTGTCTCCCTTTAATTAACAGGGTGTTTGTGGCACAGAGGAGGCCGGTGGGGGACAGGGCAGTGACCGGCGGGCAGGAGGGGCCCACAGCAGATGTTAACAGCTGGGAGCAGTACATCAATACTGGTGCTATGTGAATGCTGCTCCTTATAAACATTGAGGTCCGGGGGGGCAAACATGACACAAACGGGGTCTCATATGGCATATGGCGCACAGAGCAGACACATGTAACCAGCATCAGATACAACAAGGGGGAGAGCTGCAAACAAGACCCCCATATGATTTGTGTCTATAAACAAACTAGGCCTCATTTAGCAACACTATCCCATAGCAACCAGTCAGAGCTCAGCTTTCATTTTTAAAACAGCTTCGGGACCACGAAAGCTGCGCTTTGATTGGTGGCTATGGGCAACATGGCTCTTCTTTCCTTTAAGGCCTTTTTTGATAAATCTGATCCTTTGTTGTACATTGACTTCCTCAGTGATATATAAAAAATAGGATGTGGCTCAGAAGAGTCGTAAAATGCATTTTCCAACTAATTTCGGTCCTAGGCCTCATTCATAGTGAATTAATTTAGAAAGTAGACATAAATAAAATCAATAAGTCCATTCAGTTCAAGCTATAACTTAAAGGGGTTGTCCGTCCTGACTTCTTACTTCGGGTGCACTGTGCTCTGTGAGGATTCTCTGGCACAAGCACCAGGAAAGGGCGATTCATGCGACCACAATTATGCAATTTACATACTTCTGGCCACATACCGACTAGACGTGTTCGGCCTCACTCAGTTCACTTGCATTGAGCTAGGCTGCGCACGTCTAGTCGACATGTGACCGCATATATGCAAATCACATGCTTACGGTCACTGGCCGCCTCTCCCAGGGCTACAGTGACTGCAGACTTGTATGCTAAAGCCGGACAACCCCTTTAACATGTTAATCCAGAGGAAAACAAAAACCCTATGGGGCAGATGCTAATTGCCCCATATTAGGGGGAAAATTCCTTCCCCACTCCAAATACGGAAATCAATAAATTCCTTAGATCTAGTGCCCATAACCTGTAATATTACATTTTTCATGAAAGGCGTCCAGGCCTCCTTGAACTTTTCAGATGTCCGTTTTTCACATATGAGTTCTATTCATGTTTTTCGCAGACAGAATACCTGCCCATTATAGTCTATGGGACTGTTCACATGTCCGTGTTTACTCTGTGGACCGAAAAGTATAAAAATATTGGAGAACTGTGCGTTTTTTTATCCGATTTACGGATCAAATTTGCTAAAGCCAGTCAATGGGCTTGTGAAAAAAACGGACATTATGTGGATACCTTCTGTATTTCATGGATGCGGTCTGTTCTTACCATTTAATGAGCAGGAGAAGCTTGGACTTTTTTTTTGTCATACAAAAAAGTGGGGTAAAAATGGAAGCATGGACCAAAAATTATGAAAATTGGATCCAACACCCTGATTAGAAATGTTCAATTTGTTCAAGTAAAATCAGAAATCTGAAAGAGGCCTTATTGTACGTCAGTCATGGGTAGTGCCACCTATTTGTAGTTATTAGGCATTTTTGACAATTTTTAAATTCTTGCAAAGGGTTTTAGAGCCTACTGTTTTCTTGATTGACATCCCTACCTCTGGATACACATATAGATTCCTCTATCTCGGCAGACCTAGTGGTTATGACCCTCAACGTTGGCACCGTCATTGATGGGAGAAGCCGTCTCATGATATGGCATACGTAGCTGCTTGTTTTCCCCCTGCAAGTTGCCTCTTGGGAAATTTACATTTTGAGATCCGTTGTCATTAGCACTACTTTCTAGCATAGTTACCAATATTAGTGTTGGCAATTTAGGGACACTTTAGTGCTGCCCCTGGTTTGTCTGATTTCTTCCTTCAATCCCACCTGCAAACACCTACATTACTGGTCAAAGGTTTGGACACCTGTGCATGCAATAGTTTCCCTTGTTCTTGTTGGAATGTGCATATTGTAGATTCAGACTGAAGGCATCAATACCACAAAGGTACACATATATGCAAACAAGGAGAAAAGAAATGTGTTAGAGCTCATTCAGTCGTCCATGGATCTCGGTCCAATCTTGGGCCGCAATGCACGGACTGGCTGCATATCCCAACTGGAGCATGACAGCTTCATGTATTTCTACGAGGCAGTCATGCTCAGGTTGGGTGTCATTGTCCGTACATTGTGCTCCAAGATCGGATTGAGATCCATGGACGCCGAAATGAGCCCTTAAACAAAGTGGAATATACTGTATGGTAAACCTTAAATTTTTCACAGTACTCCCTGTTTACTCTGATGACGGTTTACATCCCTTGGCATTTTCTACAGCAACTTCATCATGTCTTCTCCTGGAGTGGCCTTCAACAGTTTTGAAGAAGTTCATAGACTTGCTGAGCACTTGATGGCTGTTTTGCTTTCGTTCTGCAGACCAACTCATCAGAAACCATCTTGGTTGGGTTGAATTTGCTTAATTAATGCAGCCTAAATCTCTCTACCTATTGGTCTTCCAACCCTTAATTAGAATGGAGATGTATTTTGGCTCGTTGCCCTATTGCAACAAAAATAATGGTCCCACTAAGTGCAGACCAGATGGGATCATATGTTTTTGCAGAATGCTATGGCAGCGATGCTATGACTTGAATTTGGATTAAATCATCAACAGTGTAACCAGCTAAACACCATCACACCTCCCCCTCTATGCTCAATAGTTGGACTCACACATGAAGAAACCATCTGCTCCTCTTTTCTGCGTCATGGCGATTGCTTCCAAGAATCTGAAATTTTCACTCAACAGAATACAGTATGGATTTCCACCAATGTTATGTTCAGTCCTTGGGTTCCTTAGCCCAAACAAGGCTCTTCTTGTTTATGGGGCTTCTTTGCTGCAATTTGACCATAAAGAGTTTCTTCTCGCAGTCTTCTCTGGACAGTAGATCTTGAGATGTGTGTGCTACTTGATTTCTGTGCCTCATTTATGGGGGCTGTTTTCTTAAGTATGGTACTGTATTTGTAGTTTCTGAGACTGGTAAGGGCTCATTCACACGTCTGATGTTCTCATACGAGTGCTAGCTGTGATTTTCACATATACCACTCGAACCTTTAATGGCCAATGGGCCCATTCACATGTACGTGATCTTTCAAACAGTAGTCCACATAAAAGCACAGTTGCATGTTCGATATTGATCCAAGTGTCGAATCAAAATCGGCAATACAAGTCTACGGGTCCTTGAAACAATCAGACAGCACTTGGTGCCATCCGAGTGATGTTCAGTTTTCACAAACTGCTACTTAGGAGAAGTTAGAGAAACTTCTTTTTTGTTTCTTATCCAAGAAAAACTGATGAATGTCAGACCAAACCCTAATGGTAAAAACTGACACACTGACCAAACTCTGATAGTAAACCACTGATTAAACTCAGACAGATTTTCTCATACAAAAAAATTACTAATGTCTGAATGACCACTAACTGTGATGAACTTATCTTCTGCAGCCGAGGTAATTAACCTGTAACTGGTACTGAATTCGTAGGCAGAGTTTGTGTAAATACAAACTTTTATGCCCAAGAAACTGAAAATTTGCTGGGAATGTTTCCTAAAAACATTCAGGACAGTTGTCATGTACAGTATGTTCTGGTGATCGGTGAAGATTACTATGCTACGACCTCTACTGATCAAATTTGATGGCATAGGCCAGCAAATATGACTATGTGAAAGTGACCTAAAGGCAGATATATGAAAGCGTTTAACCCATAACTCGATGCTGGTTGTGTCATTTATCCAGAACATCATAGGAAATCCCTTTAGATGCCGCAGTACATCGCTTCCTTTGATTTGTCAGAGTTGGGTTTAAGCTAGGACCTTAGGGCAACCCATTGACTGAGCCTCTATGAACTACTCTGCTTAATATTACTAAAGCCATGTAATATACAGAGAGTAATTCTAGGCATAGTATTCTGTAGCATAAATTTGTTCAGTTAAATCAAGTGGAAAAAAAATTGAAAGTAAACATTTTAAAAATATTTCAGATGGGCACAGCAATGTAGTCTACTAATTTCCCATATGAAAAGTCAGAAACCACAGGAAAGGAACACAAGCACAGTACAAACCTACATGCTCCATACGCCTACCTCTTCATGAATGAAGAACGTCGGATGAGCGGCTACAAATCCCACTTCAACTCTAGCCGGAGTAAGATTGTTGGCGCAGCAAACATCACCACTAGTCATGAATTTGACAAGCGCGCGGCCACTACGCCCCTGTCCCGCCCCAGCTTCCTCAATAGTGAAAAAGTTCCTTGAGAACGAAACGCGTCACTGTATGCTGCATGTGCACTCTCACTATTGAGGAATTTGGTGAATTCACCTATTTTAGGGATGAATAAAGAATTTGCAATTTTAAGGAGCTGGATCATATACTCTTCATTTTCTTGAATATTTATATATACCATGATACGATCACTGCGAATTCCACAATAACAAAAGGAACTACATCTGCCACCACCAATCATTTATACAGGCCGATTGGACTCCCGTTACAGGTAGCTTATGGCTTCAGGGGTGCGGTTTACAGAGCAAGAGGAACAAAACTATTAAATGTGGAAAGGTAGGTAGTGTTTATAAAAAAAATATACAAAAATGTTACAAAATAGGAACAAAACAATACGGTATATACAATAACATAATGTAAAAGGGATAACAAGAGAAAAAGTACTTAACCCTTGTCAAGGAAATTGATCCGTGATTAGCAGAGGGAGGTACACCTTTTTTAGGAAAACGGGCAGAACCACAGGATTGACAAATGTCCAAAAACAAAGACTCTGATTTTTATTAGATCAAGGTTATGCCCACATAACTTACCTTGGTGAGCTCATATGGGGGCTGATTGTGGGATGTGCTAGGTCTTTTAAAAGTTAATGAGAGCCCCAATTTTCAGGATTTCTTCGCCACTCAAGGTCCCAGGCGGGAGATATGATTGTCATGTTTCCTATCAGATTTTACCTTTCTCGAGATGAAATATGGCATGGATAGCATCATCCATGTGTCTGATAATAAGTTGGAGGCATTCTGCCGACCTTACAAAGATGTGAATGAATGCATAATGTTCGTCCCTTCTTTACGATGCATAAAATACATCTCCAATAAATATCAGATTGATTCAAACCCCAATATTCATCACTGACCACTGGCTCCAGAATTTCTGAGATAATTATTTTGAATAGAGGAAGCTTATTCATTTGAACAGAGGAAGCCCCTGTACCTTCTGTCTCTGAGTATATGAATCCTAGGCTTGTTGGCTGGTTCTCATCTGACCCCCCTGTGGTAATTACCTGTTGATGGCAGGGGGTCCTACTTTAATGTAGGTTGAAGTGTCAGCTCTTTCTCACTTCCCGAGTTATAATTAATCCCATATGTTCAATGTGAGGATGATATGTCTTCTCTCCGGAGAAGTCTTTATGGATTTTACAATTTTTCTCTATTACGGTCCTCTTTAAGCTCCTCAAATGGAAGTAGGATGGCATCCGAGTTTTCATGAACCCATAGACTTGCACTGGAGCATTTGATCCTTGACTCAGATCAAAAACAGATAAGTTTCTGTTTTTCTTGGGGACCAATTGGCCCACAAAAAACTTGCACTAATGAACATCCCCATAGTATAATAGGTGCATGTGCTAGCCGTGAAATTTAAGGATAGAACTTATACATGAAACACGGATGTCTGGATCGAGATAGGAAAGAGGCATCTTCTGCCGATGTGTTTTGCTCGCATGAAGCAGCAATGTCGGGCAGCAGTTTAGTTTCTGATGAGGCGGAGGGTGAACATTGACTACAATCTGCACTTGTTTTCATTAGCAAATCCCTCCACACACACAGCAGAATAACAGAGGGGTGAATGGCCACGTGCCATGTGTGTGATCTCACAGTAACCAGGCCTCACCTCTGAATAATTCAGACCTGCTTGCTCAAGTGCAAGAATAACACAAGCAGATGATTTTCTAGGGGTTGTATTTTTATATTTTTCTTCCAGTTTGCTGCCCCTCAGTTGAGCGCTCAGGAGCCCCCCGGAGGGGTCAGCACGATGTCTGTTTACATAAGTCCGGATCATCTACACAAACCAAGCAACTTTAAAAATAACTTCAGGAATGTTCGGAAACTTTTTTTATGTGTCAGGAAAATCAGAAGGCCAAACAATAAGCATGGAAATAGCCAGGGTCGGGTACCAGGAAGGCAGTCACAGTCGGGTCAACCTAGCTGTGGTCAGGATCAGGGGAAATGGCTGGCCATGGGTCTCCTGACCTGAACTCTACAGTCTGGTAGGTATGTATAAATCTATCGAATTCAGATCAGTAGACCTGAGACCAGTCCGTGGAAATACAGACCTCTGAATTTAGCCTAACTAGCATCAGACAGCTGGGAGTTTAAATAGGGTGTGGTATTGTTCCACAGGAGGGCGCTAGTTACACTTGCTGGACTGTGGCTGGATTTATGGACCTGTAGAAGAGCTAGTGAAGTGCAAAACTGTCCTTGTCTGCCATGTCTCATGTTTTCTTCTGAAATCCCTGCACCTGCATTTGTAATATTAGCACTACCGCACTTCATTTCATGATATTGTCCAGGATGTTAAGAAAATAAAAATGAACTGATTTACCTGCAGACTGGATGAGTTCTGAAATTCCTTCTTCTTGAGAACACTCGCTGGACTGCACACATTCATTCTCCCTGGCTGTGCAGCAACAGAAGTCCCAGCCACACCAGTATTCCTAGCTGCATAGCTCCTGTCCCACCCAGTGATATCAGCAGAGCCATATCCTCCATCACTAACATTGCCCACAGAGGGAATGTGGCAGCTGCAGGTGACGGCGATAGATGCCACTGGATCAGGACCAGGTTGGGATATTACACCAAGTAAAATTTGTGTTCACTAATGCAAAAACCTTGAGAAATACAGCACTTGTGGATTTGATCACTGTATTGCAGTGTTAGTGTATAACAATATCACTTATAATAGTATTAAGGGGCACTATATTGCAGTTTTATTTACATACTTCATGGTTTTAGCTAAGTAAAGGCTAAAGAGGCATGTGCCCCAGATTCTAGGTGCCAGGGTGGCACCAACAAGCCAATATGTAGTTCAGAGTAATTAAATACAAAGCTAGAGGAGCAAATGAAGGAAAGCATAACCATATATCATCTCTATCATCCTACCCGTCCTCTCCACAGTGCTGCATTGCCCTACATCTCACAAACCCTACCCATGCTCTCCACAGTGCTGCATTGCCCGACATCTCCCTAATCTACACGTGGTCTCCACAGAATTGCACCACCCTACATCTCACTCACCCTACCAGTCCTATCTACAGTGCTCCACTGCTCTACATCTCTTTCTTCATCTTTGTCTATCTCCCTAGCTGTGCTCTGCACAATGCAGCAAGTCCTACATTTCCTCACTCATCTCTCTCTACCTACCCATCCCCGTCCTCTCCACAGTGCTGCACCACCCTACATCTCATTCATTTTTGTCTACCACCCTATCCATGCTCTCTACAGTGCTACACCTTCCTACATATCATCCCTCATCTCTGCTCTGCCCACTTCCCTACCCACACTCTCCACAGTGCTGCAACGCCCTACATCTCATCCTTCATCTTTGTCTACCACCCTACCCATCCTCTCCAGTGCTGCACTGCCCTTCATCTTCGTCTACCACCCTACCCATCCCCTCCAGTGCTGCACTGCCCTTCATCTTCATCTACCACCCTACCCATCCTCTCCAGCGCTGCACTGCCCTTCATCTTCGTCTACCACCCTACTCGTGCTCTCCACAGAATTGCACTGCTCTACGTCTCTTCCTTCATCGCTAACACCCTACCCGTCCTCTCCACAGTGCTGCATCGCCCTTCATCTCCTCCTTCATTTCTGTCTATCTGTGCTTTCCACAGTCCTACGTCTCCTCCCTGATCTCTCTTTATCTACCTAATTACCCATCCTCATCTTCTCCAAAGTGGTGCGCCGCCCACCCTACATCTACTCCTTCATCTCAGTCTACCACCCTACCTGTCCTCTCCACAGTGTGCCACTGAGCGGGACTCTCACTCCTCCTATCTGAATTGTAATATGTGATAATATTGGTACTTGTTCCCTCTGAATTGTAAAGTGCTCCTGAATATGTTGCTTTCTCTATAAATAAAATATTATTATTATTATTATTATTATTGGTTTTATTAAGCACTTGCAGCAGAATTTGGCTCACATGGCAGCCCAAATCTATGCCTGCTGATTGCAGTTTTTAGAGCGGGTACAGAGGTGTGTCGTGCACCTGTTAATAAATTTACTACATTTTTTTTCTTGCACCAATTAGTTAAAACTTTTGTGTAAAAATCCAGTTCTAGTAAATGTTAATATCATTGGACATGATTTTTCAGTACAGAACAGACATGAAAGTAGACTTGTGCTACGGCTTTTTTTCCAGATGGATTGCTTTGACCAGATATATTGTAGCGAGAGGTTTTATTTTATAAGGTTTTTTTTTGCATCTACACTTCATTTTCAAATTATATGGAAATATAAAAAGTAATAGTCGGAGTGGAAAGTGCCTAATAAAAAGCATCTCTTTCTCTAGAGGACCCCGAATTTCTTATGTTACATGCACTGTCAATTAATACCAATAAGAGCGGTGTAATACCTAATTTCCCCTGTGGGGGTGCTGTAGGGAAATTAAACACTTGCTAACAAGTTCCTCTACAGATTACAGCTGAGCACTGGGGGTCGTAGTTTATTATGAAAGCACCCTTCTCACACACAGAAAAAGGGTTTCTTAAAAAATATATACAATCACTTTAAGAAAAAAAGAACAACATAGAAATAGAGATGAAAGACAGAAAGAGAATGATTCCGGCCATGGGGCGGAATACCAATGTATCAACTTCTTCTTATTTGAGGCATCAATTTCCCTTACACCAACCTCCATTACAATGGCAGACAGGTATGGAATAAATCATTGTACATTAATCTGTTCTTCCTGTGGTCTGGCAGACCCCATTTAATTTACTATCGCAGGTACTTCCATTCAGTTAATCAATGCTTTAATTATCACTGTTCAAGATAATTAATCTGTTGAGTCAGTCACTACAACAAATTATGTGGTCAGTACAGAAACAAATTTAAGGATTTAACTTAACCCCTTAGCATCTGCAGTACAGTGGATCTTATTCTACAGTGCTGGGTTTTAGCAGTACTACAAGGGTGTCCAGTGCCACCTTGGAGCAGGAGTCACATTTAATTTCACTGGTGATCCCTGTATTACCTGTACACTGACACTATATACAGAGCTCCTGTGTATAATGTCACTGGTGATCATTGTATTACCTGTACACTGACACTATATACAGTGCTCCTGTGTATAATGTCACCGGTGATCCCTGTATTATCTGAACACTGACACTATATACAGAGCTCCTGTGCATAATGTCACTGGTGATCCCTGTATTACCTGTACACTGACACTATACACAGAGCACATGTGTATAACATCACTTGTGATCACTGTATAATCTGTACACTATACACTGTATACAGAGCTCCTGTGTATAATGTCACTGGTGATCATTGTATTACCTGTACACTGACACTATATACAGTGCTCCTGTGTATAATGTCACCGGTGATCCCTGTATTATCTGAACACTGACACTATATACAGAGCTCCTGTGTATAATGTCACTGGTGATCCCTGTATTACCTGTAAACTGACACTATACACAGAGCACATGTGTATAACATCACTGGTGATCACTGTATTACCTGTACACTATACACAGAGCTCCTGTGTATAATGTCACTGGTGATCACTTTATTACCTGTACACTTTACACTGTATACAAAGCTTCTGTGTATAATGTCACTGGTAATCACTATATTACCTGTACACTGATACCATATACAGAGCTCCTGTATATAATGTCACCAGTGATCCCTGTATTACCTGTACACTATACACTACATACAGAGCTCCTGTGTATAATGTCACCAGTGATCCCTGTATTACCTCAACAATGACACTATATACAGAGCTCCTGTGTATGTCACCAGTTATCACTGTATTACCTATACACTATATACAGAGTTCCTGTGTATAATGTCACCAGTGATCCCTGTATTACCTGTACAATGACACTATATACAGAGCTCCTGTGTATAATGTCACTGGTGATCACTGTATTACCTGTAGACTTACACTATTTACAGATCTCCTGTGTATAATGTCACCAGTAATCCCTGTATTACATATACACTATATGCAGAGCTCCTGTGTATAATGTCACTAGTGATCCCTGCATTACCTTTACACTGACACTATACACAAAGCTCATGTATATAATGTCACTAGTGATCACTGTATTACCTGTACACTGACACTATATACAGAGCTCCTGTGTATAATGTCACTGGTGATCTCTGTATTACTTGTACACTATACACTGTATACAAAGCTCCTGTGTATAATGTCACTGGTGATCACTGCATTACCTGTACACTAACACTATATACAGAGCTCCTGTGTATAATGTCACAATGTCACTGGTGATCGCTGTATTACCTGTACACTATACACTATACAGAGCTCCTGTGCATAATGTCTTAGGTGATCACTGTATTACCTGTACACTACACACTATATACAGAGATCATGTGTATGATGTCACTTAAAGCAATATTAGTATTGTCTTTTTCTATTAATGGTCAGTATTGTAGTATTCGGTCACTATGTGGTGGTAATATGTGATCGAATCAAGGTGTGACAGTATTTGTCCCTTATATGTGATATTATTCGGTAACTGTGTGGCGGTATTATATGGTCTGGTCATGGTGTGGCGGTATTTGTCCCTTGTATGTGGTGTTATTCAGTCACTATGTGGTGGTAATATGTGGTCCGGCCATACTGAGGTGGTATTTGTCCCTTGTATGTGGTATTATTGTTCATTTTAAAACATATATGTGACACATTCCCTTAAAGAAAAATAAAAACAGTATTGGATATTTTAAGAAATGTTTAATAGGTTAGAGTAGAGTTGGGCCCAGCCAATAGAGTGTACCTTGTCGTGGGGCAGCTTAAAACATCTTTTGGCCAAAACAAAACCTTGTGGCTATATATGTGATATGGTGTTTGATGAGAACTGTTAATGTGTGATTGATGAGGACGTTGTGTAGAAGTGGAGTTTTTCGAAGAGTGAGCGGTGGAACTGTGCAAGGTTCAAGGGGTGCAGGTGGAGCTGGGGTAGAGCCTGCACAGAGTCTCAAGAGGGCCTAAAAATTTTGTCAGTGTGGGGCACTGAAATTCTTTGTGGCAGTCATGCCTATACCAATCAACTTCTGAATGCTGTTAAGCACCTCTATGTGTATCCACAAAAATGCCCAGAGCCCCTGTAATTAGGTAGTAATTCAAAGTATCAGAAGAATGTGTCACCTGATTAAACACAGCCCGATGATGGGACTAGCCTGAGGGATCATAACCTTACGCAATGTATGAAGCATTATATTCACTCATATGATGATGTGTATGTTTATGTCTTAAAGCGCAAAATTCTTATCTTCAAGTTTCTAGAAGGAATGTTTGGGGTAAAAGACAAATAAAATATTTTACTGTAGATTTTATGCATACCATGAGCAAATATACCATTACAAACTGTTTCCTGTAAAAGTATCTATACAGAAATGTCATCTATTTACAGTGGTGTGAAAAGTATTTGCCTCCTTCCAGATTTTCTATTCTTTTGCATGTTTGTCACAGATAAATGTATCACCAAATAAATTTAAATATTTAAAGATAACACAAGTAATCACAAAATGCAGTTTTTATGTGAAGGTCTTTATTATTAAAGGAAGAAGAAATCCAAACAATCCAATTTCCTTGGTGAAAAAAAGTGATTTCCCCCCACCCCTTTAAAACATAAATTAAATGTGATTTATCACATCTTTGGGAATCTGAGTTCAAGTCCCCTTGCCACACCCAGGCCTGATTTCTGCCACACATGTTCTCAATCAAGAAATCACTTAAATAGGACCTGCCTGATAAAGAATATAACTACTATAATACTGCCCGTATGTACAGAGAAAGCAGAATAAAAATGAAGGATTATTTTTTATCTTACAAGGATTTTTTACATTCTATTATCAATATATAACAACATATCATTTAATAAGTGCAGTGCATTATATGCGGGTGATTTTTATTCCATATGCTATGCTAAGTGGTGTACGACCCCTTAATGATTTGATGCCATCTTGGAGGAAACAAAGACGTCCTATGTGAAAACTGAATGACAAATATCCACTTGGTAGCAGAAAGACAGGACGTGCTGGGCTGATTATAGGAGGATTAATTCCCATCAGTAGAATCAGAATTTGTATTAGCTGTGAAATAGCAACACGTTTTCTTTGAAGTTTTCATAGAGGTTAATTATCTTCTTTTTAGTCTTTGTAGTTTGCAACAGAAATTCTAAGTTCACTGCTAAGGAAATAACCACTGAGGATTGGGTGTTACTGTTATATATTATATGCCATCATTACACATATAATAATGTAGATATACAGAATGCATAATATAGTAATTACAATATATTAGTTAACATTGGAAGCTATATTATACTAGTTATATTTTTGCATTTAGGGCGGTATTATATTAGTTATATTTTAGTACATAGGAGCAGTATTATAGCAGTTATATTCTTGTACATAGGGGCAGTATTATAGTAGTTATATTCTTGTACATAGGGGCAGTATTATAGTAAATATATTCTTGTACATAGGAGCAGTATTATAGTAGTTATATTCTTGTACACAGGGGCAGTATTATAGTAGTTATATTCTTGTACAGAGGGGTAGTGTTATAGTAGTTATATTCTTGTACATAGGGGCAGTATTATAGTAAATATATTCTTGTACATAGGAGCAGTATTATAGTAGTTATATTCTTGTACACAGGGGCAGTATTATAGTAGTTATATTCTTGTACAGAGGGCAGTGTTATAGTAGTTATATTCTTGTACATAGGAGCAGTATTATAGCAGTTATATTCTTGTACATAGGGATCAGTATTATAGTAGTTATATTCTTGTACATAGGAGCAGTATTATAGTAGTTATATTCTTATACATAGGAGGCAGAATTATAGTAAATATATTCTTGTACATAGCTGCAGTATTATAGTAGTTATATTCTTGTACATAGGAGCAGTATTATAGCAGTTATATTCTTGTACATAGGGATCAGTATTATAGTAGTTATATTCTTGTACATAGGAGCAGTATTACAGTAGTTATATTCTTGTACATAGGAGCAGTATTATAGCAGTAATAATCTTGTACATAGGGGGCACTATTATAGTAGTTATATTCTTGTACATAGGGGCAGTATTATAGCAGTTATATTCTTGTACATAGGAGCAGTATTATAGTAGTTATATTCTTGTACATAGGGGCAGTATTATAGCAGTTATATTCTTGTACATAGGAGCAGTATTATAGTAGTTATATTCTTGTATATGGGGAGCAGTATTATAGTAGTTATATTCTTGTACATAGGGGCAGTATTATAGTAGTTATATTATTGTATATGGGGGCAGTATTATAGTAGTTATATTCTTGTACATAGGAGCAGTATTATAGTAGTTATATTCTTGTACATAGGGGCAGTATTATAGTAGTTATATTCTTGTATATGGGGAGCAGTATTATAGTAGTTATATTCTTGTACATAGGGGCAGTATTATAGTAGTTATATTATTGTATATGGGGAGCAGTATTATAGTAGTTATATTCTTGTATATTGTGGCAGTATTATAGTAGTTATATTCGTGTATATGGGGAGCAGTATTATAGTAGTTATATTCTTGTACATAGGAGCAGTATTATAGTAGTTATATTCTTGTATATGTGGCAGTATTATAGTAGTTATATTATTGTACATAGGGCAGTATTATAGTAGTTATATTATTGTACATAGGAGCAGTATTATAGTAGTTATATTTTTGTACATAGGGGCAGTATTATAGTAGTTATATTCTTGTATATTGTGGCAGTATTATAATAGTTACATTCTTGTCCATTGTGGAGTATTATTAGATTCCTGTACCATGCTTGCTTTCTAACCAGAATAATATAATACACCGCACACTTAGTTGAATATGATGCAAGGGTGAAAACTATTATTTATTTATATACAGATTGGTAGTTTAGGCGAGGCAATATATGACAAGCGATTAAATTTAACGTTTCGGCTCAACCGGAGCCTTTATCAAAAAAGTCGCTTGAGGTCCAGTGCCAATGAATACAAAGAGAAGGTGCAAAAGCCAACAGGGTGTCAGAGTAAGGCTAATTAGTAGCAGCTGTTCATAGGGAATCGTAAACATGTCACATAATGCAGCTAAGGCTTTCTAACCATGCTCTGCTGGTAACATGAATACACATTGATAAAATAAGAATGTCTTGTTTTATATGACAACCTAAGGTGTAAGATAATAGTGTCACATGTTGCTCATTGAACCACAATCCCTGGTAAATTTCGTGAGTCATTCTTTTCGTTTTTCTTCAGCCATTAATAGTAAACTTGAAGAAAACAAGTAAATTGCCGTCATTTGCAGCCATTGTGTCTTATGCTTTTCTCTTGTTTCCGTCACAGGTAATTTTCTGGCGGTGACAGCTGAGACATGCGATCGTCAGCCTCCAGGCTCTCTAGTTTTTCATCCAGGGATTCATTATGGACTCGGTAGGTGACCTCGTATTATGGAGACCCTATCTGCCCATTTCCATCAATGATTCATTATCCAGTTTAGGACAAATACATGTAAATCCATGACGCTTATTGCACTTATTGGGTGTTTGGAGAAACCCAGGGTTCATTTACTTGTTCTGAATCATTCGCACGTGGCCTTGATAGTATTTTACTGTCATTAACTTTTGAGTCATTTATTGTCGCATTGTTATAATAGGATGTGCATGAAACACAATGGGAAGAAATGCCGCTTGGCCGCACAATGACATCATTCAGGTGGCGGAGCTGCGTATCTCCTCCTTTTCATATACTTTTCTACAATGAGTCACCTTCTCGGTGCCGTAGCCACTGAAAGGGCGGATAAAGCACGTGCACCACTTGCCGACGGCCCAGGAGAAGGAGTCAACAAGTCACTTTGCTTTTGGACAGAGTAGACCCCTACAGATCTATTGCAGTCTTTAGAGGGTACTCATTTTTGATGAGCCTTGCAATACTCCACTTTTTGCCCACAAAAATGACATCTCGTTTTCGTCACCATTCACATGGCAGGGTTGCATGAGCAGATGGTATGGCGGAGTAGATCGAACTACATGTGCCGCAACATGGTGTTTTCATGTGAGGAATGTATCTACGTATCAGGGAACATGGAGCATGGTATCAAAGCTACCCATGGGTCTTTGTAGGTGGGTAAAACAGGGACAACCGTGTCATCGTGACCTATAGCGTCGCATTTCTTGAAAACGATATGATATGCTTGGATATAGCTAATTAATCCAGGCTCAAGACCCAAATAAGGATCATCAAGAAACATTTTGTTCGATTCTTATGGTTGTTTTAACTTTTTACTACTCCCTCTACTACGAGTTACTACTCCCTCCTCCCTCTCACAGCACAATGCACAGCACACTCACAGCAGTTTACCATTTTGTACCAATGGTGGGGTAACGTATTTCCTTTTGGAGAGTGACAAGCCTAGCCTGGCATGCCAATATGAGGAGGCTTATAAGTCTTGCCATGCTATTCTGGGAAATTAAATATGCAAATTGACTCTTTAGAGAGGAATAGTTCTAGTCCTCTTCCTCTCCGAAGAGGCAATTTACATATTAGCATTGAGACAAACATCACTGATAAGGTCCCTTCCTAATGTTTGATGCCTTCCAAGCATGTTTGCTTCAGCCGGACAGTCCCGAAATCCCTCT
Organism: Oophaga sylvatica; assembly: GCA_033576555.1. Taxonomy (NCBI): domain Eukaryota; kingdom Metazoa; phylum Chordata; class Amphibia; order Anura; family Dendrobatidae; genus Oophaga; species Oophaga sylvatica. The sequence continues at coordinate 430,899,435 of JARQOD010000006.1, read as the reverse complement.
GACTTGGCATCTGTAACAGGCCACTAGAGAAGATAATGGCTGAAACTGCAGTTCCTCTGCCCGGATTGTGGGCAGCTGGGGTAAAACTCTGATTGTAAGGGACCAAAGAAATTCACTGCGCAAACACGACCATTCCCAATTAGAGGCCGACAACCAGTGAGACCTAAGGATTGGCTAAACTGTGTATAATGGCCATCTCCATTCACTGACAGCAAGCAGAGACCTTGAACCTAAACAATTTTGACTGCTCATAAATAGAGAAGGGGCTGACGGATGGCTCATAAATAGAGAAGGGGCTGACGGATGGCTCATAAATAGAGAAAGGGGCTGGCGGATTGCTCATAAATATAGAAGGGGGCTGGCGGATTGCTCATAAATAGAGAAGGAGGCTGGTGGATTGCTCATAAATAGAGAAGGAGGCTGGTGGATTGCTCATAAATAGGAAGGGGCTGGCGGATTGCTCATAAATAGAGAAGGGGACTGGCGGATTGCTCATAAATAGAGAAGGAGGCTGGCGGATTGCTCATAAATAGAGAAGGAGGCTGGCGGATTACTCATAAATAGAGAAGGGGCTGGCGGATTACTCATAAATAAGAAGGGGCTGGCGGATTGCTCATAAATACAGAAGGGGCTGGCGGATTGCTCATAAATACAGAAGGGGCTGGGGATTGCTCATAAATAAGAAGGGGCTGGTGGATTGCTCATAAATACAGAAGGGGCTGGCGGATTGCTCATAAATACAGAAGGGGCTGGCGGATTGCTCATAAATACAGAAGGGGCTGGTGGATTGCTCATAAATACAGAAGGGCTGGGGATTGCTCATAAATAAGAAGGGGCTGGGGATTGCTCATAAATAGAGAAGGAGGCTGGCGGATTGCTCATAAATACAGAAGGGGCTGGCGGATTGCTCATAAATACAGAAGGGCTGGCGGATTGCTCATAAATAGAGAAGGAGGCTGGCGGATTGCTCATAAATAGAGAAGGGGCTGGTGCTTGCTCATAAATAGAGAAGGGGCTGTCGGATTGCTCATAAATAGAGAAGGGGCTGGCGGATTGCTCATAAATAGAGAAGGGCTGGCGGATTGCTCATAAATAGAGAAGGAGGCTGGCGGATTGCTCATAAATAAGAAGGGGCTGGTGGCTTGCTCATAAATAGAGAAGGGGCTGCGGATTGCTCATAAATAGAGAAGGGGCTGGCGGATTGCTCATAAATAGAGAAGGGGCTGTCGGATTGCTCATAAATTTGAGAAGAGGTGGCGGATTGCTCATAAATACAGAAGGGGCTGGGCGGATTGCTCATAAATAGAGAAGGGGGCTGGCGGATTGCTCATAAATACAGAAGGGGCTGGCGGATTGCTCATAAATAAGAAGGGGCTGGCGGATTGCTCATAAATAGAGAAGGAGGCTGGCGGATTGCTCATAAATACAGAAGGGGCTGGTGGATTGCTCATAAATACAGAAGGGACTGGCGGATTACTCATAAATACAGAAGGGGCTGGCGGATTGCTCATAAATAGAGAAGGGGCTGGCGGATTGCTCATAAATAGAGAAGGGGCTGGCGGATTGCTCATAAATAAGAAGGAGGCTGGCGGATTGCTCATAAATAGAGAAGGGGCTGCGGATTACTCATAAATAGAGAAGGGGCTGGCGGATTGCTCATAAATAGAGAAGGGGCTGGCGGATTGCTCATAAATAGAGAAGGAGGCTGGCGGATTGCTCATAAATAGAGAAGGAGGCTGGCGGATTGTTCATAAATAGGAAAGGAGGCTGGCGGATTGCTCATAAATAGAGAAGGAGGCTGGTGGATTACTCATAAATAGAGAAGGGGGCTGGCGGATTGCTCATAAATAGAGAAGGGGCTGGCGGATTCCTCATAAATAGAGAAGGGGCTGGCGGATTGCTCATAAATAGAGAAGGAGGCTGGCGGATTGCTCATAAATAGAGAAGAGGCTGGCGGATTGCTCATAAATAGAGAAGGGGCTGGCAGATTGCTCATAAATAGAGAAGGGGCTGGCGGATTGCTCATAAATAGAGAAGGAGGCTGGCGGATTGCTCATAAACGTAGTCTGTGCAGACGTAGTCTGCACAGGATTACTATTTCAAATTCCATATTTCAAATTACAGATTTCTAATTACTATACTATGAATTAGACTAGAATTGGACTGGAATTTGACTGTAAGTTGACCAATATATTAATCAGGACTGGAATCCGGTATCCCACACTTTGCTTCTTTTTAATTATGTATTTTATCCCTATCCTCCTGTGTTCCCTTGCCATCCACATTCACCGCCCCATCCCCCCTCCATCACGACTCATACACATCAGCCCCTCTATCCTTCCCTCTCCCATGTACAGCTCCCATGCACTCCTCATCTTCCTGAAAAACCTCAGCCCATCTTGCCCAAACACATCACAGAAAAAACCTACTTACAATTCCAAAAACTACCTGCTCTTTATCTTCCTACTCCTACTGATTTCAGGGGACATCTCCCCCAACCCTGGTCCACTGTGTAGCCCTGGTGGTAGGCACACGCAGTACCCTGGGGAGTGTATGGCGAGACGGCGGCTTAAAGCTCAATATGCATTCATTCTACACACACTAGACACACCCTTGGGGTAGTGAAGTATACTCTAGGGAGTGGTCAAGAAGGTATGTGTAGGCGTGATTTTAGTCAGAGAGTGTAGTTCCTGTCTTCGGGCAGTAAGGACGTGAAGAGTCTGCGTCTAGACTATAGTGAGAGAGTCTGCATCTGGAGGGAGGAAGGAGTCTAGATTGCTATCTCATCAGCTTGGAAAGTGGAGTCTGGTATAGGTGTTGGAATACACCTTAGTCTGGTCAGAAGCTGTGTCATCTCCTCAGCATACATTGAAGGAAAGAACAAGTTGTAACCCAGAAAGTCTTCAGCATTCCTGTCTAAAGGACAGTATCAGGTACAGAGACGTGCTCCTGCCTGTGATAACTGAGCATCTGTGGTTAGCTTTATTGGAAGGAAAAAGATTGGAAGTGACTGCTCGACCCCTGGCTAGTAAGAGTGTTTATGTTACCAGCGTGGACAAGGCGAAAGGCAAGTGGATTAGAGAATTGGCGCTACAGGATTGCAGAAGTCCAGCGCCTTGTTACCGGTCACTGGGGACCGAAGAGTCACTGTTGCTTCAGGCACAGTGACAGGACAACCAGGAATCTACCGGACCCTAGGTCGCGGCAGACAAGCCCCTTATAGTCGGTACGTAGCTGGGGTCAGGGGGAGTGAACACTTTGGAGTTCTGCAGGACAAACATAAGTATTCAGCTCCTTCACAGGAAGATCCCTAACACTAAGCTGACTGGGCAGGAACAGCTAAGATTTGCTGGAATCATAGAGGGAACTACGCTTCAGGCTGGTTGTACTCGTTTATTGGAGTTAAAGGAGGCCCTAACTTGTCCAGCTGCCGTCTCAAGATACACTCTCCTTGGATCAGCCTCCCTGGGACCTGCCTTATCATTCTGCAAGTAAAGGTATGGAAAGACGCTGACTGTGTGAGACTGTGTTATTTACCGGCACCCGACTTCACCATATTAACAGACTTTGAGGGAAGAGTCCCACCTGTAGGGGACCCGACATCTAGCTGCCTCACCATCCCCTCAGAGATCTACAGCAGCGCTGGTACTAATTACCAGAACACTACAGGTGGCGTCACGAACTGTACATAAATCAATCCCCTGTAAATATCCCCAACAACATACGCCAGACCGCCAGGGCCACAGACCGAGCCACAGCTACCTGTGACAACAATCCCCATAGACTTCTACGGGCTCGGCTCTGAGTACCCCATTGCCCTGGTAACCCACAATTGTGGTGGCGGGTCGACACAACTAAACTTGGCGTCACGAACAGGATACCAAACTCGCGAAATTGCGAGCCCTGCGTGCCTAAGAACTTGTTTTTGTGAAAAGGACTGTTTGCACTTTTGGCGCCAAAATCGCCATTTTTGTCGCCATATTCGCGCCCTCAGGCGCTGGAGAAGAAGGTGGGCGTACCTTCGTGGGCGTCTACCCCCCTGTGGCGCGAAGAAAATGCCTGCCCTCTCAAAGTGCTACTACAACATGCGGTCCTGCCCTACAGCAAAGGAGGTCCGCCTCCTCTTCACCTTCCCTGCGAGGAGGAGGAGACGCAAACCCCACCTCCACGGAAGAGACCGGATGTCTCCGCAGAAAGAAAAAAGAATCTTCTGGAGAGTGATGGAGGCAGGACGTGTGGAGCCGAGCGGGCAGCGGAGGAAGGCAGGCCCCGTGCCCCCGCCAAGCTGCCATCGGCATCCGAGGCCTATGCGATCCTGCACCTGCAACAGGCGTTGTTAGAGGTTCGGGAGGAGAACTCACGCCTAAAGAAGTTGTTCCAACCTGGACTGGAGGAGATTGAGAGGCGCCGGTGTAATCTGCTGAAGTGGCAAATGACGAACACGGCGTCCTCTCCCCCAACGAACCCCCACGATTCAAAGTACCGAAAAGTCTGCTGCCCAAGGCGAAGGAGCAACCGGAGGCTGCCCCCGAAAGTACCGTTCCCGATCCCACTGGTGAAGCGGTGGATGCGGAGGAGGTTGAGGAGGTACAGCCAATCCCGGAACGCCCGCCTGGCCAAGAGGCCGCAGCAGATTATCGGTCCCCGGCAGGGACACCGGAGGGGTCCTGTCCGTCACTACCAGATGTGGACTGGGACGAGATGGCGCGCCTGGATGACGTCGCCTACACCGCCCAGTGGGAACAAGAATGGCAGAGTCGTGAGGAGACGAAGAGGCGCCAGCAGGAGGAAGCGCGGGAAATCAAGAAGAACCGCCAGCGACAGTTTGCTGAGCTGATTGCTGACAAGGAGACTGTCCGTCGCGACAAAGGTACCTTACGGGAACCGCGGCGGCAGGGGTGTGTGACTGAGTTCCAGCTCCGGAAGGGCTGGGGCTTTATTCGTGAACCGGGCCTCTACCCAGCGGTCTTCGTCAGCAGGCGTGACGTGGAATCTCACCTGCCACAAGGCCATTCCGGGAGGGACTTAGTAAACGGCGACATAGTCACCTATACGCGGCATTGGGGAATGAAGGGGTGGTATGCCTGAACGTCGCCATCGTCCGCGACCCCGTCCCAGACGCCGGTACCGTCACCATTACCGCAGCGTCCCCGTACTCAGCTTCAGCAGCATCCGGCCGTGCCCCAGCATCGCCCCCGTCAAAGTCATCGCAACATGCGACCCAAGGTCTATCGCAAGTAAAAGCCACTTCCATATCGCCAAATGCGACCCAGTCTAGATCGCAAACCCTGACGCGGTCTATATCGTTGACTGTAATGGAGACGCAATCGGTGTCATGCGAAGAAAGTGTACCCGTTGCGCCCCTGGAGGTTCAAACCAGAACTGTCGCAACCCAAACCCTGATCGCAGCACATGATTTGCTGGTCTTAGGATCAAGGGCCCATTGCGTTGTTCCAGCCCCCGGGGTGGAAGATGTGGTGGAAAATGTCTTAGTAGCTGATGAATAAATAGTAAAGAGTTGGTGAGATCCCTATCGGATCTACCACAAGTAGAAAGCAGAAAGTTAAAATGTTTTTGGAAAAGTTTGCACAGATATTATATATAGTAAATATATATTCCTAATTATAGAATGCCCGGCTGGGTAATTGGTAATTGATAATTGATAATTGGTAATTGATAATTGATAATTAATATATGATAAACAGTTGCACTTTTACAATGTGATTTATTATGTCTTTCTTTATAAATGGACTTTTCGAGGTAAAGGACTATGCTTACCCAGAACTCTCTTGTACATAGTTGCACTTTGGTGCCCTATCTTGGTTTTACATAAACCATCCATATCTACCTCTGAAAAACAAAACCCGTGTGGTGTGGCACTGAGTGAGGTCTGCACTTGGATGTCCTGCAGCCCACCCAGGACCTACGTTGAAGGTTTGGTGCGGGTCCTTCACAAGTATCTTGTATATCTATTTATTGAAAATGCTATTTGATACTATTTGTATTAAAGTTTGTAACGTTCAAAGTATTCTTACCTCCCGGATGGGAAGATGTTATTGTTCCAAATGTTATTGCATAAACAAAATTTTTCTGTCTTTTGTATTTCACAGCCCGGGAGTGCTGTCGTTTACCATGGGGGAATGTGTAGCCCTGGTGGTAGGCACACGCAGTACCCTGGGGAGTGTATGGCGAGACGGCGGCTTAAAGCTCAATATGCATTCATTCTACACACACTAGACACACCCTTGGGGTAGTGAAGTATACTCTAGGGAGTGGTCAAGAAGGTATGTGTAGGCGTGATTTTAGTCAGAGAGTGTAGTTCCTGTCTTCGGGCAGTAAGGACGTGAAGAGTCTGCGTCTAGACTATAGTGAGAGAGTCTGCATCTGGAGGGAGGAAGGAGTCTAGATTGCTATCTCATCAGCTTGGAAAGTGGAGTCTGGTATAGGTGTTGGAATACACCTTAGTCTGGTCAGAAGCTGTGTCATCTCCTCAGCATACATTGAAGGAAAGAACAAGTTGTAACCCAGAAAGTCTTCAGCATTCCTGTCTAAAGGACAGTATCAGGTACAGAGACGTGCTCCTGCCTGTGATAACTGAGCATCTGTGGTTAGCTTTATTGGAAGGAAAAAGATTGGAAGTGACTGCTCGACCCCTGGCTAGTAAGAGTGTTTATGTTACCAGCGTGGACAAGGCGAAAGGCAAGTGGATTAGAGAATTGGCGCTACAGGATTGCAGAAGTCCAGCGCCTTGTTACCGGTCACTGGGGACCGAAGAGTCACTGTTGCTTCAGGCACAGTGACAGGACAACCAGGAATCTACCGGACCCTAGGTCGCGGCAGACAAGCCCCTTATAGTCGGTACGTAGCTGGGGTCAGGGGGAGTGAACACTTTGGAGTTCTGCAGGACAAACATAAGTATTCAGCTCCTTCACAGGAAGATCCCTAACACTAAGCTGACTGGCAGGAACAGCTAAGATTTGCTGGAATCATAGAGGGAACTACGCTTCAGGCTGGTTGTACTCGTTTATTGGAGTTAAAGGAGGCCCCTAACTTGTCCAGCTGCCGTCTCAAGATACACTCTCCTTGGATCAGCCTCCCTGGGACCTGCCTTATCATTCTGCAAGTAAAGGTATGGAAAGACGCTGACTGTGTGAGACTGTGTTATTTACCGGCACCCGACTTCACCATATTAACAGACTTTGAGGGAAGAGTCCCCTGTAGGGGACCCGACATCTAGCTGCCTCACCATCCCCTCAGAGATCTACAGCAGCGCTGGTACTAATTACCAGAACACTACAGGTGGCGTCACGAACTGTACATAAATCAATCCCCTGTAAATATCCCCCAACAACATACGCCAGACCGCCAGGGCCACAGACCGAGCCACAGCTACCTGTGACAACAATCCCCATAGACTTCTACGGGCTCGGCTCTGAGTACCCCATTGCCCTGGTAACCCACAATTGTGGTGGCGGGTCGACACACCACCATCCCCCAACCTCAATCCCTACCCTACCTCATTCTGAAACCATAATAATCTTATTAATATTACTTGCACTCCCTCATCTCCTTCTTTCAATTGTGCCCTCTGGAATCCACGGTCTGCATGCAACAAGCTACCCTTCCTGCACAACTACTTTCTGAACCACTCTCTTAATCTGTTGGCACTCACCGAAACCTGGATTCAGGATTCTGACACGGTCTCCCTTGCCGCCATTTCCTATGGTGGTTTACAGTTCTCCCATTCCCCGAGACCCACAAACAGACATGGCGGTGGAGTTGGCATACTCCTGTCCCCACAATGCACTTTCCAGGTCATCCCCCCAATTCCATCACTCTCATTCCCTTCTTTTGAGGTCCACACCATCAGGCTCTTCCATCCCCTCTCCCTCAGAGTAGCGGTCATATATCGTCCCCCAGGCTCACCCACCCAGTTCCTCGACCACTTCTCAGCCTGGCTGCCGCACTTCATGTCCTCAGAACTACCAACCCTTATCCTTGGAGACTTCAACATCCCCATTAACAGCCCTACTTCCACATCTGCATCTCAGCTTCTATCACTAACCACTTCTCTAGGCCTCTCACAGCTTTCAACCTCTGAGACACACAAGGATGGCAACACCCTTGACCTGGTCTTTGTCCGCCTCTGTTCAATCTCCCACCTAAATAACTCACCGCTTCCACTCTCTGACCACAACATTCTCTCCTTCACGCTCACAAATCCTCCACCACCCCAGCGCACTCCCACCTACCACACATTCAGAAATCTACAAGCCATTAACCCTCAGACACTTTCAGACTCCCTACACTTATCGCTGTCCCCAATCTCCTCTTTTTCCTGTACTGATCTGGCTGTTCATCACTACAATGACACTCTTAGAAACACCCTTGACCAAGTAGCACCGCTCACCCTCAGAACCTCCAAACACACAGTAAAACAGCCCTGGCTCACATCGCAAACTCGACTTCTTCAGCGATGCTCTAGGAGTGCTGAACGCCTCTGGAGAAAAACCTGCACACCAGAAGACTTCATCCACTTTAAATTAATGTTAAGAACTTATAATGCTGCCCTTCACCTCGCCAAACAGACCTACTTCACCACACTGATCTCCTCACTAGCCAACAACCCCAAGAAACTCTTTGACACTTTTCACTCCCTCCTCAGGCCAAAAGCACAAGCCCCTATCACAGACATTTGTGCTGACGACCTGGCCTCCCACTTTATAGAAAAAATAGATACTATCCGTCAGGAAATCTGCTCTCAACCACCAAGTGCTGTGACCCCCATCCCACCCTGCATTTCCCCTGGCTCACTTTCCACATTTGATACCATCACAGAAGAAGAAGTCTCCAGACTCCTCTCTTCCTCTCGTCCGACTACATGCACTACCGACCCCATCCCCTCACATGTCCTCCAGTCTCTCTCTCCAGTTGTCACAACTCACCTAACTACAATCTTTAATCTCTCCCTCTCCTCTGGCATTTTCCCATCCTCCTTCAAACACTCCATCGTTACTCCACTACTAAAGAAACCCACTCTTGACCCTTCCTGCACAAACAACTACAGACCGGTCTCCAATCTCCCCTTCATCTCTAAACTTTTGGAGCGCCTAGTATACTCCCGCCTCACCCGTTACCTCTCCACTCACTCCCTCCTAGACCCTTCACAGTCCGGCTTCCGACCCCTACATTCGACTGAAACTGCACTCATCAAAGTGACCAATGACCTTCTGACAGCAAAACGTAACGGTGACCACTCTCTGCTCATTCTACTCGACCTTTCTGCAGCTTTTGACACGGTTGACCACCGTCTCCTACTGTCTAGGCTCCAGTCACTAGGTATTAAGGACACTGTTCTCTCCTGGTTCTCCTCCTATCTTTCTGACCGCTCCTTCAGTGTCTCGTTCTCTGGCTCCACGTCATCTCCTCTTCCTCTCACTGTCGGTGTACCCCAGGGCTCAGTCCTTGGCCCCCTTCTCTTCTCTCTCTACACGGCCCCAATTGGACAGACCATCAGCAGATTTGGCTTTCAGTACCATCTTTATGCCGATGACACACAACTATACACGTCATCCCCCGACCTTACCTCCGCTGTTCTACAGAACACCACCGACTGTCTGTCCGCAGTCTCCAACATCATGTCCGCTCTCTATCTGAAACTTAACCTCTCCAAGACTGAACTGCTTCTGCTCCCGCCATCTAATAACCTCCCTAAATCTGACATTTCCCTCTCTGTGGGCGGCACCATAATAACACCCCGGCAGCAGGCTCGCTGTCTGGGTGTTATGTTTGACACCAATCTCTCCTTCACCTCCCATATACAATCTCTTGCCGTCTACACCTAAAGAACATCTCTAGAATCCGCCCTTTCCTCACAATGGAAACAACAAAAACCCTCACTGTAGCATTGATCCACTCCCGCCTGGACTACTGCAACGCACTATTACTTGGCCTCCCCATTACTCGACTATCCCCTCTCCAGTCCATCCTTAATGCAGCAGCCAGGGTCATCCATCTGGCTAATCGGTACTCGGACGCGTCCGCTCTTCGCCAGTCCTTACACTGGCTGCCCATTCATTATAGGATCCAATTCAAAGTACTGGTTCTCACCCACAAATCTCTCCACAGTGCAGCACCCCCCTACATCTCCTCCCTCATTTCTATCTATCGGCCTAACCGACTGCTGCGCTCTGCAAACGACTTTCGACTAACCTCTGCACTAATCCGTACCTCCCACTCCCGACTCCAAGACTTCTCCCGTGCTGCGCCAATCCTCTGGAATGCTCTACCCCAAGAAATTAGGACTATCCACAATTTGCATGGTTTCAGGCGCTCCCTCAAAACACATTTATTCAGAGCGGCCTATCACATTCACTAACCAAAGTCATTCTATGTGTAAGTGTGTGTGTGTAGCCCATTCACTATCTCCATCCATGCCTCACTCCCTCAAGATGGCTGGACCATCATTGTAAATGCACCATTGTATATATACACCTGTACTTTGTATCTCCCCACCTCATTGTAGATTGTAAGCTCTCACGAGCAGGGTCTGCTTATTTTGCTTTAATTATTGTATTGTTAACGTTGTTACCTATGACTTGTGTTTTGAAATTGTTAAACTGTAAAGCGCTGCGGAATATGTTGGCGCTATATAAATAAAGATTATTATTATTATTATTATTAAATAGAGAAGGGGCTGGCGGATTGCTCATAAATAGAGAAGGGGCTGGTGGATTGCTCATAAATAGAGAACGAGGCTGGCGGATTGCTCATAAATAGAGAAGGGACTGGCGGATTGCTCATAAATAGAGAAGGGGCTGGCGGATTGCTCATAAATAGAGAAGGTGCTGGCGGATTTCTCATAAATAGAGAAGGGGGCTGGCGGATTACTCATAAATAGAGAAGAAAGCTGGTGGATTGCTCATAAATAGAGAAGGGGCTGGCGGATTACTCATAAATAGAGAAGAAAGCTGGTGGATTGCTCATAAATAGGGAAGGAGGCTGGCGGATTGCTCATAAATAGGGAAGGAGGCTGGCGGATTGCTCCTAAATAGGGAAGGAGGCTGGCGGATTGCTCATAAATAGAGAAGGAGGCTGGCGGATTGCTCATAAATAAAGAAGGAGGCTGGCGGATTGCTCATAAATAGAGAAGGGGCTGGCGGATTGCTCATAAATAGAGAAGGGGCTGGCGGATTGCTCATAAATACAGAAGGGACTGGCGGATTGCTCATAAATAGGGAAGGAGGCTGGCGGATTACTCATAAATAGAGAAGGGGCTGGCGGATTGCTCATAAAATAGGGAAGGAGGCTGGCGGATTGCTCATAAATAGAGAAGGAGGCTGGCGGATAGCTCATAAATACAGAAGGGGCTGGTGGATTGCTCATAAATAGGGAAGGAGGCTGGCGGATTGCTCATAAATAGAGAAGGAGGCTGGCGGATTGCTCATAAATACAGAAGGGGCTGGTGGATTGCTCATAAATAGGGAAGAAAGCTGGCGGATTGCTCATAAATAAGAAGGGGCTGGCGGATTGCTCATAAATAGAGAAGGGGCTGGTGGATTGCTCATAAATAGAGAAGGGGCTGGCGGATTGCTCATAAATAGAGAAGGGGCTGGCGGATTGCTCATAAATAGAGAAGGGGCTGGTGGATTGCTCATAAATAGAGAAGGGGCTGGCGGATTGCTCATAAATAGAGAAGGAGGCTGGCGGATTGCTCATAAATAGAGAAGGGGGCTGGCGGATTGCTCATAAATAGAGAAGGAGGCTGGCGGATTGCTCATAAATAGAGAAGGGGGATGGCGGATTGCTCATAAATAGAGAAGGGGCTGGCGGATTGCTCATAAATAGAGAAGGGGGCTGGCGGATTGCTCATAAATAGAGAAGGAGGCTGGCGGATTGCTCATATATAGAGAAGGGGCTGGCGGATTGCTCATAAATAGAGAAGGAGGCTGGCGGATTGCTCATAAATAGATAAGGGGGATGGCGGATTGCTCATAAATAGAGAAGGGGCTGGCGGATTGCTCATAAATAGAGAAGGAGGCTGGCGGATTGCTCATAAATAGAGAAGGGGCTGGCGGATTGCTCATAAATACAGAAGGGGCTGGCGGATTGCTCATGAATAGAGAAGGAGGCTGGCGGATTGCTCATAAATAGAGAAGGAGGCTGGCGGATTGCTCATAAATAGAGAAGGAGGCTGGCGGATTACTCATAAATAGAGAAGGGGCTGGCGGATTGCTTATAAATAGAGAAGGGGCTGGCGGATTGCTCATAAATACAGAAGGGGCTGGCGGATTGCTCATAAATACAGAAGGGGCTGGTGGATTGCTCATAAATAGAGAAGGGGACTGGCGGATTGCTCATAAATAAGAGTAAGGGCTGGCGGATTTGTGTAGCCCTGGTACACAATACCAGGAGGATGAGTGGAGAAGGTACGGTTTAGGGCTCTCATGATATCACGTACACTTCGGACACACCCAGCAGGGGTGTGGAGGGGAGTGCTGAGTAGTCTGAGTTCAGTTCAGTCAGTGACTCGAAAGAGTTAGGAAGTGCAGTCTTTGTGCAGTTCAGAAAGTGGAGAGCCAGTAAGGTGAGCCAGTTCACCTCAGCCTGGTCAGAGCTGTGCCCCACTAGAAGACGGACTGAGACATCTGTTGAGAGTTGAGCAAATCGAAGGGCATAGTGGAAGGAATATTTAAAAGTGCTTTTGGGATTGGAGAAGTCCTGCACATTGTTACCGGTCACTGGGGACCGAAGGATCACTATAGTTTCAAGCTTAGTGGTAAGAAAACCAGAGGCTTATCGGACCTTAGGTCGCGGGCAAGCAGCCCCTAAATAGTCAGTACGTAACTGGGGTCAGGGAGAGTGAGAACCTTGAGTCAGTGCACAACAGGAATTGGAACTCAGCTCTCTCACAGGAAGGCTCCGACCACAAAACTGACTGGGCAGTACAGCTTTGGAATAGCTGGAGTTATATAGGGAACTACGCTTTACGCTGGTTGGACTCATCATCATTGGAAAGTAAAGGAGGCCCCTAACTTGCTTAGCCGTTGCCTCAAAGCTCATCCTCCATCAACCCCATCAGCCCCCCTGGGACCTGCCTGAACAACTTGAAGTAAAGGTATGGAAAGACGCTGATGTGTGAGACTGTGTTATTTGATTGCATTCCTGCACTACCCTATCATAACCATCGACCTGAGGGAAGAGTCCCACTGTAGGGGACCCGACATCTAGCTGCCTCACCACCCCCTCAGAGATCTACAGCAGCGCTGGTACAAATTACCAGAGACTACAGGTGGCGTCACGAACTGTATATATATACCCCCTGAAAAATATACTCCCCAACATACGCCTGACCGCCAGGGCCACAGACCGAGCCACCGCTACCTGTGACAATCCCATAGACTTCTACGGGCTCGGCTCTGAGTACCCCATTGCCCTGGAAACCCACAATTGTGGTGCGTGGTCGAGACAAATTGGCGTCACGAACAGGATCCGAAACTTGCAGCATTGCGAGCCCTGTGTGCCTGTGGAGTGTTTTGGTGAAAAAGACTGTTGCTGTTGTTTGGCGCCAAATACCGCCATATTTGCCGCCAGATTCGCGCCCTAAGGCGCTGGAGAAGAAGGTGGGCGTACCTGAAAGAGCGCGCAAAGTCTTGGGACACGCCCCCGGCTCTGACTCAGCGGCAGGTCCTGCAAAGGAAGTGAACGCTCTGACATCAGAGCGCCTGCGACGAAGGTCCTGTTCCCACTGCGGTGCCTGTGAAATAGCAGCTTCTGAAACCGGTAGGCTCCGTTTAACCAAGGGGGCGCTAAGATGTCACAACAACCGGCTGACAGTGCGGCCCCGGCCGGAGGCCCCAATCCCGCACCGCTTGGTATTGTAGCGCCAGATGGGGGCGCAGGCCCAGCACCCAGTCCGGTAGTCCCGATCATGCCACTAACGCTCCCATATATGCCTGGGGCGAAAATGGCTTCCCCAGTACAGCGGTGAACCAGGCACATTAGCAGGCTCAAGCGGAAGTTATGCAGCATCCTAGAAATGTACTCCATGCCTGAGAGACAAAAAGCTGCTGTGCTAATAGGGCAGCTAACTGGCGCTGCTGAGAGGGAAGTGGAGACTTGGGATACCGTGATCAGGAGTCGGTACCTGGGGGATCTTCCTTAAGCGCATGCCATATTTGAAGACCGCACAGAAACAGATCTCCGGATGGCCTTCTATCACTGTCCCCAACAGCCAGGTGACAGCATCCGGGATACGCTTGCCGACTACAGGGAGCCCTGAGAGCCTCAAGCAAATTAACAATTTAAATGCTATCGACGAGAATAAAATGCTGAAAGAACAATTTATACAGGGATTGAGATCCCAAGAGGAACGCAGAACTGTTAAAAATGGTGGTCCTTAGACCATCCGGATGCTACCTTTGATTTCCCTAAAGGAATGGCAATAAAAGGGCTGCGGCCCCCTGGGCAATCCCGAGGTGGCAACCCAACATCATCAGGCTGAAGTCACTCTGGAAACCGGCAGTAAACCCTTTTCCCCGCTAGTGGCTGAAGCCAAAGCGCAGGTGACACCTCCTAGTGAATTGGACTGTCTGCGCTCAGAGGTGCGCCAGCTGACTAAAAATCTGGCTGCTGTAATGAGTGCCCTGCAGCTGCGGAAAGAGGAGGAAGGAAAGATCTTGTTAGCTGACGCCCAGAAGACGTCCCGTGGATGCACCGGAGAAGAAAGAAGACGTCGCCCCCCGGAGGAGGACAACGCCACCCCAGGAGCAACCCTGATCAACACCCTCCTCGTCGAGAGATCATCTGTTACCGATGCAACCGGAAAGGTCATATGTCTCCACAGTGTCCTTTAAACGGGCAGAAACCTGGGTCCAAGGGCCAACACCCAGGAGAATACCCGTCAGGCCCCTAGACTGGAGCCGCAGGTATTGTGGGCGGGGACCCTACCTGTCTATTATTCTAGATGGTATGCTGTTCCAGCATTGTTAGACACTGGGTCGCAGGTGACCCTAATACCTGATGCCCTATATACCAAGTACTGGTCAATGGACAGTCTTAAACCTCCGAGCCTTGACTTTACCGTGTATGCTTTAATGGTCTTCCTGTAGAAGTACTCCGGAACAAAATGTGTAGATGTAAAGGTGGGCAGAGAGGAGTTGAAAGACCAAGGGCTTCTGGTAGTAAAGACTGTAAATGAGGAGAACGGTTTAAATATAATTTTGGGTACTAACATTATCGGTAATTGTTTGGGAGAAGTTGTGTTCTTGCTCCAACAGCTCGCTGAGATTGCCCGACAAGGCAGAGAGGAGTAATCCAAAGAGAGATCCGGGCCCTGGGTGTCAGCAGCAAGCGAAGCTTACAGACGGCGAAATTGGTAATGTACGGGTCACTGACTCGGATCCTATTGTGATACCCCCAATGAGTGAAATGATCATTTGGTGCAGGGCAGCCATAGGTCTGAGAGGACAGAATTACCAAGCTGTAGTAGAACCCCACCATTCAGAACATAGACCTACACTTATGACTGCTAGGGGAGTAGTAGAAGTGGTGAATGGAAGAGTACCGGTACGGCTTCTCAATTGGGGAGATGATGAGGTAAACTTACCCCGTTACGCAAAATATTGCTAAAACTACATGCTGTTGATAATAATTCTATTCTCCCGGCTGAGTCCTTAGACTCCTGTCAAATAGGGAGGACAATGACCCAGCAACTCAGGTGGCGGAATGGTGTCAGCAACTCCTGTTGGGACGGACACCACTCCCGCTCACCAGAAGCAAGGGGTATTTACGGGTGGTGCAAGAGTACGCCCAAGTGTTTAGCAAAAAATCCACTTGATTTTTTGGGATAAATTAAGGGAGTACAACATCATATCCCTACAGGCAGTCATCCTCCCATCAAAGAGCGGTATAGGCCCATACCTCCAGCCCATTATCAGAAGGCTAAAGAAATGTTGAATGATATGAAGAAAGCCGGGGTGATAAGGGATAGTTGTAGCCCCTGGCAGCCCCTCTAGTTGGTTAAAAAGAAAGATGGTAGTATGAGAATGTGTGTGGATTACAGGCAGGTGAACCGCATAACACACAAGGATGCATACCCGTTACCACGCATAGAGGAATCATTAGCTGCTTGAAAACGGCTAACTACTTTTCTACCCTCGATCTGACTAGTGGTTACTGGCAAGTGGCTGTGGTGAGGGGATCGTGAGAAAACGGCTTTCCACCACCCCAATGGGGCTCTGTGAGTTCGACAGAATGCCGTTTGGGCTCAGCAGTGCCCCAGGAACATTTCAGAGAGTGATGGAAAATTGTCTGGGACATCTCAATTTTGAAACCGTGCTGCTATACTAGACGACGTTATCGTGTATTCTAAGACATATGAGGACCATCTGAAGCACCTGGCAGAAGTATTCGAGTCTCTGTCCAGGTATGGATGAAGTTGAAACCCTCAAAATGCCATCTACTCAAACAGAAGGTACAATACTTGGGGCACATCGTCGTTCGGAAGGAGTAGCGCCGGCCCTGAGAAAGTCACTGCCATCCAGAAGTGGCCGGAGCGAAAGAACCTTAAGGAAGTGCGACAGTTCCTGGGATTAACGGGTTACTAAGAGATTCGTGAAAGATTACACGAAGAAGGCAGCTCCTTTACAGGACCTCTGGTAGGACAATCCTTAAAGAGCAGAAAACCCTCCCTTTAATTGGGGTAAAGAACAGGCTGAAGCATTCCAAAAGATGAAAGAGATCCTGACAGGTGATGAGATTCTTAACCTATTCCTGATTACAGCCAACCGTTCCTGTTGTACACCGACGCCAGTAATGAAGGTTTGGGGCAGTTCTCAGTCAGAAGCAGAATGGCCAAGAAAAAGTCATCGCATATGCCAGCAGAAAACTCAGGCCAACTGAAAGGAATCCGGAAAATTATAGCAGCTTCAAGCTGGAGTTTCTGGCTTGGTCTGGGCCATTACTGAAAGATTTAACATTATCTGGCCTCTAATCAGTTCACTGCGTTTACAGATAACAACCCCTTAACGCACCTGGAAATGCCAAGCTGGGTGCCATGGGAGCAGCGATGGATGGCTCGGTTGTCCAATTACCAGTTTACTGTCAAGTACCGGGCAGGTCGAAAGAATGCTAATGCTGACGCATTGTCCCGAATGCCGCATGACTCTGATACGGAAGAAGAATCGGACGACCTGGAAGAAATTGAGCTACCTGCGTTCCATCGGAATGGGGTAGTCCACGAGCATCGAGTCAACAGAAAGCAGTATGGTGCAACATTAAATCCTTTACCCCATCACAGTTGGAAAGAGACTCAGGACAGTGATCCAGTGGTCAGCCGCATCAAGGAGTTGTTAAGACAGGAAGGCTCCTCTTTGGAAAAGGAAGCACCTATGTCAGCCAAGCTCCTGTGGAACGAGAAAAGCAGGTTGTTCCTATACCGTGAGAAGTTGTGCAGGAGATACGTCAATCCAGAACCCATGAGATGGTCTGGCAAATAGTGGTCCCCAAGGCGAGTCCCAATGGTGTTGGGAACATACCACGATCAAGCAGGACACTTTGGCTGGAAAAATGGGACCCTTTTGAGTTCCGGTTTACTGGGTAGGGGGTGCGCACTCCACGAGAGGTGGTCGGAACTGTGGACCC
>JARQOD010000006.1:430833482-430881692 GCA_033576555.1 Oophaga sylvatica | reverse complement strand
AAAAACCGTACTGCTATCCTAGACGAAGTTATCGGTTTTCCCAAAGACTTGAGGACCATCTAAAGACCTGGCAGAAGTGTTTGAGTCCCTGTCCGGTAGGGGATAAAATTTAAAAAACCCCTAAAAATGCATCACTCAAGCAAAAGGTAAAATTTACTTGGGGCACATCGCGTTGGGAAGGGATAGGCCGGCCCCGGGAAAAACCCCTGCCACCCAAAGGGGGCCGGGCCAAAAAAACCTTTTAGGAAGTGCGCCCAGTTCCGGGACTAAGGGTTACTACAGGAGATTCGTAAAGATTACACGAAGAAGGAGCTCCTTTAAGGACCCCCGGTTGGACATCCCTGAAAGCAGAAACCCCCCTTTAAATTGGGGTAAAGAACGGCTAAGCATTCCAAAAGGAAAGAGATCCTAAAGGGTGATGAGTTTTAAATTTCCCTATTACACCCAACCTTTCCTGTTGTCACCGACCCCAGTAAGGAAGGGGTTGGGGAGCCTTCTAGTCAGAAGCAGATGGACAAGAAAAAGTCATGATATGTACAGAAAACTGGCCAACTAAAGAAACCCGGAAAAAATTATAGCAGTTTCAAGCTGATTTTTTGGCGCTGGTTGGGGCCATTATGAAAGATTTAAGCCTATTGGGCTCCAAAAATTACTGCGTCAAACAACCCCCCTTAAACGCACCTGGAAAACCCGCCAAGCGGGGCGCCATGGAGCGCGATGGATGGGCCCGGTTTCCAATTCCCGTTTATATCAAGTCCCGGGGCAGGTCGAAAGAATGAAATGCTGTGCGTTGCCCCGAAGCCGCATGACTCTTAAAAAAGAATGGACGACCTGGAAAAAATTTGAGTCCCGCTTTCCCACAAAAATGGGGTGTCCACGAGCTAAACCCACGAAACAAAGGGTTGCCCCATTAAACCCTTTACCCCATCACAGCGGAAAGAGACTCAGGACAGTGATCCAGTGGTCGCCAATCAAGGGGTTGTTAAAAAAGAGGCTCCTCCTTTGGAAAAGGATGCACCTACCGCCAAGCTCCTGTGGAAACGAGAGAAGCAGTTGTTCTTACCCTGAGAAGGTTGTGCAGAAAAAACGTCAACCCCGAACCCCTGAAATGGTCTGGGAAACGTGGTCCCAAAGACAGACGTCCCCCTGGTGTTGGAAGGGACCACGATCAAGCAGGCACTTTGGGGGGAGGAAGTGGAGACCCCGTTGAGATGCCGGTTCTTGGGGAGGGATGCGCAGCTCTTCGGGGTGGTGTGGAACTGTGGGCCCCGTGGTCTAGAAGAAAGGTACGGTACAAAAGGCCCCCCCTGCAACCTTCCCGGGCAAATCGTCCCCCGGAGATTGTGGCCCCGGACCCCTCAAATTGTGCCGAGTAGATCGGATACTCTACGCCTGACCTGGTGGACATTACTCCGTTTCCTGGGGTTGTTCCAGTGAAAGACCAACCGCAGTGACGGCCGCGAAGACCTTTTCAAGCAAGCTTCTGCAGCCCGCATGGGTACCCGACAAGTCTTAACCGATCAGGGCCCTGCTTTGAACCCTTTTTATTCAAGGAATTCTGTCTATGTACGGGTGAAAAGGAAAATAAGAAAAAACACCATTCCCCCTAAAACCAAGGGTCTTTGTGAAAAGTTGACCAATATTGTCCTTGACTTTTTGAGTCCATCCGTTGGAAGACGGGAACGAGGCCGTTTTACTACCTGATTTGGTTGTTTTGTCAACCATATACCTTAAGTTTCAACAACTAAATCCACCCTATCTTATAAAGGCAACCCCGGAAAAACTACCAAGGATCTAGAATTTGGGGGAGTGGTTAAAAACCGGGAGGCAGCAGCTGTTGAGAACGGGACGTCTCGGCAAGAGCAATACAGAAAGAGTAAAATCTGTGGGGAGGAAAGCTAAAAAAGGCACGGGTGAAACAGGAAAATTTTTTCAACCGAAATGCCCCTGCAACCCTTTGATGCCGGGAGGGGTTTTGTATTAAAGAAAAAGAAAGTGCAAAAAATGGATAATCTGGGAGCAAGAACCCTACGTCATACAAGTTCAAAGTGCAAGGGAAAATTTTGGTCGTCAGTAAAGAGGGAGAAAAACAAAACCCGTGTCAGAGACCATTTTAAAACTATGTCCGGAACCCTTGAAACGTTGCGAAAACCTGTCTTAAATAAAAGAGAAAAAAGGAAGGGTTATACACACTTGGGAGTTTTTCCTGGGGATTGGCCCGAGGGGAGATGTTGTAACCCAGTGTCATTTTTATAAGCCACAAGAGGACGTTTTACCCCCCGTTGTCCCCTGTGTCCCGTTGAACACCCTCGGAGTCCCCCCTTCCAGCAACACCTAAACCCTGTAGAACCAAGTTTGGTCTCTGAGCAGCCCCATACTAGGGTTTCCCCTGGTAAAGCTGATCACACCCCCCCCACCCATCGACGCTTGCCAGTCCATAAAAATTTTAAGGCAGTTCATGGTTTTACGTTTCATAGTGCAAAAAGATCGCAAATTGATTTACCTGAACTCACCCGTGGGTCGAGAATCACCAAAGGGAAATTACCCCATTAGATATCAGCAATAGTTTGACGAACTGAGTAAATATATTGTAAAAAAGTCTTAATATAAATGTGTTTTTCCCATAAAGTTTCGTTTAAAAGGGATAAGAGGCTGAGGACTGAGCCGCCCAAAAACTTTTCCCTTAAATAGTTGCACTAAATCCCCCTTCAAAGGGTTTCACAAAAACCTTGACTACCTCTGAACAAAACCCTGTGGTGGGGGCACTGGTGAGGTGGCATTTGGATGCCCCTGAGCCCACCCAGGCCCCCGTTAAGGTTTGGTGCGGGTTTCACAAGTATTTTTGTAATCTTTTTATTGAAAATGCTATTTGATATATTTGTATTAAAGTTTGTAACGTTCGAAGTTTCTTACTCCAGGGGAAGTGTTTTTTTCCCAAATGTTTTTGGGGCAAATAAAAAAAAAATTTTTTTCTGCTTTTGTATTCCACCCCGGGAGTGCTTGTTTACCAGGGGGGAAAAATGTGTCCCGGTACACAATCCCGGAGTGAGTGGAGGGGTAAATTTTTAAGTGTTTTCTGTCCTTGTACCTTCAAAAACGCCCAGTAGGGGTGTGGGAAAGGGGGTGCAGTAGGGAGTGTGTCCAACTTAGGAAGACCCGAGTTTGGGACTCGCTCATCTTCAGCTTCAAATTGTGGGGTCATATAGGTACTTTGTACCCCCGCCTGTAAAGCTGGCCCAGGAGCAGGGAAAATTTTTTGAGAAATAAGCAAAACGAAGGGGAAAAAATGGAAGAAGCAAGGAAGTGCTATAGGTGAAAAATACCTGCCGAATCTAAAAGGGTTAGGGGACGAAGAATCATCTTTGTTCAAGCAAGGGATAAAATGCCCGAAATTTCTACCGGCCTAGGTCGGGCGGTAAGCCCCTCAGTCATACGTAAATGGGGTAGAGGAAAGTGAGGGCCCCTGACATGCACGACAATAAGGAAATCTCTTTTCACAAAAAAAGGCCCAACCACAACCTGATCAGGAGAACATAAAGTTTAAGTGGGAAAAAGAGAGGACTACGCTTCAGGCTGGGCTACTCAGCTTCATGGGTTAAAGGAGGGCCCCAAATTGTTAACCTTTGCCCAAAGTCACCCTCCATCAACCCATCACCTCCCCGGGACCGCTTTACCATTCTGCAAGTAAAGGGATGGAAAAACTTTGACGTGTGAGACGAGTTATTACTGCATGCCCCACAAACCCTACCTAAAATACCGACCCGGGGGAAAAGGGCCCCCCTGTAGGGGACCCCATCTGCGCCCCCACCATCCCCCCAGAATCTACAGAGCGCTGGTACTAATTTCCCGAAAAAATACAGGTGGCCACGAACGTAATTGTTACCCCCGTAAATATTCCCCAAAACAACAACGCCCGGGCCGCCCCCGGGCCCAGCCCAGCCAAACTACCTGTGACAACAATCCCCCCTGACTTTTACGGGGTCGGGTTGAGTCAAAAAATAAAAGGGGGGTGGCGGTTTGCTCATAAATAGAGGGGGGGCTGGCGGATTGTTCCTAAAAAGAAAAGGGGGTTTTGGGGATTTTTATAAATAGGGGAAGGGGCGGTTTGGGTTTAAAAATGAGAAGGGGGTGGGGAAATTTTCAAAAAAAATTTCAAAAAAGGGGGGGCTGGGGGATTGTCAAAATAGAGAAGGGCTGGGGGAAATTTCATAAAAACAGAAGGGGCTGGGGGTTTCCCCTAAAAAGGGAAGGGGCGGGCGGATTGCTCATAAAAAAAAAGGGGGCTGGCGGTTCTTTTTAAATAAAAGGGGGGCTGGGGTTTGCTCTAAATAAAAAAGGGGGGTGCGGATTGCTCAAAATTTAGAAAAGGGGAAGGGGCGGATTGTTCAAAAAATACAAAAAGGGGGGCGGATTGTATAAAACCCAAAAGGGGGCGGGCCCGGGAAATTGCTCAAAATAAAAAGGGGGGCGGGCGGATTGCTCATAAATAGGGGAGGTGGGGGTTCCCTAAATTTAGAAAAGGGGTGGCGGTTTCTCTAAAAAGGGGGGGGAAATTGCTATAAATAAAAAGGGGGGCTGGGGTTTTTCCAAAAAAAAAGGGAAGGGGGGTGGTTTGTCAAAAAAAAGGAAGGGGCTGGCGGTTTTTCATAAATAAAAAGGGGGGTGGGGAATTCAAAAAATACAGAAGGGGGGGGGGGGATTCCATAAATAAAAGGGGGGTGGGGGTTGCTAAAAATAGAAAGGAGGCGGGGGATTCCAAATAAAAAGGGGGGGCTGGCGGTTTCCCTCAAATAATAGGGGGGCGGATTGCTCATAAAAAAAGGAAGGGGCTGGCGGTTTCCCCCCAAAAAATACAAAAGGGGGTGGGGGGTTTGCCCCTAAATAAGAAGGGGGGGGGGGATTGCCCTTTTAGAGGGGTGGGGATTGCTCATAAATAAAAAGGGGCGGGGATTTTTCCCAAAAAAAAGGGGCGGGGGAAATTACCTTTTAAATGGGAAAGGGGCGGGTTTTTTTCATAAATGGGAAAGGGGTGGGGGATTTTCATAAAAAGAAGGAGGTGGGGGAATTAAAAACTCAAAAAAATGGGGAAAAAGGGGTGGGGTTTGTAAAAATAAGAAGGGGTGGGGGATTGCTTAAATAGAGGGGGGGGCGGGCGGAAAAAGGGGGGGCTTCCATAAATGGAAGGGGCGCGGTTGCTCATAAAAAGAAAGGGGAAAGGGGCTGATTCCCCAAAAAAAAAATAACCAAAAAAAAAGGGGGGGGTTTTTGGGGGAATTGCTCATAAAAAAAAAAGGGGGGTGGGGGATTTCTAAATACAAAAGGGGCTGGGGGGATTGTCAAAAATAGAGGGGGGCTGGGGTTTTTTTTAAAAATAAAAGGGGTGGCAAAATTGTCTAAATAGAAAAGGGGGGGGGGGGAAAATTGGGGGGCTTTCCATAAAAAAAAAGGGGGGCTGGGGTTTTTGCTAAAAATAAAAAGGGGGGGGTGGCGGAGCTCATAAATAAAAAAAGGGGGGGGTTTCTCATAAATAGGGGAAGGGGGGCGGGGGGGTTTTCTAAATCCAGAAGGGGCTGGGGATTGCTCAAAAAATACAAAAGGGGTGGTGGTTTTGCCCCAAAAATAGAGGGGGGGCGGGCGGATTGTCAAAATGAGAAGGGGCTGGGGTTTGTAAAAAATAAAAAAGGGGGCTGGGGATTGCCATAAAAAAGAAGGAGGTGGGGGGAATTCAAAAAATACAAAGGGGGGGCGGATTGTCAAAATAGGGAAGGGGTGGCGGTTCTTGGGGCTCTTTTAAAAATAGAGAAGGGGCGGGGTTGTATAAATAAAGGGGGGCGGTTTCAAAATAAAAAGGGGGTGGGGATTTCTAAATAAGAAGGGGCTGGGGTTGTCAAAAATAAAAAGGGGGGGTGGCGGTTTGAAAATAAGAGGGGCTGGGGGATGCTCATAAATAGGGGGGCTGGCGGATTGTCAAAAGGAAGGGGCGGGGATTGCTCTAAATAAGAAGGGGTGGGGATTGCTCTAAATAAAGGGGGGGGGATTGCTATAAAAAGAAGGGGTGGGGGATTTTTAAAAAAGGAAGGGGCTGGGGATTGCTCATAAATAGAGAAGGGGCTGGCGGATTGCTCATAAATAGAGAAGGAGGCTGGCGGATTGCTCATAAATAGGAAGGAGGCTGGCGGATTGCTCATAAAAGAGAAGGGGCTGGCGGATTGCTCATAAATAGAGAAGGGGGCTGGCTGATTTCTCAAAAATAGAGAAGAAGGCTGGCGGATAGCTCATAAATAGAGAAGGGGCTGACGGATTGCTCATAAATAGAGAAGGGGCTGGCGGATTGCTCATAAATAGAGAAGGAGGCTGGCGGATTGCTCATAAATAGAGAAGGGGCTGACGGATTGCTCATAAATAGAGAAGGGGCTGGCGGATTGCTCATAAATAGAGAAGGAGGCTGGCGGATTGCTCATAAATAGGGAAGGAGGCTGGCGGATTGCTCATAAATAGGGAAGGAGGCTGGCGGATTGCTCATAAATAGAGAAGGGGCTGGCGGATTGCTCATAAATAGAGAAGGGGGCTGGCTGATTTCTCAAAATAGAGAAAAAGGCTGGCGATAGCTCATAAATAGAGAAGGGGCTGACGGATTGCTCATAAATAGAGAAGGGGGCTGGCGGATTGCTCATAAATAGAGAAGGAGGCTGGCGGATTGCTCATAAATAGAGAAGAAGGCTGGCGAATTGCTCATAAATAGAGAAGGGGGCTGGTTGGTTACTCATAAATAGAGCAGGGGGCTGGCGGATTACTCATAAATAGAGAAGGGGCTGGCGGATTGCTCATAATAGAGAAGGAGGCTGGCGGATTGCTCATAAATAGAGAAGGGGCTGGCGGATTGCTCATAAATAGAGAAGGAGGCTGGCGGATTGTTCATAAATAGGAAAGGAGGCTGGCGGATTGCTCATAAATAGGAAAGGAGGCTGGGGGTGTTAGAACTCTCCTGTTGTTTTTTTCTATCTTGCTGGTCACATGACCTTTTTTGCCTATTTAATCCTGCTCCGCCCTTCTGCTTTGCTGGACTTCATTGTAATTTCTACTCTTAAGCTAGCCAGGTGCTTTGTTACCTTACTCAGTCAGTTTTGCTTGGTCTTCGGACCTCTATGTTCTATGTTGTTGTTGTCTTTTACTGCTACAACTTCTGTTAGGAGGTGTCCATCTTTCTCCCAGTCCCTAGTTCTTGTAGGATCCCTTCCTCGCATCTAAGGTCTTCGTACAGACTAGCTGAGGACTTTAGCGAGTCGATCGCAGGATCAGGTTCCCCGTTACATCGTAGGGATCTAGCTTAGTTCTATCGAGGGACAGATCTCCCTTCTTTCCTAGTGCTTGTAGCAGAACATAACAGGTGGATTGCTCATAAATAGGGAAGGAGGCTGGCGGATTGCTCATAAATAGAGAGGAGGCTGGGATTGCTCATAAATAGAGAAGGGGTGGCGGATTGCTCATAAATAGAGAAGGGGGCTGGCGGATTGCTCATAAATAGAGAAGGAGGCTGGCGATTGCTCATAAATAGGGAAGGAGGCTGGCGGATTGCTCATAAATAGGGAAGGAGGCTGGCGGATTGCTCATAAATAGAGAAGGGCTGGCGGATTGCTCATAAATAGAGAAGGGGGCTGGCTGATTTCTCAAAATAGAGAAAAAGGCTGGCGGATAGCTCATAAATAGAGAAGGGGCTGACGGATTGCTCATAAATAGAGAAGGGGGCTGGCGGATTGCTCATAAATAGAGAAGGAGGCTGGCGGATTGCTCATAAATAGAGAAGAAGGCTGGCGAATTGCTCATAAATAGAGAAGGGGGCTGGTTGGTTGCTCATAAATAGAGCAGGGGGCTGGCGATTACTCATAAATAGAGAAGGGGCTGGCGGATTGCTCATAAATAGAGAAGGAGGCTGGCGGATTGCTCATAAGTAGAGAAGGGGCTGGCGGATTGCTCATAAATAGAGAAGGAGGCTGGCGGATGTCATAAATAGGAAGGAGGCTGGTGGATTGCTCATAAATAGGAAGGAGGCTGGCGGATTGCTCATAAATAGGAAGGGGCTGGCGGATTGCTCATAAATAGGAAGGGGCTGGCGGATTGCTCAAAATAGAGAAAGGGCTGGCGGATGCTCAAAATAGAGAAGGGGCTGGGATTTCTCATAAATAGAGAAGGGGCTGGCGGATTGCTCATAAATAGAGAAGGGGCTGCGGATTGCTCATAAATAGAGAAGAGGCTGGCGAATTGCTCATAAATAGAGAAGGGGGCTGGTGGATTGCTCATAAATAGAGAAGGGGCTGACGGATTCTCATAAATAGAGAAGGAGGGCTGGCGGATTGCTCATAATAGAGAAGGGGCTGGCGGATTGCTCATAAATAGGAAGGAGGCTGGCGGATTGTCATAAATAGGAAGGAGGCTGCGGATTGCTCATAAATAGAGAAGGGGCTGGCGGATTGCTCATAAATAGGGAAGGAGGCTGGCGGATTTCTCAAAAATAGGAAAAAGGCTGGCGGATTCTCATAAAAGAGAAGGGGCTGGCGGATTCTCATAAATAGAGAAGGCTGGCGGATTGCTCATAAATAGAGAAGGAGGCTGACGGATTGCTCATAAATAGAGAAGGGGCTGGCGATTGCTCATAAATAGAGAAGGGGCTGGGGATTGCTCATAAATAGGGGAGGGGCTGGCGGATTGCTCATAAATAGAGAAGGGGCTGGCGGATTGCTCATAAAGTAGAGAAGGGGCTGGCGATTGCTCATAAATAGAGAAGAGGCTGGCGGATTGTCATAAATAGAGAAGGGGCTGAGGATTGCTCATAAATAGAGAAGGGGCTGGCGGATTGCTCATAAATAGGAAGAAGGCTGGCGGATTGCTCATAAATAGAGGAAGGAGGCTGGCGGATTGCTCATAAAGAGAAGGGGGCTGGGGATTGCTCATAAATAGAGAAGGGGGCTGGCGATTCTCAAAATAGAGAAGGAGGCTGGCGGATTAGCTCATAAATAGAGAAGGGGCTGGCGGATTGCTCATAAATAGAGAAGGGGCTGGCGGATTGCTCATAAATAGGAAGGAGGCTGGCGGATTGCTCATAAATAGGGAAGGAGGCTGGCGGATTGCTCATAAATAGAGAAGGGGCTGGCGGATTGCTCATAAATAGAGAAGGGGCTGGCGGATTGCTCATAAATAGGAAGGGGCTGGCGGATTGTCTCATAAATAGGGAAGAGGCTGGCGGATTGCTCATAAATAGAGAAGGGGCTGGCGGATTGCTCATAAATAGAGAAGGGGCTGGCTGATTTCTCAAAATAGAGAAGAAGGCTGGCGGATGCTCATAAATAGAGAAGGGGCTGACGGATTGCTCATAAATAGAGAAGGGGGCTGGCGGTTGCTCATAAATAGAGAAGGGGCTGGCGGATTGCTCATAAATAGAGAAGGGGCTGGCGGATTGCTCATAGAATAGGAGAAGGAGGTGGCGGAATTGCTCTAAATAGAGAAGGGGCTGGCGGATTGCTCATAAATAGAGAAGGGGCTGGCGGATTGCTCATAAATAGAGAAGGGGCTGGCGGATTGCTCATAAATAGAGAAGGGGCTGGCGGATTGCTCATAAATAGAGAAGGGGCTGGCGGATTGTCATTAAATAGAAAGGGGCTGGGATTGCTCATAAATAGAGAAGGGGCTGGCGGATTGCTCATAAATAGAGAAGGGGCTGGCGGATTGCTCATAAATAGAGAAGGAGGCTGGCGGATTGTTCATAAATAGGAAAGGAGGCTGATGGATTGCTCATAAATAGAGAAGGGGGCTGGCGGATTGCTCATAAATAGAGAAGGGGCTGCGGATTGCTCATAAATAGGAAGGAGGCTGGCGGATTGTCATAAATAGGGAAAGGAGGCTGAGGATTGCTCATAAATAGAGAAGGGGGCTGGCGGATTGCTCATAAATATGGAGTAAAAGGGGGGGCTGGCGATTTCTCAAAATAGGAAGAAGGCTGGCAGATATGCTCATAAATAGAGAAGGGGCTGATGGATTGCTCATAAATAGAGAAGGGGGCTGGCGGATTGCTCATAAATAGAGAAGGAGGCTGGCGGATTGCTCATAAATAGAGAAGAAGGCTGGCGAATTGCTCATAAATAGAGAAGGGGGCTGGTTGGTTGCTCATAAATAGAGCAGGGGGTTGGTGAGTTGCTCATAAATAGAAAAGGGGGTTGGCTGACTGCTCATAAATAG
Organism: Oophaga sylvatica; assembly: GCA_033576555.1. Classification (NCBI taxonomy): domain Eukaryota; kingdom Metazoa; phylum Chordata; class Amphibia; order Anura; family Dendrobatidae; genus Oophaga; species Oophaga sylvatica. Next base: position 430,871,462 of record JARQOD010000006.1, on the reverse strand, counting down.
ATAATTGGGCTGGCCAACTGCTCATAGATAGAGAAGGGGGCTGGCGAGTTGAGCATAAATAAAGGAGGGGGCTGACCAAATGGCTCATTTTCATAGCTAAAATGCACAGCACTCTGACCACGTGGTGACACAAGAAAGTCTCTACTGTTATGAGCACAAGTCAAAAAAACTGCCGGAACCCAGAATCATCACACTGCTGACTCATGTGCAGCCTGTGATCTATTAGTATAACCAAGTCTTATTCACACGAGCTGCTGCTTAGTTCTATTCCTCCCATTATGAAGATGTAATTTTCATTTTTCTTGTTTCTGTTAAATACCATTCTATTAGTTGCTGCCCATTGTTCCAGCTTTTCTAGAGCCTTCTGAATCCTTTCTCTGTCTTCTCTAGTGTTCCCCTTATCTAAAACAGTTATAAAAAATGTTGAACACTGGGTGCAGGACAGAGCCTTGTGGTACCCACCTGAAACACTCTTTCAATTCTATGTGCAACCATTTATTGCCAGTCTTTGAGTACGATCACTGAGCCAGTTATGAATCCACCTAACCCTAGCCTTGTCAATCCCATACTTGATCATTTTTTCAATAAGGATAGTATGAGATATAGATATAAAAAGAATTAGATATAGATATCATCATAGATATAGATATAAATTTATAGAGAATTATCACAGACTTTTGGACCTAAAAATGACCTGTTGTTAGTAAGTGGACATTCCCTTTAAGCTCCGCTGTGCCCAGGACACTTGACTCCTCTGTTTATTCTATCTCCTGAGTTGATCTTTAGATTTTATTCAATTTTCAGCTACTGAACAGATATTTCTGGAGCAACAGATAGCTGCAGGAATCAATAGCCCCATTTACAGCCATTATGGTCGGCATGCGAGATTCTAATATTGAGACGGTTGCATTACGGCGCGCTCTTCGTATACCGACGCATGTGATAACTACTTATCCGGAGAGGTCTCAGGAGGCGCCTGTTATGTTCACAAAAGAGATCTCATTTAGCTCCGAACACACAAGTGACTCAACAGATGACTGCAAGCAACGAAACGCTCCTGCGGGATTCCAGGCGGCCAGCAAAAGCAGGCCCTTCCCTAATTAATCATCCTTTTATCTCCTCACTCACTAATTATTCATCAGCCTTCCTTAAAGTTGCTACTTGGGTACAAATAACAGTATATGGAGCTGAGTGGTTTGTATAGTAAAAAAAATTCCTTTATTTTGGCATGTGCTAATCCAGAAAATGTGATAATCTGGAAGCTGTTGTTACGCAATATCATTAAAATCCCAAATCAAAACTTATCATTTATCAATTGGGTATTAAATACTGTTTTGATTAGCGGGGGACGGGGAGGGTTGACCACTAGAACCCCCAGCAATCATGAAAGTGAAATCCCCAATGATCTGTGTGATTAGTGCGCCATTTGCACATGTGCACTGCTGCTTAATTCATTCCCAACGGAACTGATGGAGATCGTGGAGGAATGTCTTTCCTATAGATATTGAGCATGCGCAACCTGCGCTCCATTCACACGCAGCACTCCTGCATAAATGAAGCACAGATCGTGCACCATTTATTCACTATAGGACTGTTGAAGATAACTGTATTTGGCTCCATTTGTCCTGCAGAGAATGCATGAAGCAGCATTGCGCATGCGCGACCTGCGCTCCATTCACACATAGGGCTCCTGCCTGCCTATATGGTTGTACATGTGTGCCAATACTCCACTAATTCATTATGAGACTCACCAAGATCGCCTGGCACTGTCCTATCCCGTTCTCCATCAGTCCTACATAGAATTAACGGAGCGGCATCACACATGCGCAACCTGCGCTCCATTCACTGCATAAATAGAGTGCAGACCTCAGACATAAACCTATCACCTAACTAAAAAAACAACTGGTCGTGGCAGCGTGTAGTCTGGGGTTATCTTGGAGTTCACAGTGACTGTATCAGGGGTATATACATATTCCATGAGTTGGAATCGGAGGTGTACATACCATACGCTCACTGTTAGTTTCCCAAAAACCGGCCTAGTAATGTAATAAACCTGTGGCTTCCTCCATTGATGAATTAATGGAAAAGAAGTCTCGCATTCTAAGATTGGGGCTTTGGATCTCGTGAATGGGGCTCTCCAGTGTTCAGTCTTGCACAACCCTTGGCTTTTTCCAGCACTCTCAAAGACGTAGACAATGAATGTAAAGGAAGCCGCGCATGCGCACCTCTGCTCCATTTGAAATGAGGCTCTGCTTACCAAAGTATTAAATTATCTCCTATCCATAGGATATGGATAGCTCACTGGGGGTCCCTCTTTATTCAATGATTGGGAATTTGGAAATTGGGAGCAGGGCTCTATGGCGTTCAGTTTTGCAGTCCCATAGACAATGAATGGAAAGGAAATCTCTCCGCTAGTTAAGATAGGGTTTTATGTCCTAAAGATTTAAATTATCTTCTGTCCTTAAGATAAGGAATGCCTTACTGATCATTGGAGGCCCACCCTTGATTCCATGGTGAATGAATAGAAAGAAAGCCTCACATGTGCACCTCCGCTCTGTTTAAGATGGGCCTTGAAGAGCCGATATCCTGGGTTCCAGAGCCCCACTCTCGGGATCCCTGATGATCCCAACGGTTAGACCACCAGTGATCAGTATGTTATCTCCTTACCTATGGAAAAGGGACAACTTAGTATTTTGAGAATAACCCTTTAACATTCGCGAGGAGTTCTTCTTTAAATCATATTTGAACCAGTTCCAACTTCCAGGCCGGCTAATGGCAGTGCAATTAGCATCAGTGGACTAAACGCACTAAAAGCTGATTACAGAAGGGTCCTACAGAAGGTAATGGCAATGCACATCTGCTCCAAGGCGGCTGACCCGTTAACCCCACCGGAAACTTCATCGATTGCAGCTAACACACAAGATTAGATTTTTATACATCTCGTGGGCTCCGAAATTTGAAAAAAAATCCTCTGCAAATGGGACCGTGAGCATGTTGGGAGCATACATGTTGTGCGCGTCCATGTGGGGACGTAGCTATAAGGCGACACATCGGTAGAAGTCACATCAGGCCCTGATACCTTAAAAGCCCCCAGCCATGTAAGGACACACCAGCATGATAAATAGCACATGGTGTGTTGGAGACACATTATGGATATTGTCTGGGGCATAGGGGCTTCAAACTACACCTGTGTGTGTATAAACTAAGCATGTACAGTGGCTTGTGAAAGTATTCACCCCCTTGGCTTTTTGCCTATTTTGTTACATTACAACCTGTGTGTAAATATTTTTGTGTGTAATTAGCACTAAATAGTCTAAGTTGGTGAAGTGAGAAATATATAAGCATAGATTACATTTATGGAATCAAATAGCTAAAAATTGGCATCTGCATATGTACCGTATTTTTCGGACTAGAAGATGCACCTAGGTTTTAGAGGAGGAAATTAGGAAAAAAAATTGAAGCAAAAAATGTGGTCAATTCTGTACTTATTATCCACTATCCTAGTATGCATACCCCCCATCCCTATCCTGATATGCATGGCTCCCTCATCCATATCCTGGTATACATGGCGCCCTCATTCCTATCCTGGTATGCATGGCTCACTCATTCCTATCCTGGTATGCATGGCTCCCTCATCCCTATCCTGGTATGCATGCCCCCCATCCCTATCCTGATATGCATGGCTCCCTCATTCCTATCCTGGTATACATGGCTCCCCCATCCCTATCCTGGTATGCATGGCTCCCTCATCCCTATCCTGGTATGCATGGCTCCCTCATCCCTATCCTGGTATGCATGGCTTCCTCATCCCTATCCTGGTATGCATGGCTCCCTCATCCCTATCCTGGTGTGCATGGTCCCCTCATCCCTATCCTGGTGTACATGGCCCCCTTATCCCTATTCTGGTGTGTATGGCCCTCATCCCCATCCTGGTATGCATGGCCCCCTCATCCCTATCCTGGTGTACATGGCTCCCTCATCCCTATCCTGGTTTGCATGGCCCCCTCATCCCTATCCTGGTATGCATGGCTCCCTCATCCCTATCCTGGTGTGCATGGTCCCCTCATCCCTATCCTGGTGTGCATCGCCCCCTCATCCCTATCCTGGTGTGCATGGCCCACTCATCCCTATCCTGGTATGCATGGCCCCCTCATCCCTAACCTGGTAGGAATGATCGCCTGGTATGCATGGCCCCCTCATCCCTATCCTGGTATGCATGGCCCCCTCATCCCTATCCTGGTGTGCATGGCCCCCTCATCCCTATCCTGGTTTGCATGGCTCCCTCATCCCTATCCTGGTGTGCATGGTCCCCTCATCCCTATCCTGGTGTGCATCGCCCCCTCATCCCTATCCTGGTGTGCATGGCCCACTCATCCCTATCCTGGTATGCATGGCCCCCTCATCCCTATCCTGGTAGGAATGATCGCCTGATATGCATGGCTCCCTCATCCCTATCCTGGTATGCATGGCCCCTCATCCCTATCCTGGTGTGCATAGCCCCCTCATCCCTATCCTGGTGTGCATGGCCTACTCATCCCTATCCTGGTATGCATGGCCCCCTCATCTCTATCCTGGTAGGAATCATCGCCTGGTATGCATGGCCCCCTCATCCCTATCCTGATATGCATGGCCCCCTCATCCCTATCCTGGTGTGCATGCCCCCTCATCCCTGTCCTGGTTTGCATGGCCCCCTCATCCCTATCCTGGTATGCATGGCCCCCTCATCCCTATCCTGGTTTGCATGGCCCCCTCATCCCTTTCCTGGTGTGCAAGGCTCCCTCATCCCTATCCTGGTGTGCATGGCTCCCTCATCCCTATCCTGGTATGCATGGCCCCCTCATCCATATCCTGGCAGGAATGATCACCCTTATCCCTATCCTGGTAGGAATGATCGCCTGGTATGCATGGCCCCCTCATCCCTATCCTGGTATGCATGGCCCCCTCATCCCTATCCTGGTGTGCATGGCCCCTCATCCCTATCCTGGTTTGCATGGCCCCCTCATCCCTATCCTGGTATGCATGGCCCCCTCATCCCTATCCTGGTTTGCATGGCCCCCTCATCCCTATCCTGGTGTGCAAGGCTCCCTCATCCCTATCCTGGTGTGCATGGCTCCCTCATCCCTATCCTGGTTTGCATGGCCCCCTCATCCCTATCCTGGTATGCAGGGCCCCCATCTCGTCCTAGTATGCATGGCCCCATCCCTATCCTGGTATGCAGGGCCCATCCTTAACCTGGTATGATTGCCCCCATCCGGTCCTGGTATGCATGGTCCCATCTTTTCCTTATCCTGGTATTATTGGCCCCATCAGAAAATATTAAAAAAACAAACCATTACACTTACCTTCCCAGCGCTCCCTCGTATCGTCCTGCCCTGATGCCAGCAACTGCTTTATGCTTGAAAGCAGCGCATGACAGGGATGTCATGCGCTGCTTGCAAGCCAAAGGGCAGCTGCTGGAATACTCAATGCTCTGCAGTGCACGCCGGGACTGTGTGAGCACAAAGCAGTGAGTATTCATTGCTCTTTAGCGTGCACAGTGTCAGCCGGAGCCTTCCTGCTGCTGCCGGCGGTCACGTATGCCGATACTTAAGAGAAGTGAATATTCATTTCAAGTATGGGACCATGCATACCAGGACCGGGAAGGGGGCCAATCATACCAGGATGCCATTAAAGAGAAATGAATATTCATTGCCCTCCAAGCCCATGGGTGTGGAATGCAGTGAATATTCATTTCTCTTTAGCAGCAGGCACAGGAGTTAGCTGCAGAAGCCGACTCCTGCCTCTTTGACCCGCTGCTCCGCCAAAACCGCTCCCCCACCTCCCCACCACAGCCAGAGCCGGTACATCTGGACTATAAGATGCTCCCCCCATTTTCCTCCACATTTTTGGAGGAAAAAAGAAAGTGCGTCTTATAGTCCAAAAAATTAGTATTCCCCTTTTTTGCTATGGATCCCATAAAAATTTCTGGTGCAAGCAATTACCTTTATAAGTCCCAAGCTTAGTGACAGGACATCCCTCTGTGTGCAATCTAAGTGTCATGTGTCTGTACCTTTTCTGAAAGTCCACAGAGACTGCAATACCATTAAAAGGGTTGTCCGGTCCCAATCGATAAGTCTGCAGTCACTCTGTGTGACTGCAGACGTATGAATCCCCCCAGCGCACGCACTGCATGCTGTGGGTATTCGCCGGTCTCTGAGCCGGGGACCAGAGAGTATGTATGAGTTATACATACTCCCTGCCAGTGGACGTGGCTTTGTTTCCATACACTTGTATCGAGCTAGGCCACGCCCTCTAATTGACCACACCCTCTAGTCGGTCACGCCCATTGCACGGCCAGATGACTTAGATGGGGCGCGTCCTCGCTCTATCCAAGTGCATGGAGCGAGGTCCCCAACACTTGACGGCTTCTGCCCAGGAGTATGTATAACTCACACATACCCTCCGATCCCAACTCGGAAACCGACGAATCCCAGCAGCACATAGTGAGTGCTCTGGGGAGATTCGTAAGTCTGCAGTCACACAGAGTGACTGCAGACTTATCGATTAGGACTGGACAACCCCTATAAACAACCACCATGAAGACCAAGGAGATCTCCAAACAAGTCAGGGACAAAGTTGTTGAGAAGTACAAGTCAGGGTTGGGTTGTAAAAAAAATCTCCCAATCTCTGATGATCCCCGGAGCACCATCAAATCCATTATCATCAAATGGAACGAACGTGGTACTGCAACAAACCTGCCATGAGAAGGGCGCCCACCAAAACTCACAGCCCGGGCAAGGAGGGCATTAATCAGAGAGGCAGCACAGAGACCAAAGGTAACCTTGAAGGAGCTGCAGAGTTCCCAAGCAAACACTGGAGTATCTGTCCATACGACCACAATAAGCCGTACACTACATAGAGGTGTCCTTTAAGGAAGAGTGGGCAGAAAAAAGCCTTTACTACACAAAAATTGTGAGGCTCATTTTGAGTTTGCCAAAAGACATGTGGGAGACTCCCCAAATGTATGGAGGAAGGTGCTGTGGTCAGATGAGACCAAAATTGAACTTTTTGGCCACCAAGGTAAACGCTATGTCTGGTGCCAAACCAACACCGCTCATCACCCGAAGTACACTATCCCCACAGTGAAACATGGTGGTGGCAGCATCATGCTGTGTGGATGTTTTTCGGCAGCAGGGACAATAGTCCGAGTTGAGGGGAAGATGGATGGTGCGAAATACAGGGATATTCATGAGCAAAACCTGTTTCATTCTGTCAGTGATTTGAGACTGGGACGGAGGTTCACCTTCCAACAAGACAATGACCCAAAGCAAACTGCTAAAGCAACACTCAGGTTTTTTAAGGGGAAACATGTAAATGTTTTGGAGTGGCCGAGTCAAAGCCCAGACCTTAATCCGATGGAGAATCTGTGGTCAGACTTGAAGATTGCAGTTCACCAGAGGAAACCATCTCACGTGAAGGAGCTGGAGCAGTTTTGCCTTGAGGAATGTGCAAAATCCAAGTGGCAAGATGAGTAAAGCTCATAGAGACTTATCCAAAGGGATTTGCAGCTGTAATTGCTGCAAAAGGAGGCTCTACAAAGTACTGACTTTAGGGGAGTGAATAGTTATGCACAATTAAGTTTTCAGTAATTTTGTCCCTATTTGTTGTTTGCTTCACAATAAAAAGAAAACCAAATGTTCACAGTTGTAGGAATGTGCTTTACATGAACTGATGCAAACATTATTACTAGAACATTGTGTGGAGGTAGTATTTAATCACTTTGTTTTTTAGTATTTAAACATTGTTGTGTGGTTTTATACATTGTGCGATGGTACTTTATATAATGTGTGGTAGTATTATTCAAATGCTATATGGCGGTATTATTTAATCACTGGTATTATTTAAAAACAGGATAAAAATACTATTTAAACATAAGAGGAAGATATTATTTACACATGGAGCAGCTATACTACTTTAAACATTATGTGGCGGTATTATATTCCAATACCACTGCTTGGTGATATTACAGTACTTGAACATTGTGTGGCACTATTATTGCACATGAGGTAACATTTTTTGAATACCATTGGGCAGTATTATTTAAACATGAAGCAGCAGTACATTGCACACAAGTAATATTATTTGCACACCGTTGGGAGGTATTATTTAATATAGAAATATTATTTAAACACCATTTGGTGGTATAATTTACACACTATATAGTTTTATTGTTTGAAATTGTGTGACGCTATTATTGTGTGTTGGCATTATTTAAGCATTGTGTGTTGGCATTATTTAAGAATTGTGTGGTGGAATTATTTAAACATTGTGTGAAGATATTATTTAATCATTGTGTGGTGGTATTATTTAAACATTGTGTGGCGGTATTATTTAAACATTGTGTGATGGTATTATTTAAACATTGTGTGAAGGTATTATTTAATCATTGTGTGGTGGTATTATTTAAACATTGTGTGATGGTATTATTTAAACATTGTGTGAAGGTATTATTTAATCATTGTGTGGTGGTATTATTTAAACATTGTGTGACTATATTATTTAAACATTGTGTGGCGGTATTATTGTGTGTTGGCATTATGTAAGCATTGTGTGTTGCCATTATTTAAGCATTGTGTGGTGGTATTATTTAAGCATTGTGTGGCGGTATTATTAAAAGATTGTGTGAAGGTATTATTTAAACATTGTGTGGCTGTATTATTTAAACACTGTGTGACTATATTATTTCAACATTGTGTGGCGGTATTATTGTGTGTTGGCATTATGTAAGCATTGTGTGTTGCCATTATTTAAGCATTGTGTGGTAGTATTATTTAAGCATTGTGTGGCGGTATTATTAAAAGATTGTGTGAAGGTATTATTTAAACATTGTGTGGCTGTATTATTTCAGCATTGTGTGGTGGTATTATTTCAACATTGTGTGAAGGTATTATTTAATCATTGTGTGGTGGTGTTATTTAAACATTGTGTGGCGATATTATTTAAACATTGTGTGGCGATATCATTTAAACAATGTGTGGCGGTATTATTTAAACATTGTGTGACTGTATTATTTAAATATCGTGTGGTGGTATTATTTAAACATTTTATGGGGGTGTTATTTTAACATTGTGTGGGAGTATTATTTGAACAATAAGTGGTAGTATTTTTTAAACATTGTGCGGTGGTATTATTTGAGCGCTATGTGGCGGTATTATTTGTACATTTTTTATTAGTATCACTTAACCATTGTGGTGATATCACTTAAAGGGAATCTGTCACCCCAATATTGCCATATCAGATAAAGATATGGCTGAATAGTGTGTCCCATAACAAAGCTAACGGTAGGTATCATATATCCTGATACCCTCGTTTTCATATCAAAATACCTTTGTAAACTTCGTTTTTTGCGGTGTCAATCACGGTGGTCAGGTCAGGAGGGCGGCGTTTTCTCTCTCTCTCCCTCCCCCCGCTCCTTGGCATCAGTTGCGTATCGCCGTCTCTGAATCCCACAGACGGCGTTTGGCTTCCCGCAATTGCGCATTTCAAATTCGGGCCGGCGCATGCGCAGTGTGCTTTGCCCAACAGTGGGAAAGTATATAATCAGTACAGCGCATGCGCTACTCTTTCCTTGCCCCGGAAATGACTGCTTGCCTTGGACGACTTCCGGGGCAAGGAAAGAGTAGCGCATGCGCTGTACTGATTATATGCTTTGCCCACTGTTGGGCAAAGCACACTGCGCATGCGCCGGCCCGAATTGGAATTGAGCAATTGCGGGAAGCCGAACGCCGTCTGTGGGATTCACAGACGGCGATACGCAACTGATGCCAAGGAGCGGGGGGGGAGGACAGAGAAAACGCCGCCCTCCTGACCTGACCACCGTGATTGACAGCGCAAAAAACCGAAGTTTACAAAGGTATTTTGATATGAAAACGAGGGTATCAGGATATATGATACTACCGTTAGCTTTGTTATGGGACACACTATTCAGCCATATCTTTATCTGATATGGCAATATTGGGGTGACAGATTCCCTTTAAATATTGATAGGCAGTATTATTCAATACTGTGGCAGTATTATTTCACCCTGCCCTGTTATGATTGTGCAAAGGTGCTGAGAACTGCGTTGGTGGAGCATTGGGAGAAACCCACCTCAGTACTAGATCATGTATTAGCAGCATTTATTAGTCACCTCACGATTCCCAAATGCCGCATCTTGGTGCCTTCGCTGTTACCTGACCAACGGAGCAGAGTTGCTGGCCATTATTACTTCTAGTATCTCGTGCTTGTTGGTGTTTGTGCAGGAAACAGCTGGTTCTTGAGAAATGTAGGTTTCCAATGAATATACAAGACCTGGAGAAGAAAAAACAGCAGGAAATGATGAGTCAGTAATTTCATCATGTGATGGTACATTCAGCTTGTTTACTCCAAAAAAAAGAGAAACTCCAACGTCGCCCCATGCAGAGCCCGAGTGGTAAATTACAGGGTGCAGGATGGGGAGCCGGAGCGGAGTTGTGGAGTTGTTTTGCCGCATGGACTGAGTTGATCCTGCGCTGGGAGATAAGTGCAGACATGTGTAACGCTCTTTAGAAACCTGGATTCAATTACCCAGAGTATTACATCCATTGCGTTTCTATTAGGGTGCGCAGCCAAAATCGTTTTTTTTTTTTTGCTGGAAGTGATCGAAGAATTACGCAGCTCTGCTTAAGCTGTTTGGCTTCCAAAAAGAAATGTAACGAATGAAGAAAGTAAATTGTAATGATAGCAAAAAATCAAAATAGAGCCTGTCCCGTGATACTGGTGGTACTGATCCATGACACCACGTCCTGTCAGGGCCCCTATTCCTGTTACTATACTTAAAGGCATCATGACTTTTGAACCTGGAGCCCAGCTCTCCCCCAGTATCAAACATCAGAGGGTCCCCTGTATTCGGTTCGGGTAATGTGTAGTATTTAGACCCCCATCATATACAGTGGGGAAAAAAAGTATTTAGTCAGCCACCAATTGTGCAAATTCTCCAACTTAAAAAGATGAGAGGGGCCTGTAATTGACATCATAGGTAGACCACAACTATGAGAGTCAAAATGAGAAAACAAATCCAGAAAACCACCTTGTCTGATTTGGCAAGATTTATTTTGCAAATTATGGTGGAAAATAAGTATTTGGTCACCTAAAAACATGCAAGATTTCTGGCTCTTAGACCTGTAACTTCTTCTTCAAGAGGCTCCTCTGTCCTCCACTCATTACCTGTAGTAGTGGCTTCTGTGTGAACTTGTTACCAGTATAAAAGACACCTGTCCACAACCTCAAGCAGTCACACTCCAAACTCCACTATGGTGAAGACCAAAGAGCTGTCGAAGGACACCAGAAACAAAATTGTATCCCTGCACCAGGCTGGGAAGACTGAATCTGCAATAGGCAAGCAGATTGGTGTGATGAAATCAACTGTGGGAGCAATAATAAGAAAATGGAAGACATACAAGGCCACTGATAATCTCCCTCGATCAGGGGCTCCACGCAAGATCTCACCCGTGGGGTCAAAATGATCACAAGAACGGTGAGCAAAAATCCCAGAACCACATGGGGAACCTAGTGAATGACCTGCATAGAGCTGGGACCACCGTAACAAAGGCTACCATCAGTAACACACTACGCCGCCAGGGACTCAGATCCTGCAGTGCCAGACGTGTGCCCCTGCTTAAGCCAGTAAACGTCCGGGCCCGTCTGAACTTTGCTAGAGAGCATTTGGATTATCCAGAAGAGTATTGGGAGAATGTCATATGGTCTGATGAAACCAAAGTGGAACTGTTTGGTAGAAACTAAACTCGTCGTATTTGGAGGAGACAGAATGCCAAGTTTCATCCAAAGAACACCATACCTACTGTGAAGCATGGGGGTGGCAACATCATGCTTTGGGGCTGTTTCTCTGCAAAGGGACCAGGACAACTGATCTGTGTACATGAAAGTATGAATGGGGCCATGTATCGTAGAGAATTTGAGTACAAACCTCCTTCCATCAGCAAGGGCATTGAAGATGAAACGTGGATGGGTCTTTCAGCATGATAATGATCCCAAGCATACTGCCAGGGCAACGAAGGAGTAGCTTCATAAGCATATGAAGGTCCTGGAGTGGCCTAACCAGTCTCCAGATCTCAACCCCATAGAAAACCTTTGGAGGGAGTTGAAAGTCCATGTTGCCTAGCGACAGGCCCAATACATCACTGCACTAGAGGAGATCTGCATGGAGGAATGGGCCAACATACCACCAACAGTGTGTGCCGACCTTGTGAACACTTACAGAAACCATTTGACCTCTATGATTGCCAACAAAGGATATATAACAAAATACAGTTCTTCTGTAAAGGCTGGGATGCTCATGAAAGAGGGGAAAACCTCTCAAACCCGTGGATGAGTTTTCACGTATCTTGAGGCTCCTCCCAAACAGAAAGCAAGGAAGGTTATGTTGGGATACAATTGTCAGGCTCTCCTAGTGAGGTGGATCCTCCAAGTCAAGGTCCAGGTGGGCACATGGGCCGTGAGCATCGGTAAGCCGCAGGCAGACAGGAAACATCCTGGAGACTGCAGACAGATAACAGAGTTACTGGAAGCCGCAGGCCAACAGGAGATGCCCTATTGACTGCACACAGGTAGGAGAGTTAATGGAAGCTGCAGACAGGAGATCTCCTGGAGACTCCAGACAGGTAGCAGAGTTACTGGAACCTTCAGGCAGGAGATGTCCTTGAGATAGCAAACAGATAATGAGTTACTGGAAGCCATAGGCAGACAGGAGACCTCCTGGAGGCCACAGACAGGTAGGAGAGTTACAGAAAGCTGCAGACAGGAGACATCCTGGAGACTGCAGACAGGTAGCAGAGTTACTGGAAGACGCAAACAGAAAGGAGCTGCCCTGGAGACTGCAGACAGGTAGCAGAGTTTCTGGAAGCCAAAGGCAAACATGAGCTGTGCACTCACAAGCTGAAAGTCTTAGGAACCCTAAAGGCTTAATACCAAGACACTGGTGTTTGTATTGGTGAGCTTTATATAGGTTTAGGCAGATGATCACATGGGATCACGCCAGGCCACCTACATAGCCTGACGTAGAGAACAACAGAGTTTAGCAGACCGGGGTGAGGGAAGCACAGCACGGATCCGGGACAGGTGTGTAACAACACTATACACATTTAGTGTTTGTGAACTAGTGTTACCGAGGGATGATAGTGGTATTTGGGTTAAAAAGGGGCTTCACTATAGAGAAAACATTTTGGAGGTGGTGAGATCAATCTCCAACCAGAAAATCCTCATTTATATGTTGGCAAGTAAGACTGTAGGTGTTTTTTAACTGCACAGCTCCGACTCCCTGCGCACGTCACTGAGCATGCCCACTATATTACAAGTCATAGGTCATTCTCTGTCCATTTGGCCGCTGTAAAGCCGTATAAGTAACTACTCACATATTGGCATCCACAGTAATACCTTAGTACCCCATATTGGTACCCTACAGTGCCTCCACATTAGTACCACGACATGCCACGGCACCTGCTAACCATATTCTTCCTTTACTGCAACCATTCCTAAAGGTAATATAACGTCCCTGCTACAGTGGGACAAAAGCCAACGAGGAAGACACCCAGACACCAAGGAAATTGGGGGTAACCCTGTAATGTCATCTTGCTGCAGAATTGCGCCCCTTTCTGGCATCCTCTCGAAGTGCCAATCAAGAGGCTTAAGAATAGTTTGTAACAGATGCTTTGCCACTGCTGAGGGTTTGCTTCAAGGTATTACTATTGGCGTAAGGTAACCAAGAATGAGCCCCAAAGATGTGGCCGCTGCCTTCGCCCCACGACTGCGCTTAGTTCTGCGAGGATTATTATAATGACACAAGTAATGGAGCAGCAGGAGACGGCGGGTATTTGTTCATTTGTAATCCAGTAATTAGCAGAGTTACTCATGCGAGTGGCAGAAAATAACACGCTGCACATTACTGATTTACAGATACTCATTAAAGGCGGTGCGTCACCTTTAAGTATCAATTGTGGGGAGAGAAATGGAGCAAATTGCATGATCGTTGTAAAAATGATACAAGCCCAAGCATTATATATTGTTATATACGGAATCTTTTCTCAGAGGGGGATTACTAATGTTGTAAAGGGGATGTCCGGGCACAGGTACTGGCGACCTATTCATAGAATAGTAGATCAGTGGCGGTCCGACACCCGGGACCCCCACTAATCAGCTGTCATTAGCTTCAGTCACCGCTGGATGTAAACACTTGGAATTTATCTTCAAAGTACAGTGGCTGCTGCCTGGTACTGCGGAAGCTCAAAGTGTCTACACCCGGTGGCCACCATGACATCTGATTATTGGGTGGTGCCGGGTGTCAAACCTCCACTTATCTGCTATCGCTGATCTATTCTATGGATACGTCATCAATATCAATGTGACAGGAAGATGGGAGACAGTGGATCAGTGCGGTACTGATATAGGAACATGAGACAAACCTTTTTAGCAGCTTAAGCCGTAGAGACAGGAGGTGAATTTCAGACTACTATAGACTACTAACAGACTATGCAGATGAGCTGGAGTCACTGATGATATTTGTAACCTAATGAAACATTAAGTCCGGAGGAAGAGCAGTTCAAGGGTTTTTACCTTTAGGAAATGTCACCCCCTTTATGATTGGTGGGTTTCCGACCTCTAGGACTGATCCAGTGCTGCTTGCCCCTCACTGTTTTTCTCTGCACAGTGGAGTTCCGGCCATCAGTCCGTTCATGTGAATGGGTCTGTGCTGAAGTTTCTCTTCTCACAGGCTGACGGTGGTGCCACTGTGCTGCTAGCTGTGTCCTCTACATGATATGTAGAAGAAGGGGCTCTGATCAGATGAGAGCAAAGTAGGATTTTTTGGGCAAACCGCTATGTGTGGAGGATTTAAAAACTAACACTGCACATGACCCTTAAAACACCATCCCCACCATCAAACATGGTGGTGGTGGTATCATCATACTGTGGGGAGGCTTTTCTTCAGCAGTGGCAGGGAAGATGGTCAGAGTTGATGGAAGGATGGATGGAGCGAAATACAGGTAATCCTGGAGGAAAAACTGTTGGAGACTGCAAAAGACTTGATACCAGGGTGTAGGTTCACCTTCTAGCAGGACAATGACCCTAAACATCCTGCCGAAGCTACAATGGAGGGTTTAGATCATGTAGTCTACAGATTGCCAGCCCCGCAGTGTGAATACATGATAACACACTGCGGGGTGCAGTAGTCTTCTGACAGTTCTCGGGCAGCGCGCACTGCGCATGCCGAGGACTGTTACAACAGCGCAGGCGCCCACAGAACAGAAATGAAAGTAAATCAACGCTGTTGGAGGTGCGGCGACGCTAAAGGGGGGAAGGATGAGTCAGGGGAAGAGGCCATGCCTCAGGGACACATTTAAGGTATGGGGACCTAGTTTTAAAACTGAATATTTCAGCGTTGCAGGGGTCCAGAAAAAAAAGAGCCACCTTCACAGACTGCTGCCTTAGTGCTGCTGAAGATGGCTCTTTTACTTCAAAACGGCCGGGGGGGGGGGGTGACAAGTTCCCTTTAAGTTTGTGGGTGTAATGTGAAAAAATGCATAAAACTTCATGGGGTATGAAGACTTTTTCAAGTTAACGTCATTTGTTATAGGGCTTATTTACTTATGGGAAATCCTGGAAAAGAAATGTGGATGCAGTTGAGCTGCAATACCAGGCACAGTCCATGGACACGTGTGGCGCCATTTTTAGGGGGAAAATCATGGGCAACCCTTTTACAGACAGCAGTAAAGTGACTGCGATGCTCCTTCCAGGATTCGAGAATCGGATCAAACATAAATTATGGGAGACCGATTGGAAAAACACATTGCAGCACATTTCATCCAGGAAATCAGATTCTCCAGGTGCGATGATCCGAGATGAGTCACCGCCTAGAAATGGAACCAAATTATGTTTAATAGTTCGTCCTACGGCTATAAAGTGCAGTGATTATTATAATTGCGGTCAATGGCAACAAAGGATATATCATGACCTTAAAATAGCTGCACAGTGACACTTCATGCAGCGTAAAGAATATCACTACGATCCGCTGCTGTCAGGGACATTATACTTCTCATATGTTTAAAGTGAACCTGTCACTATATTTATGGCGCCCGACACAAGGACAGCATGAATCAGACCCTGGCTATGTAATTGCAGCAGGGTATGATTTACTATGAAATGCTGCGACATTTCAGAGATGACATACTTATGAAAAGCCGGCCAAACATTCTTGTACATAGAAGTATTTTAGTAGTTATATTCTTGTACATAGGAGCAGTATTATAGTAGTTCTATTCTTGTACATAGGAGCAGTATTATAGTAGTTATATTCTTGTACATAGGAGCAGTATTATAGTAGTTATATTCTTGTACATAGGGGCAGTATTATAGTAGTTATATTCTTGTACATAGGAGCAGTATTATAGTAGTTATATTCTTGTACATAGGGCAGTTTTATAGTAGTTATATTCTTGTACATAGGGCAGTATTATAGTAGTTATATTATTGTACATAGAAGCAGTATTATAGTAGTTATATTCTTGTACATAGGAGCAGTATTATAGTAGTTATATTATTGTACATAGGGCAGTATTATAGTAGTTATATTCTTGTACATAGGGGCAGTATTATAGTAGTTATATTCTTGTACATAGGAGCAGTATTATAGTAGTTATATTCTTGTACATAGGGGCAGTATTATAGTAGTTATATTCTTGTACATAGGAGCAGTATTATAGTAGTTATATTCTTGTACATAGGAGCAGTATTATAGTAGTTATATTCTTGTACATAGGAGCAGTATTATAGTAGTTATATTCTTGTACATAGGAGCAGTATTATAGTAGTTATATTCTTGTACATAGGGGCAGTATTATAGTAGTTATATTCTTGTACATAGGAGCAGTATTATAGTAGTTATATTCTTGTACATAGGGGCAGTTTTATAGTAGTTATATTCTTGTACATAGGGGCAGTATTATAGTAGTTATATTATTGTACATAGAAGCAGTATTATAGTAGTTATATTCTTGTACATAGGAGCAGTATTATAGTAGTTATATTATTGTACATAGGGACAGTATTATAGTAGTTATATTCTTGTACATAGGGGCAGTATTATAGTAGTTATATTCTTGTACATAGGGGCAGTATTATAGTAGTTATATTCTTGTACATAGGGGCAATTTTTATTGTAAAAACCAAACAAATACAAATATACTGACATTCCTCCAGTAATACAAAAATAAATTCACTTGGATTGTACATTCATTCATTACATATCCGGATTATACATATAAAATTATCTTAAAGAGTCCATACACCTGGTTGGAAAAAAAAAAAAACAAAAAAAAAAAAAAAAACCCATCATATTTCAACCCAGTGACACATCCTTCCATAACTTAACATTTCCTAATGATTTTATCTATCTGGGGTCGGACATTATTTAGTTGACAGCGTCACAGATCTGGGTCGGAGTTATTCTGGTCACCGCCGGTCTCCATTTCAGACTCTACCTGAGAGCCCTCAGGTAATGGCTTCCGCTTGGGCGGAGGACAGTCCTCTACGTCCCTATCAAACTCTGCGTCAATTCTTCTAAGGTCATCCTCAAAATCACCGTCAGACTCAGACAGAACACCAAACCTATTAGATAAGTCCATTACACCTGCAGAACTCTGGACCTTCTTCCTGGCTCCTTGGCCAGTGTCATACTCCTTCTCAGGTTTACGGGAGGTCTTGTCCTTTTTCTTCCTTTTAGTCTGAGACACAGATGGTAGTACTGAAGTAATGCTTCCCTGTGACTGCTGCCCCTGAGGGACAACCTCCATACTTCCCTGTGCACCCTCTGAACCCTGCTGCTCTGGTGTCACCTGAGTAGACCCCTGGTGGACCTCCGGTCTGGACAGTATTTCCCCTGACAGTAAAGCTGCCTCCTCCAGAATCTCTGCCCCTGCCACCAAATCCTCATCAGGATAGTCCTTACAGATATTGTGCCAGGCGTCAGGACAGTCCCTGTGAGGGTGACCGATCTTCCCACAGAGGTTGCACCTGATGTTCTGGCAGTCTGCAGCCACATGGCCGACCTCCCCACACAGGTTGCACTTCACCACAGTACACGTATTTGCCAGGTGACCCGCCTTGCCACATTTGAAGCACTTACGAGGCTGCCCAGGATAGAAACACACACCCCTCTCCCTCCCAATAAAGAAGGAGTTGGGTAAGTGGGCAGTGATATTATCGCACTGGCGCAGTTTCACCAAAACCCTCCACCCTCCGTCCAGATACCATCATTGTCTCTGCTTTTGGTGAGGTCAGAGACCAGGTCACAATGCCTCCGGAGCCACACCACAATGTCCTGCGGGGGAACAGACTCATTCCAGAAGATGAGATTAACCGTAACGGTATCTGGCTTAGAGATAGGAATAAAGCTGAACTTACTCCAGCCCTCAGTGTCTCTAAACTTGGGGAAATTAGACCAAAACCTGTCCAGGTCACTCATGAGCTTAAAGCTGACGTCATAGCCCTGCCTGTCTGGAAGATTAATCACCGCCAAGATGCTGACTGGCGCAAACCCCATCTGGCGACACAAGAGCTCCCTGACCACAAACCTTCTATCTGGCAGATCCTCCTTGGCACCTGTGTGCCGGAAACGCACGACGTTTCTCCGTTTAAACGCCTGGCCGGTATAATTGGCACCAGAGGTGAAGGACGGAGCACCACGACTCCAGGCATTACTGGGGGGAACCTGCGGGGTCACACTAGGCTGACTGACGGGGTGAGGGTCTGCAGCAGGGGGGCTGCTACACCTTGTGTGCTCGGAATTAAAGGGGGGAAATCACAGACATCATCATGAACATTGTTATCATCAACATCAATGTCACTATCAGACTGCGCAGCGTCCAGCAAAGATACTGTGCTCCCCCAAACCCCCGACCCCTCAGATACAGCGCGGTTATCCCCAGCATCAGAGCCCTGCTGGGCACCATCAGGAACTACCGGCACATGTCCACTGCCCAACTGTGGTGCATGGCATTCTGAGACTTGTAGTCCCTGTGCTGAAAAATGTCCATGCTGCTGCTTGGAATCTGCTGCAGGCGGCTGTACTGGGCATTCTGCGACTTGTTGTACCTCTACTGGAATGTGCCCTTCATGCTGCTGCTTGGAATCTGCTGCAGGCTGTTGTGCTGGGCATTCTGAAACTTGTGGTACGTCTGCTGGGGTCTGTACTACAGGCTGCTGCTGGTGCGGCATTTGCCCCTTTTGGAAGCAGAAACTTGCAGGCTGCAGCACTGGCCGCACCTGCTTCTGGGGTCCACCTGGGACAATGTCTGACCTGGAACCTGCAGAGTTCTGCTTCTGTGAATTAAACAGTTCCTGGTTCCTATAAGTCTCCGCCAGGGGCCCCATCCTCTCTAGGACGCAGTCCATGTCCCTCACCACTTTTGCCAGCAATACACCCAGTGTGTTCAGAGTCTCATCATAAAAATCATGACTCCCGGGATTAATAGCCTTTAGCTTATAGCAAGTGTCTATCTGCATCTGTAGTGTGTCTTTCTGCTGCTGTAACTCACCGAACTTCTTGACCAGTCCTGGGATCTCCTCTGCGAGCTGAAGCTCAGGTGCACGCGGCGTCTCCTCCTGGGATCCTGCATTCAGCGATGTCCCCGGCTGCTTGAATCCAGACGTCTCCTTAATTTTCACCACCGCTGGTTTCATGGCTCCAGGCTCCACAGCACTTTTACTGCTGCCACCTGACTGCGACCGTGTGCGTCCTGACCGCGCCATACTGCCATGCTGCTGTAAGTTCTCCTGGATGGTTTGTCTTTCCAAAGACGTCCGTCTCTGCCTGGGAGCAGGACAGGTGATCTGCACAGCTGGGGCTGATCTCACCTGTGCACCCGGCAGGAGCTGCTTGCTGACTGGGGAGTTACCTGACTTCACATTGTGCTGTAACCCATCGCTGACCGACACTTTTCCTTCTTGCTTCTTTGCTGGACTTGGAGAAGGTTTTCCTCCCAAAACTTTACTGACGGCTTTTTCCTCCTTCACAGAACTGCTGCAGCTTTGGCTCGCTGCATTCACTGCTCTGACAGTGGCTCTGGGATTAACATTCCCATTAGGAGAGGCCTGGGAGGCTTGTCCCAGTGTAGGCCGGGAAGCCTGGGCCTTGCCTGGGGAGCTTCCCGCCCAGGGTGGCCCCTCCCTGGGCTTGCTCCAGACATCAGGAGAGCTACAAACACACAACCTCTCAGCTAGGAGGCAGTATTATAGTAGTTATATTCTTGTACATAGGAGCAGTATTATAGTAGTTATATTCTTGTACATAGGGGCAGTATTATAGTAGTTATATTCTTGTACATAGGGGCAGTATTATAGTAGTTATATTCTTGTACATAGGAGCAGTATTATAGTAGTTATATTCTTGTACATAGGGGTAGTATTATAGTAGTTATATTCTTGTACATAGGGGCAGTATTATAGTAGTTATATTCTTGTACATAGGGGCAGTATTATAGTAGTTATATTCTTGTACATAGGGGCAGTATTATAGTAGTTATATTCTTGTACATAGGGGCAGTATTATAGTAGTTATATTCTTGTACATAGGAGCAGTATTATAGTAGTTATATTCTTGTACATAGGAGCAGTATTATAGTAGTTATATTCTTGTACATAGGAGCAGTATTATAGTAGTTATATTCTTGTACATAGGGGCAGTATTATAGTAGTTATATTGTTGTACATAGGGGCAGTATTATAGTAGTTATATTCTTGTACATAGGGGCAGTATTATAGTAGTTATATTATTGTACATAGGAGCAGTATTATAGTAGTTATATTCTTGTACATAGGAGCAGTATTATAGTAGTTATATTATTGTACATAGGAGCAGTATTATAGTAGTTATATTCTTGTACATAGGAGCAGTATTATAGTAGTTATATTATTGTACATAGGAGCAGTATTATAGCAGTTATATTCTTGTACATAGGGGCAGTATTATAGTAGTTATATTCTTGTACATAGGGGCAGTATTATAGTAGTTATTTCTTGTACATAGGAGCAGTATTATAGTAGTTATATTCTTGTACATAGGGGCAGTATTATAGTAGTTATATTCTTGTACATAGGGGCAGTATTATAGTAGTTATATTCTTGTACATAGGAGCAGTATTATAGTAGTTATATTCTTGTACATAGGGGTAGTATTATAGTAGTTATATTCTTGTACATAGGGGCAGTATTATAGTAGTTATATTCTTGTACATAGGAGCAGTATTATAGTAGTTATATTCTTGTACATAGGAGCAGTATTATAGCAGTTATATTCTTGTACATAGGAGCAGTATTATAGTAGTTATATTCTTGTACATAGGAGCAGTATTATAGTAGTTATATTCTTGTACATAGGGGCAGTATTATAGTAGTTATATTATTGTACATAGGAGCAGTATTATAGTAGTTATATTCTTGTACATAGGAGCAGTATTATAGTAGTTATATTATTGTACATAGGAGCAGTATTATAGTAGTTATATTCTTGTACATAGGAGCAGTATTATAGTAGTTATATTATTGTACATAGGAGCAGTATTATAGCAGTTATATTCTTGTACATAGGGGCAGTATTATAGTAGTTATATTCTTGTACATAGGGGCAGTATTATAGTAGTTATATTCTTGTACATAGGGGCAGTATTATAGTAGTTATATTCTTGTACATAGGGGCAGTATTATAGTAGTTATATTCTTGTACATAGGAGCAGTATTATAGTAGTTATATTCTTGTACATAGGGGTAGTATTATAGTAGTTATATTCTTGTACATAGGGGCAGTATTATAGTAGTTATATTCTTGTACATAGGAGCAGTATTATAGTAGTTATATTCTTGTACATAGGAGCAGTATTATAGCAGTTATATTCTTGTACATAGGAGCAGTATTATAGTAGTTATATTCTTGTACATAGGAGCAGTATTATAGCAGTTTATATTCTTGTACATAGGATCAGTATTATAGTAGATATATTCTTGTACATAGGGGGCAGTATTATAGTAGTTATATTCTTGTACATAGGAGCAGTATTATAGTAGATATATTCTTGTACATAGGAGCAGTATTATAGTAGTTATATTCTTGTACATAGGGGCAGTATTATAGTAGTTATATTCTTGTACATAGGGGCAGTATTATAATAGTTACCTATATTCTTGTACATAGGGGACAGTATTATAGTAGTTATATTCTTGTACATAGGAGCAGTATTATAGTAGATATATTCTTGTACATAGGAGCAGTATTATAGTAGTTATATTCTTGTACATAGGGGCAGTATTATAGTAGTTATATTCTTGTACATAGGGGCAGTATTATAATAGTTACCTATATTCTTGTACATAGGGGACAGTATTATAGCTGTTATATCCTTTTGACCCATCAAAGCCTGAGATGGGAATAACTCTTTAAATAATAGTGTTGTGAAGTTTTTTTTGGTTGCTATTGAGGCCAGGAATTTACTGGTAGAAAGATGTGCTCAGACCAGTCGTCACCTCATCTCACCCCGCTTTAGTCTATACTGAGTTTATTAATCGTTATCACAGAGTACAGAAAGAAAGATCCGACCACATCACGGCGAATATGAGAATATGAAAGGCATGTTAGGTTTTGAAAGGGCTAAAATTGAGCAAGACGATTTTTATTAATGTATTAGAAACACTCGTTTAAGTGGTAAAATTAAAGTAAGGGGTTAAGCAGACCCCCAGTTATGGGAATCACTACCCTATGTCACTTCCTGGCCGACAATATCAATGAGAAGCGCTCAGCACATTTATTGGTTTGCATTAGGTTTTGCTGACTCAGCTGCCTCATCCCTTCGCTCAGCTATGAGGGATTCACAGGAGAGGATGACTTCATGGTGTTACAGGATATCATGATATCTCCTGGCCACAGTCCCTGCTACACAATATTACAAGGACAAACCAGTATGAACTGAATAATCGTGCCAAAGAACATTCCTTCAACCTGGCATCGATGGGACCTGATGGGTGCTGGAGTATGTGATCTTCTGGATTATCAGACATGCCAGATCATCAACTGTAAAATGTAGGATCCTTCAATTAATACTGTAAATTTAATGTATTGATATAATATATCTGTCTAGGATACAATTAAGCAGTAGACTGGTAATAATACGTATTCCTGATTTCTCCAGGGCTTTAGAACTAGTCCGTCATATGTTCTCCTACAGGTGTTTCCTGCTTCTCTCGGGGTCACCGGGGACACATTCTTACTTTGCTTATCAATTGAGAAAGATGCCATATTTCGTTAGTCTCATTGGTAACATACTCACGACGATGACCCATGATTTACAACCCCAATTCAAAAAAGTTGGGCCTCTGTGTAAAATCTAAAGACACAAGAATCCAATGGTTTGGAAATCTCTTATCGACATATTTTGTGAATTATACCTAGAGCTCGGATCAGAAGAAGAATGTTGGACATTTTTCCATTTCATTGTAGCTCAGTTAGAAATTGATGGCAGTGACACAACTCGAAAAAGTCATTCTCGCGCCGTGTCCTTCATTGTGTAGCGTCCCTCTTCTGTTTACAACAGTCTGTAAACTTTGGAGAAGTGAGGAGATGATCGATGGAGTTTCGGGAGAGGAACGTTGTCTGCTTCTTGTCTGATGTTGGATTCTTGCTGCTCCACAGTTCGTGATCTTTGCCTGAGTTTTGTTTTCAAATGAGCCTAATATTTTCGATTGGTGGAAGGTCCAGACTGCAGGCGGCCAGGTCATCAGCCGAACTCTTCTCCTGCGGAGCCGCGCTGCTGTGATGGATGCAGTATGTGTTTTACCATTTTCTGCTGAAATATACAAGGTCTTTCCTGAAATAGACCTTGTCTGGATGGAGCAGATGTTGTTCTAACACCTATATATAAAGTTCAACACTGATGGCGACTTTCATGTGTGATCTGCCCCTGCCATAGACATTAATGCAGCCCCAACCACCTGAGACGCAAAACTGATGCGCTGATAACAAGCTGGATGGTCCCTCTCCTCGAAAAGAAGCTAGATGGTTCTTCTCGAAAACAAGCTGCATTGTCCCTCTCCTTGATAACAAGCTGGATGGTCCCTCTTCTCAATAACAAGATGGATTTTCCCTCTCCTCGATGACCAGCTGGATGATCCCTCTCCTCGATAATCAGCTGGATAGTCCCTCTCAATAACCAGCTGGATGATCACTTTTCTTGATAACCAGCTGGATGGTCGCTCTCCTCGATAACAAGCTGGATGGTCTCTCTCCTCAATAACAAGCTGGATGGTCCTTCTTCTCGATATCAAGCTTGATGGTCCCTCTCCTCTATAAAAAGATGGATGGTCCTTCTCCTCGACATCAAGCTGGATGGTCCCTATCTTCGATAACAAGCTGGATGGTCCTTCTCCCGAGTCCACAGGACACGGCGTCTGTGGTTTCCATGAAGAATTTTACATTTATCTGACCAGAGAACAGTTTTCCATTTTGACTTTGTCCATTATAAATAAATTTTGGCTCAGAGAAGACGGCAGTGTTTTTGGACTGTGGAGATATAAGGCTTATTCTTTTCATGATGGAGCTTTCACTTTATTTTTGTATTGCACAACAAGCTACAATCACAGAAATTGATTTCTGGGAGTTCTCCGTAGCCTATGCTGTGATTTTCTTGTATTTAATGCAGAACCACATAAGGACCCGATCACAAGCATCCAATACTTACAATCTGCACTGTCCCTGTGCTCATGGATTGCTCCAGAATCTGAATCTTTTATGATATTATGTCCGGTAGATGGTGGATATTCAAAGTCTTTGCGATTTTATACAGAGGAACATTGTTCTGAAATTATTCCACAATTTTAAGATGTAGTTGATCACAGATCGGTGACTTCCGACCATGTTTGCTTCTGGGAGGCTCTGCCTCTAAAACTGCTCTTTTTATACAGTCATGTGACAGTTGAACATTGACCTTAAAGTTTTTTTTCATGAGTGCCACTTACTTTTCTAGTCTTTTATTAACCAATCCCAACTTTTTTGAATTGTGTTGCTGACATCAATTTCTAAATGAGTTTAATTTTTTCAATTGAAATAGAAAAATGTCCAACGTTCACATTCTGATCTATTCTATGTTCGCTGGGAAAAAAATATGAGGCTAAGAGATTTCCAAACCATTGCATTCATGTTTACTTTACATTTTACAGCATCCCAACTTTTTTGGAATTGGGGTAGTATAAATTAATCGTCTACTGCCGCCATAATTTCCATGGATTGGATTTGTTTCTATAGGACATTCAACCATGGGCGTACCCAGGATCAAAACTAGGGGGGGCAGCCATGGTCGTTCAGGTTGTAAAATATAAGAACAAAAAATGTAATAAAACGAAAATGAACGCCATACACAACATAATTCCTTATACCAAGACCAATAATATCACATACAAGGAGAAATACCACCATGATCAATCCTATTATGTAAACAATTTATTGATTTTAGGCTTACCTTTGCAGTCTTCTCTTCTGTTCAGCAGGGGGACTTCAAGCTCATGCGTGTTTATCACACACTGACACTGAGCCATTCACACTGCCCTTTCTAAACACAGCAATTGGATTGATCTTTGGGGAAAAAAAATGAATGATAGATAGATAGATAGATAGATAGATAGATAGATAACCAGACAAATTGGAGGCAGCACAGTTTGTAGTGAAAAAAAAAGCTATTTAATAAGGTCAAAAGGCGACATTTCGGTCCAAACAACACAAACCTTTCTCAAGCCTTGAGAAAGGTTCTGTTGTTGGACCAAAAAGTCGCCTTTGGTCTTATTAAACAGCTTTTTATTCACTACAAACGGTGTGCTGCCTCCAATTTGTCTGGATTTCTATAATTGATGTTTGGTATTTGCCTGGGGGCTCTGCACCAGGACTCTTTCTTGTGCTGCTCTAATTTTCTTCTAGATAGATAGATAAGATAGATAGATAGATAGATAGATAGATAGATAGATAGATAGATAGATAGATAGATAGATAGATTTAAGCATGGAATGCAAGTAGATTCCACCCTGAAATATGCCCCATCATTGTCCCCTTCTTGTAGTAATATGCCCCATCATTGTCTCCTTCTTTTAATAATGTGCCCCAGACCAGCACCTGTATATACATTTAGCCCCAGCCCAGCCTCTGTATGTCAGATATACAGTATATTACTGAAGATATAGACTGTACGGGCTCCTGTCAGGTATATATTACAGTAGATATAGACTGTACGGGCTCCTGTCAGGTATATATTACTGTAGATATAGACTGTATGGGCTCCTGTCAGGTATATATTACTGTAGATATAGACTGTACAGGCTCCTGTCAGGTATATATTACTGTAGATATAGACTGTACAGGTTCCTGTCAGGTATATATTTTCTGTAGATATAGACTGTATGGGCTCCTGTCAGGTATATATTACTGTAGATATAGACTGTACGGGCTCCTGTCAGGTATAATTACTGTAGATATAGACTGTAAGGGCTCCTGTCAGGTATATATTATTGTAGATATAGACTGTACAGGCTCCTGTCAGGTATATATTACTGTAGATATAGACTGTACAGGCTCCTGTCAGGTATATATTACTGTAGATATAGACTGTATGGGCTCCTGTCAGGTATATATTACTGTAGATATAGACTGTACAGGCTCCTGTCAGGTATATTACTGTAGATATAGACTGTATGGGCTCCTGTCAGGTATATATTACTGTAGATATAGACTGTATGAGCTCCTGTCAGGTATAATTACTGTAGATATAGACTGTACAGGTTCCTGTCAGGTATATATTACTGTAGATATAGACTGTATGGGCTCCTGTCAGGTATAATTATTGTAGATGTAATATATACCTGACAGGAGCCTGTACAGTCTATATCTACTGTAATATAAACCTGACAGGAGCCTGTACAGTCTATATCTACAGTAATATATACCTGACAGGAGCCCGTACAGTCTATATCTACAGTATATATACCTGACAGGAGCCTGTACAGTCTATATCTACAGTAATATATACCTGACAGGAGCCCGTACAGTCTATATCTACAGTAATATATACCTGACAGGAGCCCGTACAGTCTATATCTACAGTAATATATACCTGACAGGAGCCCATACAGTCTATATCTACAGTAATATATAGCTGACAGGAGCCCGTACAGTCTATATCTATAGTAATATATACCTGACAGGAGCCCGTACAGTCTATATCTACAGTAATATATACCTGACAGGAGCCCGTACAGTCTATATCTACAGTAATATATACCTGACAGGAGCCCGTACAGTCTATATCTACAGTAATATTATACCTGACAGGAGCCCGTACAGTCTATATCTACAGTAATATATACCTGACAGGAGCCCATACAGTCTATTATCTACAGTAATATATACCTGACAGGACCTGTACAGTCTATATCTACAGTAATATATACCTGACAGGAGCCCATACAGTCTATATCTACAGTAATATATACCTGACAGGAGCCCGTACAGTCTATATCTACAGTAATATATACCTGACAGGAGCCCGTACAGTCTATATCTACAGTAATATATACCTGACAGGAGCCCGTACAGTCTATATCTACAGTAATTATACCTGACAGGAGCCCGTACAGTCTATATCTACAGTAATATATACCTGACAGGAGCCCGTACAGTCTATATCTACAGTAATATATACCTGACAGGAGCCCGTACAGTCTATATCTACAGTAATATATACCTGACAGGAGCCCGTACAGTCTATATCTACAGTAATATATACCTGACAGGAGCCCGTACAGTCTATATCTACAGTAATATATACCTGACAGGAGCCCATACAGTCTATATCTACAGTAATATATACCTGACAGGAGCCCATACAGTCTATATCTACAGTAATATATACCTGACAGGAGCCCGTACAGTCTATATCTACAGTAATATATACCTGACAGGAGCCCATACAGTCTATATCTACAGTAATATATACCTGACAGGAGCCTGTACAGTCTATATCTACAGTAATATATACCTGACAGGAGCCCGTACAGTCTATATCTACAGTAATATATACCTGACAGGAGCCCATACAGTCTATATCTACAGTAATATATACCTGACAGGAGCCCATACAGTCTATATCTACAGTAATATATACCTGACAGGAGCCCATACAGTCTATATCTACAGTAATATATACCTGACAGGAGCCCATACAGTCTATATCTACAGTAATATATACCTGACAGGAGCCCATACAGTCTATATCTACAGTAATATATACCTGACAGGAGCCTGTACAGTCTATATCTACAGTAATATATACCTGACAGGAGCCCATACAGTCTATATCTACAGTAATATATACCTGACAGGAGCCCATACAGTCTATATCTACAGTAATATATACCTGACAGGAGCCTGTACAGTCTATATCTACAGTAATATATACCTGACAGGAGCCCATACAGTCTATATCTACAGTAATATATACCTGACAGGAGCCCGTACAGTCTATATCTACAGTAATATATACCTGACAGGAGCCCATACAGTCTATATCTACAGTAATATATACCTGACAGGAGCCCATACAGTCTATATCTACAGTAATATATACCTGACAGGAGCCTGTACAGTCTATATCTACAGTAATATATACCTGACAGGAACCTGTACAGTCTATATCTACAGTAATATATACCTGACAGGAGCCCATACAGTCTATATCTACAGTAATATATACCTGACAGGAGCCCATACAGTCTATATCTACAGTAATATATACCT
Organism: Oophaga sylvatica; assembly: GCA_033576555.1. NCBI lineage: Eukaryota > Metazoa > Chordata > Amphibia > Anura > Dendrobatidae > Oophaga > Oophaga sylvatica. The sequence goes on along the minus strand of JARQOD010000006.1, from coordinate 430,842,577 downwards.
GACAGGAGCCCATACAGTCTATATCTACAGTAATATATACCTGACAGGAGCCTGTACAGTCTATATCTACAGTAATATAAACCTGACAGGAGCTCATACAGTCTATATCTACAGTAATATATACCTGACAGGAACCTGTACAGTCTATATCTACAGTAATATATACCTGACAGGAGCCCGTACAGTCTATATCTACAGTAATATATACCTGACAGGAGCCCATACAGTCTATATCTACAGTAATATATACCTGACAGGGGCCCATACAGTCTATATCTACAGTAATATATACCTGACAGGAGCCCGTACAGTCTATATCTACAGTAATATATACCTGACAGGAGCCTGTACAGTCTATATCTACAGTAATATATACCTGACAGGAGCCCATACAGTCTATATCTACTGTAATATATACCTGACAGGAACCTGTACAGTCTATATCTACAGTAATATATACCTGACAGGAGCCCGTACAGTCTATATCTACAGTAATATATACCTGACAGGAGCCCGTACAGTCTATATCTACAGTAATATATACCTGACAGGAGCCCGTACAGTCTATATCTACAGTAATATATACCTGACAGGAACCTGTACAGTCTATATCTACAGTAATATATACCTGACAGGAGCCCGTACAGTCTATATCTACAGTAATATATACCTGACAGGAGCCCGTACAGTCTATATCTACAGTAATATATACCTGACAGGAGCCCATACAGTCTATATCTACAGTAATATATACCTGACAGGAGCCCATACAGTCTATATCTACAGTAGATATAGACTGTACAGGCTCCTGTCAGGTATATATTACTGTAGATAAGGAGACATCAACCCATTAATTAATAAATCCTCCTATGTCACTGAGGACTCTGACTGACCTCAGATTTCCCTCCTGCAGCAAGCACACGGCTTCTCTTCCTGGCTTTGCAGAACACGCCTCCGGGAACGATGTCACACCGCTGGAAAGAGCCCATACAGTCTAGTATGTGAGTCGCAGCCAGCCCAGAAGCACCTTTTAAAGGGCCGGCTGATGCGATGGCCTCATCTTGGCACGGGGCGCCCCTGCTCCTAAGGGGGGGCAACGGCCCCCCCCTGCCCCACGGTGGGTACGCCCATGCATTCAACAACTGATTGATTAGTTTGGAAATTTGGAGATAAGTTTTCACCTTGATCTCTAAGTCATGTTGCTCACACTGATCCTGAACAGCCATTAAACTACTGTAAGAGAGCACTGCCATTGGGAAATGCTACTGCCATGAAGGGGCATAACTGGTGTGTACAATGTTAGGCTGGTGGTACTTGTCACATCCACATGATGTCATAACACAGTGTTTCCCAGCAGACTATTGCACCATCACATTGCCCCTGCTGCAATGCTCTGCATGTTCTGACACTTTTATATAATAGTTGCGATGCTCTGCGTTCTGACAGATTTCTACCATTACTGTGATACTCTGCATTATGACACCAATTGTCATTGCTGCGATGCTCTGGGTTCTGACACCTTTCTATCATAGCAGCGATGCTTGGCGTTCTGACCCCATTCAATCATAGCTGCATTCTGACACCTTTCTATCATAACTGCGATGCTCCGTGTCTTAACATCTTTCTATCATATCTGCGATGCTCTGCTCTCTGACACCTTTCTATCATAGCTGCGATGCTCTGCTCTCTGACACCTTTCTATTAAAACTGCCATGCTCTGCATCTCCTGACATCTTTCTAGCTTAGCTGCGATGCTCTGTGTGTCCTGACACCTTTCTATCATAGCTACGATGCTGTGTCCTGACACCTTTCTATCATAGCTGCGATGCTCTGCGTGTCCTGACACCTATCTATCATAGCTGCGAAGCTCTGTCTCCTGACACTTTTCTATCATAGCTGCGATGCTCTGCATCTCCCTACAGCTTACTATCATAGCTGTGATGCTCTGCATGTCCTGACACCTTTCCATCATAGCTGCGATGCTCTGCGTGTCCTGACACCATTCTATCATAGCTGCGATGCTCTGCATGTCCTGACACCTATCTATCATAGCTGCAATGTTCTGCATCTCCTGACACTTTTCTATCATAGCTGCGATGCTCTACACACTCATGACCAAAGTGTTTATGTACAGTACAGACCAAAAGTTTGGACACACCTTCTCATTCAAAGATTTTTCTGTATTTCCATGGCTATGAAAATTGTAGAATCACACTGAAGGCATCAAAACTATGAAGTAACACATGTGGAATTATACATTACACTTTACAAAAAAGTGTGAAACAACTGAAAATATGTCTTATATTCTAGGTTCTTCAAAGTAGCCACCTTTTGCTTTGATTACTGCTTTGCACGCAGAAAAGGTGAACGGATGGACTCTACATGCCTGGTTCCCACCGTGAAGCATGGAGGAGGTGGTGTGATGGTGTGGGGGTGCTTTGCTGGTGACACTGTTGGGGATTTATTCAAAATTGAAGCGATGAGCGGTCCTGGTCACCCCAAACCATCTCGATTGGGTTCAGGTCTGGTGACTGTGGAGGCCAGGTCATCTGACGTAGCACCCTATCTCGCTCCTTCTTGGTCAAATAGCCCTTATACAGCCTGGAGGTGTGTTTGGGGTCATTGTCCTGTTGAAAAATAAATGATGGTCCAACTAAACGCAAACCGGATGGCATAGCATGCCGCTGCAAGATGCTGTGGTAGCCATGCTGGTTCAGTATGCCTTCAATTTTGAATAAATCCCCAACAGTGTCACCAGCAAAGCACCCCCACACCATCACACCACCTCCTCCATGCTTCACGGTGGGAACCAGGCATGTAGAGTCCATCCGTTCACCTTTTCTGCGTGCAAAGCAGTAATCAAAGCAAAAGGTGGCTACTTTGAAGAACCTAGAATATAAGACATATTTTCAGTTGTTTCACACTTTTTTGTAAAGTGTAATGTATAATTCCACATGTGTTAATTCATAGTTTTGATGACTTCAGTGTGATTCTACAATTTTCATAGCCATGAAAATACAGAAAAATCTTTGAATGAGAAGGTGTGTCCAAACTTTTGGTCTGTACTGTATATGACAGAATAGGCTAATAATCTGTCTGTAGCTCAGATCTCAGGTGTCTGTCATGATAACCTGCAGTGATTGCGTAGCGGTATATTATGGCGTGGCAGCATTTCTTTTTGTGATCTGGTATGTACACTATGTTCCGCCTGACTGGTTTCTTTTCACAGCGTCTGGAGCAGAAATAATTATTGACTCAGCAATTAAAGGTTCATTATCTCTTATGAAAATTACTTGACTATTGAATATTTATTTAGCTTTTAAAAGGGGAAAGTCATTTCTAAAGAGAGGTGTTCATTCACGTTACTATTCTGCAGTACCACTTCTTACCACTGGTAGCAGCAAAGTCCTCCCATCATTTATAGATAGTCCATAATGTACAGCAATCAGAGATTGCCCAGAAGACACGGCAGCTGTGACCCCATGTTAGTGACCTGGTCATTTCCAATGATGAGCATAAACTCATCTCTGTTCATAGAAACTGCCACTGGCCATCTGCGTACATGTAGCTGCAAATAGGCCTGTGATGGCTTCTACATGAAGTACGGAGATGAGGAGGTTACAGGTATGGAGGTGAGGAGGTTACAGGTATGGAGATGATGAGGTTACATGTATGGAGGTGAGGAGGTTACAGGTCTGGAGCTGAGGAGGTTACAGGTATGGAGATGATGAGGTTACATGTATGGAGGTGAGGAGGTTACAGGTCTGGAGCTGAGGAGGTTACAGGTATGGAGATGAGGAGGTTACAGGTATGGAGATGATGAGGTTACATGTATGGAGATGATAAGTTTACAGGTATGGAGGTGAGGAGGTTACAGGTATGGAGATGATGAGTTTACTGGTATGGAGATGAGGAGGTTACAGGTATGGAGGTTACAGGTATGGAGATGATGAGTTTACAGGTATGGAGGTGAGGAGGTTACAGGTATGGAGGTGAGGGGTTACAGGTATGGAGGTGAGGAGGTTACAGGTATGGAGGTGAGGAGGTTACAGCTATGGTGGTGATGAGTTTACAGGTATGGAGGTGATGAGCTTACAGGTATGGAGATGAGGTTACAGGTATGGAGGTGAGGTTATAGGTATGGAGGTGATGAGCTTACAGGTATGGAGGTGAGGTTACAGGTATGGAGGTGAGGTTATAGGTATGGAGGTGAGGAGGTTACAGGTATGGAGTGAGGAGGTTACAGGTATGGAGATGAGGAGGTTACAGGTATGGAGGTGAGGAGGTTACAGGTCTGGAGTGAGGAGGTTACAGGTATGGAGATGAGGAGGTTACAGGTATGGAGTGATGAGTTTACAGGTATGGAGATGAGAGTTTACAGGTATGGAGGTGAGGAGGTTACAGGAATGGAGGTGATGAGTTTACAGGTATGGAGATGAGGAGGTTACAGGTATGGAGGTGAGGAGGTTACAGGTATGGAGATGAGAGTTTACAGGTATGGAGGTGAGGAGGTTACAGGTATGGAGGTGAGGAGGTTACAGGTATGGAGGTGAGGGGTTACAGGTATGGAGGTGAGGAGGTTACAGGTATGGAGGTGAGGAGGTTACAGGTATGGAGATGAGGAGGTTACAGGTATGGAGGTGAGGAGGTTACAGGTATGGAGGTGAGAGTTACAGGTATGGAGGTGAGGAGTTACAGGTATGGAGGTGAGGAGGTTACAGGTATGGAGATGAGGAGGTTACATGTATGGAGGTGAGGAGGTTACATGTATGGAGGTGAGGAGGTTACAGCTATGAGGAGGTGATGAGTTTACAGGTATGGAGGGAAGTTTACAGGTATGGAGTGAGGTTACAGGTATGGAGGTGAGGTTACAGGTATGGAGGTGAGGAGGTTACAGGTATGGAGGTGAGGAGGTTACAGGTATGGAGATGAGGAGGTTGCATGTATGGAGATGAGGATGTTACAGCTATAGAGCTGAGGAGGTTACAGGTAGGAGATGAGGAGGTTACAGGTATGGAGATGAGGAGGTTACAGGTATGGAGATGAGGAGGTTACAGGTATGGAGGTGAGGATGTTACAGGTATGGAGGTGAGGGGTTACAGGTATGGAGCTGAGGAGGTTACAGGTATGGAGGTGAGGAGGTTGCATGTATGGAGATGAGGATGTTACAGCTATGAGTGAGGAGGTTACAGGTATGGAGATGAGGAGGTTACATGTATGGAGGTGAGGGGTTACAGGTATGGAGGTGAGGAGTTACAGGTATGGAGTGAGCAGGTTACAGGTATGGAGCTGAGGAGGTTACAGGTATGGAGATGAGGAGTTACAGGTATGGAGATGATGAGATTATAGATATGGAGGTGAGGAGGTTACAGCTATGGAGGTGAGGAGGTTACAGGTATGGAGGTGAGGAGGTTACATGTATGGAGGTGAGGATGTTACAGGTATGGAGCTGAGAAGGTTACAGGTATGGAGATGATGAGATTATAGGTATGGAGGTGAGGAGGTTACAACTATGGAGGTGAGGAGGTTACAGGTACGGAGGTGAGGAGGTTACAGGTACAGGAGGTGAGGAGGTTACAGGTACGGAGGTGGGAGGTTACAGGAAATGGAGGTGAGGAGGTTACAGGTATGGAGGTGATGAGTGTTACAGTTACAGGTGAGGATGGTATGGGGAGGAGTTAATGTACGGAGTGAGGATGTACGGTACGGGTGATGAGTTACAGGTGAGAGGATGTATGAGGTGAGTGAGGTTACATGTAGGAGGTGAGGAGGTTACAGGTACATGGAGGATGAGGAGGTTACAGGTACGAGTGAGGAGGTTACAGGTGAGGTGAGTTCGGGTAATGGAGGATGAGGGTTACGCTGATGTAGTGCTTACCTGTACATGTGAGGATGATGAGGGTGGCTCTGTAATGTGAGGATGATGGGAGGTGCTGTATGTACATGTGAGATGAGAGGTCTTACATGTAGGATGAGGGAGTGCTTCTGTACATGTGAGGATGAGGGGAGTATCTGTACGTGAGATGAGGGGTTCTGTACATGTAGGTGAGGAGGTTGTGTACAGTGAGGTGTGAGGGTGTCTGGTACAGTGAGATGATGGGGTGCTCTATGTACATGTGAGGATGATGGAGGGTTTAGTACTGGGTATGGGAGGCTTCGTACATTGAGGAGAGGTTTTACATGTGAAGTGTGGGGGTGCTGTACATGGAGGTGAGGAGGTTCGTACATGTGAGGATGATGGGGTGTTCTTACAGGTACGGGATGAGGGGTTGTACATGTGAGGAGATGGGGGTTCATGTACATTGAGGTATGGGAGGTGCTCGTCTGTACATGTGAGGATGATGAGGGTGCTCTCTGTACATGTGAGGATGATGGGGGGTGTCTCTGTACATGTGAGGATGATGGGGTAGTGCTCTGTACATGTGAGGATGATGGGGGTGCTCTCTGTACATGTGAGGATGATGGGGTGCTCTCTGTACATGTGAGGATGATGGGGTATCTCTGTACATGTGAGGATGATGGGGGTGCTTCTGTACATGTGAGGATGATGAGGGTGTTCTCTGTACATGTGAGGATGATGGGGGTGCTCTCTGTACATTGAGGATGATGGGGTGCTCTGTACATGTGAGGATGATGGGGTGCTCTCTGTACATGTGAGGATGATGGGGGTGTCTACTGTACATGTGAGGATGATGGGGTCTCTCTGTACATGTGAGGATGATGGGAGTGCTCTCTGTACATGTGAGGATGATGGGGGTGTCTCTGTACATGTGAGGATGATGGGGTGCTCTCTGTACATGTGAGGATGATGGGGTGTTCTGTACATGTGAGGATGATGGGGTGCTTCTGTACATGTGAGGATGATGGGGGTGCTCTCTGTACATGTGAGGATGATGGGGTGCTCTCTGTACATGTGAGGATGATGGAGTGCTACTCTGTACATGTGAGGATGATGGGGGGTGCTGATCTGTACATGTGAGGATGATGGGGTGTCTGTACATGTGAGGATGATGGGGGTGCTTCTGTACATGTGAGGATGATGGAGGTGCTCTCTGTACAGTGAGGAGATGGGGTGGCTTCTGTACATGTGAGGATGATGGGGTGATCTCTGTACATGTGAGGATGATGGGGTGATTCTGTACATGTGAGGATGATGAGGGGTGCTCTCTGTACATGTGAGGATGATGGGGTGCTCTGTACATGTGAGGATGATGGGGGTGCTCTCTGTACATGTGAGGATGATGGGGTGTGCTCTCTGTACATGTGAGGATGATGGGGTCTCTCTGTACATGTGAGGATGATGGGGGTGCTCTCTGTACATGTGAGGATGATGGGGGTGTCTCTGTACATGTGAGGATGATGAGGGTGCTCTCTGTACATGTGAGGATGATGGAGGTGACTCTGTACATGTGAGGATGATGGGGTGTTCTGTACATGTGAGGATGATGGAGGGTGTCTACTCTGTACATGTGAGGATGATGGGGTGCTTTGTACATGTGAGGATGATGGGGTGCTCTCTGTACATGTGAGGATGATGGGGTGCTTCTGTACATGTGAGGATGATGGGTGCTCTCTGTACATGTGAGGATGATGGGGTGCTTCTGTACATGTGAGGATGATGGGGGTGCTTCTGTACATGTGAGGATGATGGAGGGTCTTCTGTACATGTGAGGATGATGGGGTCTCTGTACATGTGAGGATGATGGGGTGCTTCTGTACATGTGAGGATGATGGGGTGCTCTCTGTACATGTGAGGATGATGGGGGGTCTCTGTACATGTGAGGATGATGAGGGGTGCTCTCTGTACATGTGAGGATGATGAGGGTGCTCTTGTACATGTGAGGATGATGGGGGTCTCTGTACATTGAGATAGGGGTGATTCTGTACATGTGAGGATGATGGGGTGTTCTGTACATGTGAGGATGATGGAGGTTGCTCTCTGTACATGTGAGGATGATGGGGTGCTCTCTGTACATGTGAGGATGATGGGGTGTTCTGTACATGTGAGGATGTAATGGGGGTGAGGTCTCGTACATGTGAGGATGATGGGGTGTTTGTACATGTGAGGATGATGGAGTGCTCTCTGTACATGTGAGGATGATGGGGGTGCTGTCTGTACATGTGAGGATGATGAGGGTGCTCTCTGTACATGTGAGGATGATGGGGTGCTTCTGTACATGTGAAGATGATGGGGTGATTCTGTACATGTGAGGATGATGGGGTGCTCTCTGTACATGTGAGGATGATGGGGGTGCTTCTGTACATGTGAGGATGATGGGAGTGCTCTTGTACATGTGAGGATGATGGGGTGCTCTCTGTACATGTGAGGATGATGGGGTGCTCTCTGTACATGTGAGGATGATGGGGGCTCTCTGTACATGTGAGGATGATGGGGTGCTCTCTGTACATGTGAGGATGATGGGGTGTCTCTGTACATGTGAGGATGAATGGGGGTGTCTTGTACATGTGAGGATGATGGGGGTGCTCTCTGTACATGTGAGGATGATGGGGTGCTCTCTGTACATGGAGGATGATGGGGGTGCTCTCTGTACATGTGAGGATGATGGGAGTGCTCTCTGTACATGTAAGGATGATGGGGGTGTTCTGTACATGTGAGGATGATGGGGGGTTCTTGTACATGTGAGGATGAGGAGTGTCTCTGTACATGTGAGGATGATGGGGTGCTTCTGACATGTGAGGATGATGAGGTGCTCTCTGTACATGTGAGGATGATGGGGGTCTACTGTACATGTGAGGATGATGGGGTTGATGTCTGGTACATGTGAGGATGATGAGGGTGCTCTCTGTACATGTGAGGATGATGGGGTGCTCTCTGTACATGTGAGGATGAGGGAGTGCTCTTGTACATGTGAGGATGATGGGGTGCTCTCTGTACATGTGAGGATGATGGGGGTGCTTCTTGTACATGTGAGGATGATGGGGTGCTGTCTGTACATGTGAAGATGATGAGGGTGCTCTCTGTACATGTGAGGATGATGGGGGTGCTCTCTGTACATGTGAGGATGATGGGGTACTCTCTGTACATGTGAGGATGATGGGGGCCTCTGTACATGTGAGGATGATGGGGTGTCTCT
>JARQOD010000006.1:430723189-430833382 GCA_033576555.1 Oophaga sylvatica | reverse complement strand
AATGTGAGATTGAGGACGCACAGGATAGAGGTAAGCTGTAAATGTGAGATTGAGGACGCACAGGATAGAGGTAAGCTGTAAATGTGAGATTGAGGACGCACAGGATAGAGGTGAACTGTAAATGTGAGATTGAGGACGCACAGGATAGAGGTGAGCTGTAAATGTGAGACTGAGGACGCACAGGATAGAGGTGAGCTGTAAATGTGAGACTGAGGACGCACAGGATAGAGGTAAGCTGTAAATGTGAGATTGAGGACGCACAGGATAGAGGTGAGCTGTAAATGTGAGACTGAGGACGCACAGGATAGAGGTAAACTGTAAATGTGAGATTGAGGACGCACAGGATAGAGGTAAGCTGTAAATGTGAGATTGAGGACGCACAGGATAGAGGTAAACTGTAAATGTGAGATTGAGGACGCACAGGATAGAGGTGAGCTGTAAATGTGAGACTGAGGACGCACAGGATAGAGGTGAGCTGTAAATGTGAGACTGAGGACGCACAGGATAGAGGTGAGCTGTAAATGTGAGACTGAGGACGCACAGGATAGAGGTAAGCTGTAAATGTGAGACTGAGGACGCACAGGATAGAGGTAAGCTGTAAATGTGAGACTGAGGACGCACAGGATAGAGGTAAGCTGTAAATGTGAGACTGAGGACGCACAGGATAGAGGTAAGCTGTAAATGTGAGATTGAGGACGCACAGGATAGAGGTAAGCTGTAAATGTGAGACTGAGGACGCACAGGATAGAGGTAAGCTGTAAATGTGAGATTGAGGACGCACAGGATAGAGGTAAACTGTAAATGTGAGACTGAGGACGCACAGGATAGAGGTGAGCTGTAAATGTGAGACTGAGGACGCACAGGATAGAGGTAAGCTGTAAATGTGAGATTGAGGACGCACAGGATAGAGGTAAGCTGTAAATGTGAGATTGAGGACGCACAGGATAGAGGTGAGCTGTAAATGTGAGATTGAGGACGCACAGGATAGAGGTGAGCTGTAAATGTGAGACTGAGGACGCACAGGATAGAGGTAAGCTGTAAATGTGAGATTGAGGACGCACAGGATAGAGGTAAGCTGTAAATGTGAGACTGAGGACGCACAGGATAGAGGTAAACTGTAAATGTGAGACTGAGGACGCACAGGATAGAGGTAAGCTGTAAATGTGAGACTGAGGACGCACAGGATAGAGGTGAACTGTAAATGTGAGATTGAGGACGCACAGGATAGAGGTAAACTGTAAATGTGAGATTGAGGACGCACAGGATAGAGGTAAGCTGTAAATGTGAGACTGAGGACGCACAGGATAGAGGTGAACTGTAAATGTGAGATTGAGGACGCACAGGATAGAGGTAAACTGTAAATGTGAGACTGAGGACGCACAGGATAGAGGTAAGCTGTAAATGTGAGACTGAGGACGCACAGGATAGAGGTAAGCTGTAAATGTGAGACTGAGGACGCACAGGATAGAGGTAAGCTGTAAATGTGAGATTGAGGACGCACAGGATAGAGGTGAGCTGTAAATGTGAGATTGAGGACGCACAGGATAGAGGTGAACTGTAAATGTGAGATTGAGGACGCACAGGATAGAGGTAAGCTGTAAATGTGAGATTGAGGACGCACAGGATTGCGCAGCTTGCACTGTTACATGCAAGCGGTCACAAATGTTTAATAAAAGCCAGTTGCCGATCCGTTTCATTATTTTTCGCAGTACTATGTTCTCTTACGAGTTCCCTTCCTGTTTTTCAGGCCTTAGATCAGGATCGGACTGCACTGCAGAAAGTGAAAAAATCTGTAAAAGCCATCTATAATTCAGGTCAAGGTAAGTGCTGACTGCGGGAGGCGATTTTTAAGCTTCGCTAAGGACTTTACCAGATAGTCTCTTTGTCATCAGTTTTCCGTTTTCTCCTATGGAAGAATCTTAGCAGTGCAGAGTATTTCAGGAATTGTGTATGAGGGGGGTGGTGGAGCTGCGATCATGAATGCAGGGCGGCATGATGGCGCCTATGACACGAGGAAGGATATGGAGACTAGCAGCACAGAGTATTTCTGCAGAGGAATGAAGTCATCTTGTAGGATGTATGGAGTATTTCATATTTTTTTTGCACCAGATTTTAAATCCATATTTGTGGGATTTCTAGCGTTACATAATGGAAATGTAGGGCTTATCAGTAATTGGATTTGATGGGGTGGATTTGGAGGCCTGTCCTCTCCGCTCCTGGTCGCGCTCTGTCACATCTGTATTAATGAGAAGTAGAGAATGATGGCCGAGAGCCAGAAGATCCCCATAATATAGAACGGGCAGTTAAAGGGGTCAGCACACCATGACTACCCTGTCCTAGTATAGAGGAGGGTCTCCAGCTCCTGGCCCCCCTTCTACGAGCCAGAACTGAGCAATGCTGTGGAGTGTTTGGCATGTCCTGGGCTCAGTGAGACAAGTACATCACAGGTAGTTTGCTACAATGTATCACTGCAGGTACAATCCAGTCCAGGGTGTTTTACTCACAGAAAAAGATGTGATCGTAGCAAGCCCTCATCTGTGAGAAGGACTAGTACAGAGAGATTGGTAATGATGACGTCAACAGAATTTCCGTAAATCCCTGATAGAACATTTAGGTTTTTCTTTTTTAATGTCGGCGTTTGACGTGCATCCGCCGGAGGATGACATTTCCTGTTTCCTGCACTTTTCACATTTACTGTATAGGCTGGAGCGGAGTCCTCTGATAACTACAGGGCAGACGTATTCGTTTTATGTCAGGCACTAAACGAATACAGAAAATAAACAACAAGACTTTGTACGGTAATCCTGTGCACACGGCCAGGATCTGCAGCCGAAAATTCTTCTGAAAATGCTAATGAGTCAGCAGGAAAAATGCGTAAAATTCTCAGCATTGCAGCTATGATAGAGAGGTGTCAGGAGACGCTGAGCATCGCAGCTATGATAGAAAAGTGTCAGGAGATGCAGAGGATCTCAGATATGATAGTAAGGGGTCAGATGATGCAGAGCATCTCAGCTATTTTAGAAAGGTGTCAGGAGACGCTGAGCATCGCAGCTATGATAGAGAGGTGTCAGGAGACGCTGAGCATCGCAGCTATGATAGAGAGGTGTCAGGAGACGCTGAGCATCGCAGCTATGATAGAGAGGTGTCAGAAGATGCAGAGGATCTCAGATATGATAGTAAGGGGTCAGATGATGCAGAGCATCTCAGCTATTTTAGAAAGGTGTCAGGAGACGCTGAGCATCGCAGCTATGATAGAGAGGTGTCAGGAGACGCTGAGCATCGCAGCAATGATAGAAAGGTATCAGGAGACACAGAGTATCACAACTATGATAGAAAGGTGTCAGGAGACGCAAAGCATTGCATCTATGATAGAAAGTTGTCAGGAGACACTGAGCATCGCAGCTATGATGGAGAGGTGTCAGGAGATGCTGAGCATCGCAGCTATGATAGAAAGGGGTCAGAAGATGCAGAGGATCTCAGATATGATAGAAAGGGGTCAGAAGATGCAGAGCATCTCAGCTATGATAGATAGGTGTCAGGAGACGCTGAGCATCGCAGCTATGATAGAGAGGTGTCAGGAGGCGCAGAGCATCTCAGCTATGATAGATAGGTGTCAGGAGACTCAGAGCATCGCAGCTTTGATAGAAAGGAGTCAGAAGATGCAGAGCATCTCAGCTATGATAGAAAGGGGTCAGGAGATGCAGAGCATCTCAGGTATGATACAGTAGAAAGGGGTCAGGAGATGCAGTGCATCACAGCTATGATAGAAAGGGGTCGTAGAGGTAAGCATTGCAGCTACAATAGAAAGGTGTCAGGGTGCAGAGCATCTCAGCTATGATAGAAAGGTGTTAGGAGACGCAGAGCTTCTCAGCTATGATAGAAAGGGGTCAGAAGACGCAGAGCATCGCAACTATGATAGAAAAGTGTCAGGAGACACAGAGCATTGCAGCTGTGATTCAAAGGTGTCCGTAGAGGCAGAGCATCGCATCTATGATAAAAAGGGATCAGGAGATGCAGAGCATCTCAGCTTTGATAGAAAGGTGTCAGGAGACGAAGAGCATCGCAGCTATGATAGAAAGGTTGCCGTAGACACAGAGCATCGCAGCTATGATAGATAGGTGTCAGGAGACACAGAGCATTGCATATTTGATATACAGGTGTCAGACTACACAGAGTATCACATCTATGACAGAAAGGTGTCAGGAGATGCAGAGCATTGCAGCCAAGATAGAAAGGGGATAGTAGATGCAGAGTGTTGCAGCTATGTTAGAAAGGTGTCAGGAGACGCAGAGCATCGCAGCTATGATAGAAAGGAGTCCATAGAAGTAGAGCATCACCGCTATGATACAAAGGTGTCAGGAGATGCAGAGCATCGCAGCTATGATAGGAAGGTGTCAGGAGATGTAAAGCATTGCATCTATGATAGAGAGGTGTCAGGAGATGCAGAGCATTGCATCTATGATTCAAAGGTGTCTGTAGACGCAGAGCATCGCATCTATGATAAAAAGGGATCAGGAGATGCAGATCATCTCAGCTATGATAGAAAGGTGTCAGGAGGCGCAGAGCATCTCAGCTATGATAGAAAGGGGTTAGGAGACGAAGAGCATCGCAGCTATGATAGAAAGGTTGCCGTAGACACAGAGCATCGCAGCTATGATAGATAGGTGTCAGGAGACACAGAGCATTGCATATTTGATAGACAGGTGTCAGACTATACAGAGTATCACATCTATGACAGAAAGGTGTCAGGAGATGCAGAGCATTGCAGCCAAGATAGAAAGGGGTTAGTAGATGCAGAGTGTTGCAGCTATGTTAGAAAGGTGTCAGGAGACGCAGAGCATCGCAGCTATGATAGAAAGGAGTCCATAGAAGTAGAGCATCACCGCTATGATAGAAAGGTGTCAGGAGATGCAGAGCATCGCAGCTATGATAGGAAGGTGTCAGGAGATGTAAAGCATTGCATCTATGATAGAGAGGTGTCAGGAGATGCAGAGCATTGCATCTATGATAGAGAGGTGTCAGGAGATGCAGAGCATTTCATCTATGATATAAAGGTGTCAGGACACAGAGCATCGCAGCTATGATAGAAAGGTGTCAGGACATGCAGAGCATCGCAGCTATAAGAAAGGTGTCAAGAGACACAGAGCATCTCAGCTATGATAGAATGGTGTCAGGACATGCAGAGCATCGCAGCTATAAGAAAGGTGTCAAGAGACACAGAGCATCGCAGCTATGATAGAAAGGTGTCAGGAGACGCAGACCATCGCAGCTATGATAGAAAGGTGTCAGGAGAGGTAGAGCATCACTGCTGTGATAGAAAGGTGTCAGGAGAGGTAGAGCATCCATGCTTTGATAGAAAGGTGTCAGGAGACACAGCATCGCAGCGATGATAGAATGGTGTCAGGAGAGGTAGAGCATCGCTGCTGTGATAGAAAGGTGTCAGGAGAGGTAGAGCATCCATGCTTTGATAGAAAGGTGTCAGGAGACACAGCATCGCAGCGATGATAGAATGGTGTCAGGAGAGGTAGAGCATCGCTGCTGTGATAGAAAGGTGTCAGGAGACACAGCATCGCAGCGATGATAGAATGGTGTCAGGAGACACAGCATTGCATCTTTGATAGAAAGGTGTGCGAGTACATAACGCTGTGGTGAGCGGATCGCCGTCTGCACCTTCTGATGTGAATGAAGCCGCCCATTGATGGTCATTAAACACTTGAGAAGACGTTAGTTTTCCGGATGTGATCCATGCAGGACCCTCGGTGTGTCTTGGCTCCGGTACAGGAGCAGGCACTTTCCTCTGCTCTTCCTCCCGACTCTTCTGGTTGCTCATTAGCGTAGCGTGTGCTCCGGGTGACCTCCGAGGTCGCGCAGTACATCGGCGCAGGTAACAAGGGCAGACAAAGGAAAAGCTGCGGATATTAGTTGTTCTGAGGAAATGCAATAAATGCCAGGCCTGAGCGAAGAATGACCTAAAGGGGTTTTACCACTAACAGACTGAATTTTAATCAACATTTTATTCAATAGATCTTTGAATAATTATTTCCACAATTGGACGTATTTCAAATAAAATGTTCCTGCGCTGAAATAATCTTATGTGTTCCCACTGTGTAATGGCCTTGTCTGACCATGCAGGGACAGGGTCTGATTATTGGTCTGTGGTCATAAATCAGCTGAGAAGAGCTCAGAAAAAGACAGATAAGGGTTACAAACTCCGTGTCAGACAATAGCGGACTCACTGATGGATTCTCAGTGAACTCATCCTGTAGCCAGCAAAAGACAGTGTAACACAGAGACGTTAGAAGACAAATATTTAGTAAAACCCAATTGCAAACATGTTTTTTAGCCCCAATTAAATGCATTTACATAAAAAAAATCTACAATTCTGTATTTTAATACATTTTTTTTTGGAGGGGGGGGGTGAAGAAATTAAACCATTAAAAAAAAACAATAATTCAGGCTTTACCATATTTTTCCTGTTTTTACATGAAAAAATGCATTTAACATTATCATAGATCGAACGTTTATGAACCCACTGACATTGAGTATGTTTTATATTTATTTTTTAAAGGGATAGGGTAAAGGGCGGTGATGAGAATTTTTTTTTTGTTTGTAATTTTTGAAAACTTTTTGAATTACTTTTCATTTAGGTTGAGTCTCCACAGGGAACGTGCTCATACCATATACCTCAATAATACCGCAGCCAAATCTGCTGGAAAATGTGCGGATTCCGTCAGATGTCCTGGGAGGGTCCGGCATTATCCGTGCACTGCGGAGGTTTGGTCCCAATGACAGTACCAGGGTGATGACAGGCGCTGGGTAACAGTGGCTCCAAGTCGTTCACAATGTAATTATTTTGCAAAAAAAAAAAATAAATCCATTTTCTTATTGGCTCCTCGGGAGACCTTGGGTGGACGCCCGGATATGTGTTAAATAATAGATGAAGGCCATATGCTCGGAGAACAGGAGGCTGCGCATCGTTATTGCAACCGAGAAGGGAGGATATGTACTCCTCCGAATGTCTAACACGTCCTCTGAAATACTCTGTGCTGCTGGGGATCCGGGTTCATTATGGTATTGCAGTTCTTGAAGTTGACAAGGGTGAGCTGCAGTACCACACACATCCTGTGGACAGATGTGGCGCTGTTTCTGGAAGAAACCAGACATGTTTTCTGTACGCAGCCCCAGTGCAATCCTCTTTCTGATGATGTCTGCCTTCTGATATTATGATTTCTCTTTGCACAGATCACGTCCAGAATGAGGAGACCTACGCGCAGGCTTTAGATAAATTTGGGAGCAATTTCTTAAGCCGCGATAATGCAGATTTGGGCACCGCATTTGTGAAGTTTTCCACTCTCACTAAGGAGCTGTCCACACTGCTCAAGAACCTGGTAAGAGACTAGAGGACTTGTCTTCAGTATGGTAGTCATGTGCTTACAAGGAGCCAGGTTCGGGGTACAACTTTTTAGCAGTACTCTGCTTTGATCACATCGAGGACTGAGGGATACCTTTTTTTTCTTTCTGGATCGATTTGACCCCAAGAAATGATACATTTTATCAAGATAAATGTAAGATGTGATAAGGAGAAGCCATCAATGTGCAATCGGAGGAAACCTGCGCCCAGCACCAGCCAACAGAAAAGAGGTGAAGATTCAGGTGATGCCCACTGGAGCGCTGCAGCCGCTTCATTGCATTACCTCCAGTGAGCGTCTCTGAATCCTCAGGATTGTCCGAAGTTACAGGAATCAAACCACTGGTGATCAAACACTGAGGCTATGCGCAGCCGCGAGTTCTTATAAGTTTTTAAGCACAAAATCATGAGATTTTGAGGAGTGTCTTGAGAGTTTCTGCTCCAAAAACGCTTAAAAAAATCTTAATGTGCCGATCCTCTTATCGACTATACTGTGGATACGTAATAAATATTGTTTATTGGAAAACCCGCTGTAAGGGTGAGCTGAACCATCATCAGTTTGTTACATTGCTTCAGTGCCCAGAGTCCCGACTGTTGAGCTCCCCGAGGTTTGTCTGATAGTCACCATGTAAGAAGTATTCGCTCTGTGCACCATTCAGTCTCTGGAAGAAGCCAATGATGGATCCTACTCACTGCCAGCAGAGACATTGCAAACCTAAAGAATCGAAACAGTCAAATAAGTTGCGGAATGTATCATTATAATAATGGTATTCAGAGGATGGGGGGGAGAACGTAGGAGAAGATTCCAGGGTCCGTCTGTGTCATGGCGCAAAATCTGAATGTCACTTTGGAAAATGTGTTTTATGTTTTGGGAGGAAGTGCAATATTTATGGGGGTTTTTTTTCTCTCTGATTTTGTTTTAGCTCCAGGGATTAAGCCACAATGTCATCTTTACACTGGATTCACTTCTTAAAGGTGACTTGAAAGGAGTGAAGGGGGTAAGTTATCAAATGAAAGTATAATATTACATTTTATGTGTGTGCTGAATTCCAACAATATTCAGCAAATTAACGTGATGCAATACTTTTTCTCTAATCACACCCAGAGCTGCACTCACTATTCTGCTGGTGCAGTCACTGTGTACATACATTACTGATCCTGAGTTACATCCTGTATTATACTCCAGAGCTGCACTCACTATTCTGCTGGTGCAGTCACTGTGTAAATACATTACATTACTGATCCTTAGTTACATCCTGTATTATACTCCAGAGCCGCACTCACTATTCTGCTGGTGCAGTCACTGTGTACATTACATTACTGATCCTGAGTTACATCCTGTATTATACTCCAGAGCTGCACTCACTATTCTGCTGGTGCAGTCACTGTGTACTTACATTACTGATCCTGAGTTACATCCTGTATTATACCCAGAGCTGCACTCACTATTCTGCTGGTGCAGTCACTGTGTACATACATTACATTACTGATCCTGAGTTACATCCTGTATTATACTCCAGAGCTGCACTCACTATTCTGCTGGTGCAGTCACTGTGTACAGACATTACATTACTGATCCGGAGTTACATCCTGTATTATATCCCAGAGCTGCACTCACTATTCTGCTGGTGCAGTCACTGTGTATATACATTACATTACTGATCCTGAGTTACATCCTGTATTATACTCCAGAGCTGCACTCACTATTCTGCTGGTGCAGTCACTGTGTACATACATTACATTACTGATCCTTAGTTACATCCTGTATTATACTCCAGAGCTGCACTCACTATTCTGCTGGTGCAGTCACTGTGTACATACATTACATTACTGATCCTTAGTTACATCCTGTATTATTCTCCAGAGCTGCACTCACTATTCTGCTGGTGCAGTCACTGTGTACATACATTACATTACTGATCCTTAGTTACATCCTGTATTATACTCCAGAGCTGCACTCACTATTCTGCTGGTGCAGTCACTGTGTACATACATTACATTACTGATCCTTAGTTACATCCTGTATTATTCTCCAGAGCTGCACTCACTATTCTGCTGGTACAGTCACTGTGTACATACATTACATTACTTATCCTGTTCTGATCCTGAGTTACATCCTGTATTATACCCCAGAGCTGCACTCACTATTCTGCTGGTGCAGTCACTGTGTACATACATTACATTACTGATCCTGAGTTACATCCTGTATTATTCTCCAGAGCTGCACTCACTATTCTGCTGGTACAGTCACTGTGTACATACATTACATTACTTATCCTGTTCTGATCCTGAGTTACATCCTGTATTATACCCCAGAGCTGCACTCACTATTCTGCTGGTGCAGTCACTGTGTACATACATTACATTACTGATCCTGAGTTACATCCTGTATTATTCTCCAGAGCTGCACTCATTATTCTGCTGGTAAATTAGTAGTAGACGACTGTCTTGTCACCAGGCACCCGTTGTCCTATTATGCAGGAGGGCAGGTAGTTCTTCCTACATCAGATTACTCTTGCAGACACTGAACAAGCAGGAGTAGAGTTTGCTCAGTTCCATGTGATGATTCTTCCCCGTTGATTGCTTCTTTTTTTGTTACCTTTTGTGTTTTTTCTTTTCTAGGATCTCAAAAAGCCATTTGACAAGGCCTGGAAAGATTATGAAACCAAATTGTAAGTGCGGCTATCATTGCGGACTGGATGAAGATGTGCAGAGTCCGCTCGGGGCGCAGGTGCGTGGACGTTCGCAATTGGTGTAAATTTTGTTTGTTTATTTTTTTTTTTAGCACAAAAATTGAGAAGGAGAAGAGGGAGCATGCAAAGCAGCATGGCATGATCCGGACGGAGATTACAGGGGCCGAGATCGCTGAGGAAATGGAAAAGGAGAGGAGACTGTTCCAGTTACAGATGTGTGAGGTGAGCGCCCCCTGTAGATCTGGGGGGGATCAGCGCCGCCCCAACTATAAGAACACTTCCCATTTTCACACCTTTTCTTATGTCCAATTAGCAGGGGCTTCACCCGGCCCAGGTAATATTACAGGCGCTGGGAGGCCACAACATCTGCAGGAAGCCACAACAAGGGCATCTATTGCAAATCAGGGGCCCCAACAAATTTACTGCATCCCTCCAGAACCGATGTCACGGTATAGATCAGGGATAGGCGGCATTCATATACTCACGCTTACAGAAGCATGCTGTCTTGCTCCCAACTTCTGTCTTGACCTCCGCTCCAATGTTGGTTGAGGTCCGATCAGTCCCGGTGATGTCGCGTCTCCTGATCACTGCCAGAAAGCAAGACTGATCGGTGGGTGCATTAATGAATGCGACAGGTGCACGCTACCTATTGATCTTACACATGTCCCGGCAGTTGTCTGCGGATGTGACAGGCTCCCATTACCCCTCAGTCCAGAAGTTTGCAGATCCAGAATATCCCTTTAATTCACATGATTTTGCAGTGAAACAAGAAAGATGGCAGTAATTCTTCTGGGGGTCTTAGCGATGGTGACCTCCAAACCTGATATCTATTTACCCCAATGATTTCACAAATTGTATAACTGCTTGGAAAGTCGTCGTGGTCCGCTGGTGGCACTGAGTGGTGCCACTGCCATCGCTGCCCGTTATGCCACAGCTGCTGGGGGATGCTAACTCTGTTACTGCTGAGTGTTGCCGCCTCCCTTGCCGTCCCCGGAGTGTCGCCGCCTCCCTTGCCGCCCCGCAGTGTCGCCGCCTCCCTTGCCGCCCCGAGTGTCGCGCCTCCCTTGCCGCCCGGAGTGTCGCCGCCTCCCTTGCCGCCCCGGAGTGTCGCCGCCTCCCTTGCCGCCCCGGAGTGTCGCCGCCTCCCTTGCCGCCCCGGAGTGTCGCCGCCTCCCTTGCCGCCCCGGAGTGTCGCCGCCTCCCTTGCCGCCCCGGAGTGTCGCCGCCTCCCTTGCCGCCCCGGAGTGTCGCAGCCTCCCTTGCCGCCCCGGAGTGTCGCCGCCTCCCTTGCCGCCCCGGAGTGTCGACGCCTCCCTTGCCGCCCCGGAGTGTCGCCGCCTCCCTTGCCGCCCCGGAGTGTCGCCGCCTCCCTTGCCGCCCCGGAGTGTCGCCGCCTCCCTTGCCGCCCCGGAGTGTCGCCGCCCCTTGCCGCCCGGAGTGTCGCCGCCTCCCTTGCCGCCCCGGAGTGTCGCCGCCTCCCTTGCCACCCCGGAGTGTCGCCGCCTCTCTTACCGCCAAGGAGTGTCGCCGTCTCCGTTGCCGCCAAGGAGTGTCGCCGCCTCCCTTGCCGCCCTGGAGTGTTGCCGCCTCCCTTGCCGCCCGGAGTGTCGCCGCCTCCCTGTGCCGCCCCCGGAGTGTCGCCGCCTCCCTTGCGCCCCGGAGTGTCACCGCCTCCCTTGTCGCCCCCGGAGTGTCGCCGCCTCCCTTGCCGCCCCGGAGTGTCGCCGCCTCCCTCTGCTTCCCCGATTGGTGCGGTGTCTGGTCTTGCATTTTATGTGAATGGGACTGAACTGCAATACCAGGCTCAGCCTGTGCAGAATGGTGACGCTGTGTAGAGATCACAAGCCTCTTTTTTACCAGTTTCCTGCATTGATGCGGTAATGGTACGTTGGCGCGATATAGTAAGAATGTTCCGTTGACTACTGAAGATAAATATACGGCAGCACAAGCGGGATGATTATTTAATTACCCGCTCGCCCCCTTCTCAAATGACACCCGCACACCGTGCAATTACACCCTAACCGCCGTCTTTATCTCCTGACAGTATCTTATTAAAGTTAATGAAATCAAGACGAAGAAGGGCGTGGACCTGCTGCAGAATCTGATCAAGTATTACCACGCGCAGTGCAAGTGAGTACGGGGTTAATATAAGTGGAAGGCAGGGTGCACATATGGCGCCCACGTGGCACGGCCGCTGATGGAGCAGCCATCATGCGTCTTTCTTCTCAGTTTTTTCCAGGACGGCCTGAAAACTGCAGATAAACTGAAGCAGTACATCGAGAAGCTGGCGGCCGATCTGTACAATGTAAGTACTGGGGTCTCTTCGGGGTACACCTGACTGGGAGACTACACAGGGATTGTCCAGAATTCAGAAAGACATGACTGCTTTCTACTATACACAGCGCCACTCCTGTCTATAGGTTGTGTGTGGTATTGCAGCTCAGCCCCATTCACTGACAGAGAAGACCGTAAATATGACGACGTTCAGCACCGCTATGTGTGCAAATATACACCGTAAACGTGCTAGTCTGTTAGGAAAGGCTGGGTAACAACCCATGTCCACAGAAGTAGTGGCAGTCGTCACAGAGCTTATACAATGCACAATCCGCCATAACTCATCACGTGGGTCATGTACTGTGTATAATAAAGGGAACGAAGACTAAGTAATATAATTCTACACTTAGTGATAATCCCCTGGAATTAGAGAAGTGTTTATAAATCCTCACAACTGATTACTACAAGTTCATGTTATATACAGTCATTGTTATGTATTGTTTTACCTGGCAACACGGAACGAATTCCTGAATACAAGAAGTACAAGAATATAACTACTATAATACTGCCCCTATGTACAAGAATATAACTACTATAATACTGACTCTATGTACAAGAATATAACTACTATAATACTGCTCCTATGTACAAGAATATAACTTCTATAATACTGCTCCTATGTACAAGAATATAACTACTATAATACTGCCCCTATGTACAAGAATATAACTACTATAATACTGCTCCTATGTACAAGAATATAACTACTATAATACTGCTCCTATGTACAAGAATATAACTTCTATAATACTGCTCCTATGTACAAGAATATAACTTCTATAATACTGCCCTATGTACAAGAATATAACTACTATAATACTGCCACTATGTACAAGAATATAACTACTATAATACTGCCCCTATGTACAAGAATATAACTACTATAATACTGCTCCTATGTACAAGAATATAACTACTATAATACTGCTCCTATGTACAAGAATATAACTACTATAATACTGCCCTCTATGTACAAGAATATAACTACTATAATACTGCCCTATGTACAAGAATATAACTACTATAATACTGCCCTATGTACAAGAATATAACTACTATAATACTGCCCTATGTACAAGAATATAACTACTATAATACTGCCCCTATGTACAAGAATATAACTACTATAATACTGCTCCTATGTACAAGAATATAACTACTATAATACTGCTCCTATGTACAAGAATATAACTACTATAATACTGCTCCTATGTACAAGAATATAACTTCTATAATACTGCTCCTATGTACAAGAATATAACTTCTATAATACTGCTCCTATGTACAAGAATATAACTTACTATAATACTGCCCTATGTACAAGAATATAACTTCTATAATACTGCCCTATGTACAAGAATATAACTACTATAATACTGCCCTATGTACAAGAATATAACTACTATAATACTGCCCTATGTACAAGAATATAATACAATACAAATAACTACTATAATACTGCCCTATGTTACAAGAATATAACTACTATAATACTGCCCTCTATGTACAAGAATATAACTACTATAATACTGCTCCTATGTACAAGAATATAACTACTATAATACTGCCCCTATGTACAAGAATATAACTACTATAATACTGCTCCTAATGTACAAAATAATAAACTACTATAATACTGCCCCTATGTACAAGAATATAACTACTATAATACTGCTCCTATGTACAAGAATATAACTACTATAATACTGCCCCTATGTACAAGAATATAACTACTATAATACTGCTCCTATGTACAAGAATAATAAACTACTATAATACTGCTCCTATGTACAAGAATATAACTACTATAATACTGCCCTATGTACAAGAATATAACTACTATAATACTGCCCTATGTACAAGAATATAACTACTACAATACTGCCCCATGTAAAAAAATTATACATGTATGTAAAGAATATAACTACTATAATACTGCCACTATGTACAAGAAATAACTATAACTACAAATAACATAAATATGCCCCTATGTACAAGAATATAACTACTATAATACTGCTCCTATGTACAAGAATATAACTACTATAATACTGCCACTATGTACAAGAATATAACTACTATAATACTGCTCCTATGTACAAGAATATAACTACTACAATACTGCCCCTATGTACAAGAATATGACTACTATAATACTGCCACTATGTACAAGAATATGACTACTATAATACTGCCACTATGTACAAGAATATAACTACTATAATACTGCTCCTATGTACAAGAATATAACTACTATAATACTGCCACTATGTACAAGAATATAACTACTATAATACTGCTCCTATGTACAAGAATATAACTACTACAATACTGCCCCTATGTACAAGAATATGACTACTATAATACTGCCCCTATGTACAAGAATATGACTACTATAATACTGCCACTATGTACAAGAATATAGCTACTATAATACTGCCCCTATGTACAAGAATATAACTACTATAATACTGCTCCTATGTACAAGAATATAACTACAATACTGCCCTATGTACAAGAATATAACTACTATAATACTGCTCCTATGTACAAGAATATAACTACTACAATACTGCCCCTATGTACAAGAATATAACTACTATAATACTACCACTATGTACAAGAATATAACTACTATAATACTGCTCCTATGTACAAGAATATAACTACTATAATACTGCCCCTATGTACAAGAATATAACTACTATAATACTGCCTCTATGTACAAGAATATAACTACTATAATACTGCTCCTATGTACAAGAATATAACTACTATAATACTGCCACTATGTACAAGAATATAACTACTATAATACTGCTCCTATGTACAAGAATATAACTACTATAATACTGCTCCTATGTACAAGAATATAACTACTATAATACTGCCCCTATGTACAAGAATATAACTACAGTCATGGCCAAAAGTTTTGAGAATGACACAAATATTATATTTTCACATGATCTGCTGCCCTCTGGTTTTTATGTGTGTTTGACAGATATTTTTATCACAGACAGAAATATAATAATTGCAAACATATGAGTAACAAAAGCTTATATTGACAGTTAGAATGAGTTAATGCAGCAAGTCAATATTTGCAGTGTTGACCCTTCTTCTTCAGGACCTCTGCAATTCTCCCTGGCATGCTCTCAATCAACTTCTGGACCAAATCCTGACTGATAGCAGTCCAATCTTGCACAATCAGTGCTTTCATTTTGTCAGAATTTTTAGGTTTTTGTTTGTCCACCCGTCTCTTGATAATTGACCACAAGTTCTCAATGGGATTAAGATCTGGGGAGTTTCCAGGCCATGGACCCAAAATCTCTATGTTTTGTTCCCTGAGCCATTTAGTTATCACCTTTGCTTTATGGCAAGGTGCTCCATCATGCTGGAAAAGGCATTGTTGATCGCCAAACTGCTCTTGGAGGGTTGGGAGAAGTTGCTCTTGGAGGACATTCTGGTACCATTCTTTATTCATGGCTGTGTTTTTAGGCAAGACTGTGAGAGAGCTGATTCCCTTGGCTGAGAAGCAACCCCACACATGAATGGTTTCAGGATGCTTAACAGTTGGCATGAGACAAGACTGGTGGTAGTGCTCACCTTGTCTTCTCCGAATGAGGCGTTTTCCTGATGTCCCAAACAATCGAAAAGGGGATTCATCAGAGAAAATAACTTTACCCCAGTCCACAGCAGTCCACTGCCTGTACCTTTTGCAGAATATCAGTCTGTCCATGATGTTTTTTCTGGAGAGAAGTGGCTTCTTTGCTGCCCTCCTTGAGACCAAGCCTTGCTCCAAGAGTCTCCGCCTCACAGTGCGTGCAGATGCACTCACACCTGCCTGCTGCCATTCCTGAGCAAGCTCTGCACTGCTGGTAGCCCGATCCCGCAGCTGAAACACTTTTAAGAGATGGTCCTGGCGCTTGCTGGTCTTTGTTGGGCGCCCTGGAGCCTTTTTGGCAACAATGGAACCTCTCTCCTTGAAGTTCTTGATGATGCGATAGATTGTTGACTGAGGTGCAATCTTTCTAGCTGCGATACTCTTCCCTGTTAGGCCATTTTTGTGCATTGCAATGATGACTGCACGTGTTTCTTTAGAGATAACCATGGTTAACAGAAGAGAAACAATGATGCCAAGCACCAGCCTCCTTTTAAAGTGTCAAGTGGTGTCATTCTTACTTAATCATGACAGATTGATCTCCAGCCATGTCCTCATCAACACCCACACCTGTGTTAATGGAGCAATCACTGAAAAGAGGTTAGCTGGTCCTTTTAAGGCAGGGCTGCAATGATGTTGAAATGTGTTTTGGGGGATAAAGTTCATTTTCTAGCCAAATATTGACTTTGCAAGTAATTGCTGTTAAGCTGATCACTCTTTATAACATTCTGGAGTATATGCAAATTGCCATTAGAAAAAGTGAAGCAGTAGACTTTGTAAAAATTAATATTTGTGTCATTCTCAAAACTTTTGGCCATGACTGTACTATAATACTGCCCCTATGTACAAGAATATATCTACTATAATACTGCCCCTATGTACAAGAATATAACTACTATAATACTGCCCCTATGTACAAGAATATAAATATTATAATACTTCCCCCTATGTACAGGAATATAACTAATATAATACTACTCCTATGTACAAGAATATAAATATTATAATACTGCCCCTATGTACAAGAATATAACTAATAATAATAATAATAATAATCTTTATTTATATAGCGCCATCATATTCCGCAGTGCTTTACAGTTTAACAGTTTCAAAACACAAGTCATAGGTAACAACGTTAACAATACAATAATTAAAGCAAAATAAGCCGGCCCTGCTCGTGAGAGCTTACAATCTACAATGAGGTGGGGGAGATACAAAGTACAGGTGTGTATATACAATGGTGTATTTACAATGATGGTACAGCCATCTTGAGGGAGTGAGGGATGGATGGAGATAGTGAATGGGCTACACATACACACTTACACATAGAGTGACTTTGATTAGTGAATGTGATAGGCCACTCTGAACAGATGTGTTTTGAGGGAGTGCCTAAAACTATGCAACTTGTGGATAGTCCTAATTTCTTGGGGTAGAGCATTCCAGAGGATTGGCGCAGCGCGGGAGAAGTCTTGGAGTCGGGAGCGGGAGGTACGGATTAGTGCAGAGGTTAGTCGAAAGTCGTTTGCAGAGCGCAGCAGTCGGTTAGGCCGATAGATAGAAATGAGGGAGGAGATGTAGGGGGCGCTGCACTGTGGAGAGCTTTTTGGGTGAGAACCAGTACTTTGAATTGGATCCTATAATGAATGGGCAGCCAGTGTAAGGACTGGCGAAGAGCGGACGCGTCCGAGTACTGATTAGCCAGATGGATGACCCTGGCTGCTGCATTAAGGATGGACTGGAGAGGGGATAGTCGAGTAATGGGGAGGCCAAGTAATAGAGCGTTGCAGTAGTCCAGGCGGGAGTGGATCAGGGTGACAGTGAGGATTTTTGTTGTTTCCATGGTGAGAAAAGGGCGGATTCTAGAGATGTTCTTTAGGTGTAGGCGGCAAGAGCGGGCAAGAGATTGTATATGGGAGGTGAAGGAGAGATTGGTGTCAAACATAACACCAGACAGCGAGCCTGCTGCCGGGGTGTTATTATGGTGCCGCCCACAGAGAGGGAAATGTCAGATTTAGGGAGGTTAGTAGATGGCGGGAGCAGAAGAGTTCAGTTTTGGAGAGGTTGAGTTTCAGATAGAGAGCGGACATGATGTTGGAGACTGCGGACAGACAGTCGGTGGTGTTCTGTAGTACAGCGGGGGTAAGGTCGGGGATGACGTGTATAGTTGTGTGTCATCAGCATAAAGATGGTACTGAAAGCCAAATCTGCTGATGGTCTGTCCAATTGGGGCCGTGTAGAGAGAGAAGAGAAGGGGGCCAAGGACATACTATACTATACTATACAAGAATATAACTACTATAATACTGCTCCTATGTAGAGGAATATGAAGTTGTAGAATCGCCGTATTGTTTGGTTCAGTAGTGTAATTATCACTCTTATTTATCATTTATTCTTCTGCAGATAAAGCAGACGCAGGATGAGGAGAAGAAGCAGCTCACTGCCCTGCGGGACCTCATTAAGTCTTCTCTGCAGCTGGATCAGAAGGAGGTAGGCCTATAGGTAGTTCTCAGAATATCTGGGAGAGTTCAGATTTCGGTGCATGTTTTGCCTCATGCCATAAATCCGGAAGAGCTGAACAGATTTGTCTATCGAGAAGATGTTATAGTGATTTAGTGGGGCGGTATCACTAATTGACAACCTTCTCAATATTTATCGGACCGCCCTTTGACTCCAAAACCTAGAGCGACCATATATCAGTCGTTTCAGCTGCTCCGGCGGTATAACGTCCCTGTCTTATGTTTACCTCTTTTCATATATAGGGGGCGCTGGAGGTGTAAGTTTTTCATGCATGGACATTTTTCCTCTGGTGGCGCCTCTGTCTTGTTGGAGCAGAGCAGCAGCACAGAGTTTTCACCTGTTTCATAGTTTGTTACAATGTATCAGTGAAGGTAAAATCTATCCACTTGTCTAGACCAGATGTCTCACAAGAGAAACCCGATTAGTAAGTTCTTCTTTATAACAAGTCGTTATTGACACTTTTGGCTTCTCGGGGATCTAGGAAGCTCCTGTTCTTTTGGATCCCCATATTTTTGGGATTTTTCACATTTTTTTTTACTTTTATATTGCACCAGTTTTTTTTTTTTTTTTAGCCTGTCAGTGCCGTTTTTTTTTTCCTTTGGTGGAGTCGTCAGTGCTGTACCATGCTGGTAGCCAGTGTGATTACACTCGTTCCTGGCAACCAGTGTTGTGCCACCCTGGCTGCTCAGTCTATGTGCCAGATAGGGCCGTGGGTAGACAGAACATATCGGTGCCGGCATCGGTATGAAATGACGCAGATGGTGATGAGTGCTGGGATTGCTTTACTGTCATGGGGTTGGGGTTTGTTTTTGTTTTTTTGTTTTTTTTTTGCATAGCTTCTGCATATGGACAAGGATTACCGTTCCCTTACAGCTTGGAAAGATCTTTGAAAAAGTATATAAAAAAAATGATTTTTTTTTTTTTAAATTATTTAGTCATTTGACAGATTGCCTATTTAAAAAAAAATGCATTTTCACATAGCCTTTTTGGGGTCCCATTCAGGACCTCCATGGCTTCAAAGAAGGTTTTTCGCTCTGCAGGACCACAGCGCTTTGATTTAAATTGAATCGGTGTAATATTTCATTTGTCCTGTTGTGGCGCTGCAGAAAAATCAAGTTCTTATCACAGCAGAATTAAAGGGATTGTCCGCTGCTCTTATTTTAATCATTGTCAGTTGGTTCAGTGTATTGCAAAAAATGTAAAAAACACACGTTCTGTACCACTGGCCAGAATGTCAGGGCTGCAACCGATCATTGGCCACTGATGGACTGCAGTGGTCATATGATGCCAGGATTCCGGTGGGGGATGCTGGCATCAGAATGGAGGAGGTAGATGTGTATTAACCCCTTAACGACCGCCGATACGCCTTTTAACGGCGGTCATTAAGGGTACTTAAACCACAGCGCCGTTAATTAACGGCGCTGTGGAAAAAGTGAATAGCGCCCCCCAGAGGCGCATTTTCTCCGGGGTCTCGGCTACCGGGGTAGCCGAGACCCCAGAGAACATGAATCGGGTCGGTTTTTACCGACACCGATGTTGCGATCGCCGTTATTAACCCTATAACGGCGACCGCAACAAAAAAAAAAAAAAAGTTGTGCCATTTAATTTCTCTGTCCTCTGATGTCATCGGACATCAGAGGACAGAGAAAAAGGGTCCCCAGGACCCCCATGTGGCCCCCTATAAGATCCATGTGGCCCCCGGGCCCTCCGGTGTCCCCCGGTGCCGGCGCCGTTAAGACAATGGCGGGCGCATGCCCAGTGCGCCCGCCGCTATGTGCCGCTGTGCTGGTGGGGGGATGGGCAAATATTCTCTGGGGTCTCGGCTACCGGGGGTAGCCGAGACCCCAGAGAACATGATCCGGGTCGGTATTCACCGATCCCGGTGTTGCGATCGCGGCTATGCAAGCATAGCCGCGATCGCAAAAAAAAAAAAAAATGATTTCTCTCCCCTCTGATGTGCATCGCACATCAGAGGGGAGAAAATGAGGGTCCCCGGTCCCCCGATCGCCCCCCCATATACTTACCGGTGTCCTCCGTCCTCCCGCAGGCCCCAGGATCCCGGCTTCTTCTCCCTGCAAAAAAAAAATGGCGGGCGCATGCGCAGTGCGCCCGCCGATCTGCTTGGCGGCAGATTCAAATTTTTTTTCATTCATTCTCATAAAAGTGCATTTTGATCACTGTGATAAACTATCACAGTGATCAAAATAAAAAAAACAGCACATAACCCCCCATTTATCACCCCTTAGTTAGGGACATATAATAAAAAGTAGAAATTATATTTATTTTCATTTTTCTGTTAGGGTTAGGGTTATAATTAGGGTTAGGGTTATAATTAGGGTTAAGGTTATAATTAGGGTTAGGGTTAGCATTAGGCTGGTTTCACACATCCGGTGTGCGCCTGACGGCGCCCCCGGCATTTAGCCGCAGCGCCGCATCAGAAAATCTGATGTGCCGCATGCGTTTTTTTTTGCATTGACTTGCATTAGCGCCGGATGGCGCCGCATGTCAATGCGTTGCATGCGGTTTTGTCCGGATGCGGCGCAAATGTGCATTGCGGCGGCCGGACAAAACGCTGCATGTAACGTTTTTTTTTTTTGCCGGATGGTTTCTGATGTCTCCGGGCATCAGAAACCATCCGGCAAAAAAACCGCATGCGACCGCCGGCGGCGCATCAGGTATTCTGATGCGGCGCTGCGGCAAAATGCCGGGGGCGCCGACAGGCGCCCGCCGGAAGTGTGAAAGCAGCCTTAGGGTAAGGGTTATAATTAGCGTTAGGGTTAGGCTGGGTTCATACTGCGTTATGGCAGTCCGTTAGACGGACTGCGTTACACAGCGGTATAAGCGGTGTAACGCAGTCCGTTAACGCTGCCATTCACCCCCATTTGAGGGCGCATCGCGACGCATGCCGTAAAGCGGCATGCGTTTGCGACGTGCCATCATTCAGTGACGGAGCCTCGGACGCGGGCTGCAGCGTTTGGGCTCCGTCACCGCTAGCGCAGATGAATCATCTGCTGATTCCTCTGCGCTAGCGGGTATAGCATAATGCGATCGCGTTATGCTATACCATTACCAGCCCGTCAACGCTATGTGTTGAACGGGCTGGTAAAACGCAAAATGAACCTAGCCTTAGGGTTAGGGTTATAATTAGGGTTAGAATTAGGGTTAGGGTTACAATTAGGGTTGGAATTAGGGTTGGGATTTAGGTTAGGATTAGGGTTGGGATTAGGGTTAGGGGTGTGTTGGGATTAGGGTTGGAGCTAGAATTGAGGGATTTCCACTATTTAGGCACATCAGGGGGTCTCCAAACACGATGTGGCGTTCAAAAAGTCAAATGGCGCTCCCTCCCTTCCGAGCCCTGCCGTGCGCCCAAACAGTGGTTTACCCCAACATATGGGGTATCAGCATACTCAGGACAAATTGCACACCAATTTTGGGGTTCTAATTTCTCTCGATTACCCTTGGGAAAATAAAAAATAGCTGGCTAAAAAAATCATTTTTGAGAAAAAAAATGATTTTTTATTTTCACGGCTCTGCGTTTATAAATTTCTGTGAAGCACTAGGGGGTTCAAAGTGCTCACCACACATCTAGATAAGCTCCTTAAGGGGTCTAGTTTCCAAAATGGGGTCAATTGTGGGGGGTTTCCACTGTTTAGGCTCATCTGGGGCACTGCAAACGGAACATGACCCCCACCAACGTCTGCATTCCAAAACGTTATTACTTCCTTTCCAAGCCCTGCTGTGCGCCAAAACAGTTCCCCCCCCACATATTTGGTATCAGCGTACTCAGGACAAATTGGACAACAACTTTTGGGGTCCAATTTCCTTGTGAAAAATCAAAAATTTGGGACTAAAAAATCATTTTTGTGGAAAATTGATTTTTTTTTTTCACACCCAGGCATTATAAACTTTTGTGAAACACTTGGAGGTTCAAAGTGCTCACCACAGATCTAGATAAGTTCCTTATGGGGTCTAGTTTCCAAAATGGGGTCACTTGTGGGGGTTTTCCACTGTTTAGGCTCATCTGGGGCACTGCAAACGGAACATGACCCCCACCAACGTCTGCATTCCAAAACGTTATTACTTCCTTTCCAAGCCCTGCTGTGCGCCAAAACAGTTTCCCCCCCCCACATATTTGGTATCAGCGTACTCAGGACAAATTGGACAACAACTTTTGGTGTCCAATTTCCTTGTGAAAAATCAAAAATTTGGGACTAAAAAATCATTTTTGTGGAAAATTGTTTTTTTTTTTTTTCACACCCAGGCATTATAAACTTTTGTGAAACACTTGGGGGTTCAAAGTGCTCACCACAGATCTAGATAAGTTCCTTATGGGGTCTAGTTTCCAAAATGGGGTCACTTGTGGGGTTTTCCACTGTTTAGGCTCATCTGGGGCACTGCAAACGGAACATGACCCCCACCAACTTCTGCATTCCAAAACGTTATTACTTCCTTTCCAAGCCCTGCTGTGCGCCAAAACAGTTTCCCCCCCCACATATTTGGTATCAGCGTACTCAGGACAAATTGGACAACAACTTTTGGGGTCCAATTTCCTTGTGAAAAATCAAAAATTTGGGACTAAAAAATCATTTTTGTGGAAAATTGTTTTTTTTTTTTTTTTCACACCCAGGCATTATAAACTTTTGTGAAACACTTGGGGGTTCAAAGTGCTCACAGCGGATCTAGATAAGTTCCATAGGTGGTCTAGTTTCCAAAATGGTGTTACTTGTGGGGGGTTTCCACTGTTTAGGCGCATCAGGGGCTCTCCAAACGCGACATGGTGTCCAATCTCAATTCCAGCCAATTTTGGTTTGAAAAAGTCAAACGGTGCTGCTTCCATTCCAAGCCCTGCCGTGCGCCCAAACAGTGGTCCCCCCCCATATATGGGTATCAGCATACTCAGGACAAATTGTACAACAACTTTTGTTGTCCAATTTCTCCTGTTACCCTTGTGAAAATAAAAAATTGGGGACTAAACGATCAGGTTTGTGGAAAAAATATGATTTTTTATTTTCACGCCCGGGCGTTATAAACTTCTGTGAAGCACTTGGGGCTTCAAAGTGCTCACCACACATCTAGATAAGTTCCTTAGGGGGTCTAGTTTCCAAAATGGGGTCACTTGTGGGGGGTTTCCACTGTTTAGACACATCAGGGCCTCTACAAATGCGACATGGCGTCCAGCCAATTCCGCGTTGAAAAAGTCAAACGGAGCTCCTTCCCTTGCGACCTCTGCCGTGCGCCCAAAAAGTGGTTTACCCCAACATATGGGGTATCGGCATGCTCAGGACAAATTGCACAAAAACTTTTGGGGTCTTGTTACCCTTGGGAAAATAAAAATTGGGGTGAAAAGATCATTTTTGTGGAAAAAATATGATTTTTTATTTTCACGGCTCTACGTTATAAACTTGTGTGAATCACTTGGAGGTTCAAAGTGCTCACCACACATCTAGATAAGTTCCTTAGGGGGTCTAGTTTCCAAAATGGGGTCACTTGTGGGGGGTTTCCACTGTTTAGACACATCAGGGCCTCTACAAATGCGACATGGCGTCCAGCCAATTCTGCATTGAAAAAGTCAAACAGCGCTCCTTCCCTTGCGACCTCTGCCGTGCGCCCAAAAAGTGGTTTACCCCCAATATGGGGTATCAGCATGCTCAGGACAAATTGCACAAAAACTTTTGCGGTCTTATTACCCTTGGGAAATTAAAAATTGGGGTGAAAAGATCATTTTTGTGGAAAAATTTTTTTTTTTTTTTTCACGGCTCTAGGTTATAAACTTGTGTGAAGCACTTGGAGGTTCAAAGTTCTCACCACACATCTAGATAAGTTCCTTAAGGGGTCTTGTATCCAAAATGGGGTCACTTGTGGGGTGTTTCCACTGTTTAGGCACATCAGGGGCTATCTAAACGCGACATGGCATTCAGCCAATTCTGCGTTGAAAAAGTCAAACGGCGCTCCTTCCCTTGCGACCTCTGCCACGCGCCCAAAAAGTGGTTTACCCCCACATATGGGGTATCGAAGTATTCAGAAGAAATTGTACAACAAATTTTGTGGTTCATTTTTTCTTTTAACACTTGTGAAAATAAAAAAACTTGGTTCCGAAGTAAAGCTTTTGCAAAAAAGTTAAATGTCAATTTTTTCCTTCCACATTGCTTCAGCTCCTGTGAAGCACTTGAAGGGTTAATAAACTTCTTGAATGTGGTTTTGAGCACCTTGAGGGGTGCAGTTTTTAGAATGGTGTCACTTTTGGGTATTTTCTATCATATAGACCCCTCAAAGTGACTTCAAATGTGATGTGGTCCCTAAAAAAAAAATGGTGTTGTAAAAATGAGAAATCGCTGGTCAACTTTTAACCCTTATAACTTCGTAACAAAAAAAAATTTTGGTCCCAAAATTGTGCTGATGTAAAGCAGACATGTGGGAAATGTTATTTATTAAGAAATTTGTGTGACATATCTCTCTGATTTAAGGGCATAAAAATTTAAAGTTTGAAAATTGTTAAATTTTCAAAATTTTCGCCATATTTCCGTTTTTTTCATAAATAAACACAAGTCATATCAAAGAAATTTTACCACTAACGTGAAGTACAATATGTCACGAAAAAACAATCTCAGAATCAGCGGGATTCGTTAAAGCGTTCCAGAGTTATAACCTCATAAAGTGACAGTGGTCAGAATTGTAAAAATTGGCCCGGTCATTAAGCTGCAAAATGGCTCTGTCCTTAAGGGGTTAATCTGCCCTCCCCTCCATTCTGCCACCCCCTCTATGTGCATGGTATGATACATTAGTAAGAATAAGATGTATTATATCACATTATTACACTATCTACAGGACAGTGCAGAAGTTTTAGGCAGGTGTGGAAAAAAATGCTGCAAAGTAAGAGTGATTCCAAAAATCCAATTGATAATAGTCTATTTTTATCAATTAGCAAAATCAAAGTGAACGAATAAAAGAGAAATCTAAATCCCATCAATATTTGTGGCCGCCCGTTGCCTCCATCACTTGTACAGTTTTTGAAGGAACTCGGCAGGATATTGTTCCAAACATCTTGGAGAACTGACCCCAGATCTTCTGTAGATGTCGCTTTTGCAGATCCTTCTTTCTCTTCGTGTGATCCCAGACAGACGGGATGATGTGAGATCAGGGCTCTGTGGGGGCCGGATCATCACTTCCAGGACTCCTCATTTTTAGTGACATTGGCTGGATGTTGGGGGTCGTTGTTCTGCTGCAGAATAGATTTGGAGCCAATCAGACACCTCCCTGATGGTATTACATTATGGAGCAGTGTGGAGACACCGGGGTCAGTGGGTGCTCTCATCCGCTGACTCGAGACTTCATGGACCAGAGCTAGCAGACGAGAGCAGCCACTGATTCCCCGTGTCTCCACATTTGGTGTCAGCAGTGGAATACTATTGTGCCCGGCGGGTCCGAGGGAGCTGTAGGGGACTGGTGTTCTTAGACACTGTCCAAGGGCTCCACAACCAGGGAGGCTTATAGACAGACCCAGCAGACCATAGGTGAGGCATACAGCAGGTTTTGGATGCCACCATGTCCAACCCCACCAGCTCTGCCTTGGGAAGAGGACTCGAGTGGGTGTATATCCGCAACAAGAAACGGCAACTACAGGAGCTGTGCCAACTTCGATTAAATACCGGACCACCAACACTTGGTCAGATTTGATCAAGGAATTGGTCCGTTAAGATGCCCAGAACGATGGAGGAGGTCGACAAAAACTCAGTTGAGATGGACCCAGAGCAAGGATCCAGTGGCGGTCTGGAATCAACCCTGTCCCCCACAAGCCTGAATCCAGGAGTTTTTGGTTGTATTGGGACCTGGAGCCTCAAATAGTGAAAGGGCTTGTGTTATGGAATCAGTTTCAGGAGTTCTAGTACCCCTGCCGATAGTCCTCCACCAAGGAACTTGTCTCTGCTACAGAGACGTGCCAGTGTTTAATGAGTCCCAATGCAGAAGTCGATAAACATCTGCAAGATTTTGAGACTCCCATGCTGATGCAACAGTTGCCTACAGCTGATTGGGCTAAATACTTGAGGATTAGTTTGACTGGTCTTGCACAAATTGCTGCCCGGTCACTTAGGCCTCAGGACTGTCTACACCATGGAACTATTAAGGACACCCTGCTGGCCCTTTTTACCATCACCCCCGAGAAATTTTGCACCAAGTTCCTGACATTGTCTCGCTGGGGGTCTCCTATGTAGAATTTGGTAGTCAACTCCAGCGATACTGTAACCGCTGGCTCGACGTTAGGGTGGTTTACCCCACTGCTGCCCTTCGTGATGTGATCGTGTTCGAGCAACTTATGGAGAAAATGCTCCCAGAAATACGAGAATGGGTAGCCGACATGAATCCCAACATCACAGAGTAAGCAGCCCGATTGGCCGACGACTTTACATCCAACCAACTCCGCTGGCTACGCGATATGCCCACCGATCGCAGAAGACCCATCAACCAAGGATTCCACTGGCCACCAGTCATTCAAGCAGGATTATCCCGCTACCCAGCAGAAAACCCACCACGACAATGGGTTACCAACAGTACACATGCCCAAACCACGGCGCTGTTATACATGTGGGTGCTTTGCACATGTTGCCGAAGATTGTCCACAAGGCCGGGGTCCCATGCCTGGGTTCCGTCTGCCAGCTCAGTCGGTCAACATCTGCCACCAAGTGTGACATGGGGGGGAGGTCAGCTGGTACTCTAGTCCTCTATCCCTAAACCACATGGACAAGAGCTCATCCCACTGAACACCTACAACACAGGGTGAGGGTAAAACAGTGTGGAAATACTTTATTGAACCCCAAAACAGGCAAATAACACATAGACCAGTCCCAGCAAATTCCCAAGATGGTGCAAAATTGCTGAATCTCACCCTATTGCTGATCCGCCGGGATAAGAGCAGCTGTGACTTCAGAGCTTCCAGGGCCAATTGCCCCCACCTGTGGCACGCACAGTGAGGAAGTACCAACAAGCTTAAGAAGCAAACCGAGAGCATTGAGGTCTGTGGCCAGGTGACCTGATGGTCCTAACCTGAAGCCTTCAAGACATCTCTAAGGGTTCTGCAGCGGTCAGTTGAGCAGATTTGTGTTCTTCCAGCTGGGGACGTGGTCTCCTCAGCTGACATCCTGTAGAGTCACTTGGAACAGAGGTAAAGTCTCCTTATATAGCTCACAACTGTACTTCAAGTCATCATTCACAGGTCAAGAGGAAGGGGTGATGAGGTTAACCCTTATTGTTTGAGCATTTGTAGTTTATCCTTCAATGTTTGCAAGTCAAATTGCATGGCCTGATGTAATGTGTAATCAACATATTATCAAACATCAATGTTCAGTGACCTTGCGTTCCTGTTTTGCAAAGATAACAGTACAATAAGCTGTAGGAGCTGATATAAGGGGTAAATAACAACCATTCATCAATTTACAAATATCAATTCAATCTACAAGAAGAGTCAATAATTCAGACAATAGTTTGATTCTGGACCTACCGAATTTATGCCTGGCATAATTAAGAAGAGATGCTGTGTCGTCACAATCAGTATCTGCCTTTGTTTTTCAGCATTAAGGACACCATTAATCCAGATTAAATGCCCAACTCCATTTTCTAAAATACAGTCGCAAATTTCCAGGACCCTCCACCATGCTTCACTGTTCCTGCAGACACTCATTATTGTGCTGCTCTCCAGCCCTTCGGGGAACAAACTGTCTTCTGTTACAGCCAAATATTTCACATTGTGACTCTTCAGTCCAGAGCACCTGCTGCCATTATTCTGCATGCCGTTTCCTATGTTTTCTGGCATGGTTTTGTCCTTAGTACTCTTTTCCATATTGAAGATATTACTTTTGGCAACAATTTTTTTCTTGAAGACCCCTTCCGGCCTGATTTCTTCAACCAGTAGATGAGTGTAGCCGTGTCCCAATGGTTGCTGCCAGTTCTGAGCTGATGGCACTGCTGAACATCTTCCGAGTTTGAAGGGAAGTAATTACAATGTGTCTTTCATCTGCTGCACTAAGTTTTCTTGGCCAACCACTGCATCTATGGTCCTCAATGTTGTCAATTTTTGGTGCTTCTTCAAAACTGCTTGAAAAGCACATCTGGAAATCCCAGTCTGGTGTGAAATCTTTCCCTGGGAGACTCCTTGTTGATTCAGTATAACTACCTTGTGTCTTGTTGTATGCACAGTATTGTATGTATAATTGTATATATAATATATTTGGTATTACTGGATTTTCCTGGTGTACTACAGGCTGTGGTTCTCCACCAGTGGAGAAATTACAACTCTGACAGGCATAAAACCCGGGTTGTCTGTGTCATGGCAGACATCAAAACTCAGAAATGCGGGCTGAAAACAAGACTAGAGATCAGGGGTTATAGCATAGATGTTTGGTAAGTGCAACAATTAAAGGGGAATTCCACCTGCAGAACTTATTTCATCCTCATGACACTGCGATAAAGCACAACCACCCTCATCCTCCTTCCTTAATCATCCTCTGATGTCGATTTCCTGTATCAGTGACCACCCTGTCTATACAGATAATGACTGTGGTCACCTATAGTTATGTGCAGCACAGGGCCTCTCCATGATAAGGACAAAAAGTAGCAAGATGGCGTGGAGGACAGACCCCAAAAATAGAAGAGTCAGATAAAATGAACACTCCACAGACAAACTAGCAATAAAGAGCTTGCTGATTGCGTTTCTGCTCCTGTTCCTTAGAGATCATTGAGCCCCGAGGTGCCCACATACCTTATATAGCTATATCTCCCGAATTCCCCTGACACACACAGTTAGTACTGCTACACAGTTAGTACTACTTTCTTCTAAGTGTTTATCTCACCCCAGTGCTGGATTTACAACTACACAGCTCAGAACTGTTCTATAATGTCCTCCATTCCGCTGCTTTCTAGCAAGTGTTTTATCGTATCCCACGACTGCATTCACAGTTACACTGCTCAGAACTGCTGTATAGTGTCCTCCATGCCGCTGCTTTCTAGCTGTTGTTTTATCTAATCCCAGCACTGGATTCACAGTTACACTGCTCAGAACTGTTATATAATGTCCTCCATTCCACTGCTTTCTAGCAAGTGTTTTATCTTCTCCCACCACTAGATTAACAGTTACACTGCTCAGTAACGCTGTATAATGTCCTCCATGCTTCTGAAGAAGAGCTGCATAGACAGTAGAGTGGAAAACCTTCATCTCTGTGTGTTCTGTGTATGGGAGATGTCATAGCTGCTCATCTCCATCCACTTGCTCAGTGACAACTGAAAATTAGAGCCTGTAAATGAGAAAGCTGGGGAACATTGCAGGATATATTTCCTTTAAGGGATATTATTATGGGGTACATATGCACCCACTAGGGTTGTGAGGTGCTAGATATTCAGGATTGTCTGATTAAAGAATTTCATTGTGCAGGAATCTATGTGGGAAGGAGGGAATGTTGTGTCACTTGTGGTTTCCATCCCACTAGAAGAATCTGACAGAACGTCTCAGAAATTGCAGTGTTAATTACATATTACGTACCGCTCCATAATGCAGTCACGCTGGGAAAAACGCAGCCGCCTTACACAGCATCTTTACCTCCGCACGGCACTGTTTTGTAATACGTCAGGGACTTGTTGGTCCTGAATCCTGGCAGGAGGCGGACGTGTAATACCCTTCACGTTTTTTTTTTGTGGGAGAGTGATGTCTGGCTGCAAACCATAGTCTCCATAAGGCGACAAAACATTGCTGTGGCACTAACTAACATGGACGATGCAGGCAGCCAAAGCTGGCTTAGAGGGGTTATCCTGTTTCACAAAAGTTTTTCATATTAGCTCTGTTAATAATAGTTTTGAAAAAAAATCCTTATCACACCCTCCTCAGGTCCAATGTTGTATCACCGCCGCTACTCCTGGGGTTTGTTTCTGACTGTACTGAGCTCAGCAGCTTGTGCTCCGTTATTGTCTGTAGCCCTGTTAACCGTCACGTCAGCGCTGCAGACAATAACAGACACTGAGAGCAGCAGTTAAGATTTTTTTTTTGCTGGACCCGAAGACGGTGAGTAAAGCGCTTTTTTTTTTTCTTTTTACTATTAACGGAGCTTATAGGAAAAACATTTCTGAAAGGTGACAACCCCTTTAAGATCTAAGAAGTTTCTCCCCATTTCTCTCAGCATTGCTTTCATACTTCAGAGCTGCATTCATAATTTTTGATCTTCCAGCAAACCCTGCTTGTTCAGTGTCTTGATAGAACTGACCATAGTGAATTCCTATAGGAAGTGAAAAGTAATGTAGCAAATACTAAACACTCCACTGCTTTGTAAGACCTCAGCTGTTAGGGGTGTCCATCAACAAATTTGCTGACTGTTTCCTTCTGGTTCATTGCATGGAGCTGCTGATTTGCTTTATGGGAGGGTTTGTACTTAAATCAGGTTAGTGGTGTATGGAAACAAGGTGGCTGACTTGTCACTAATAAACAGCAATATTGTGAAAGCAGCTCTGAAGTATAATACAGGATGTAACTCAGGATCAGTAATGTAATGTATGTACACAGTGACTGCACCAGCAGAATAGTGAGTGCAGCTCTGGGGTATAATACAGGATGTAACGCAGGATTAGTAATGTAATGTATGTACACAGTGACTGCACCAGCAGAATAGTGAGTGCAGCTCTGGGGTATAATACAGGATGTAACGCAGGATTAGTAATGTAATGTATGTACACAGTGACTGCACCAGCAGAATAGTGAGTGCAGCTCTGGAGTATAATACAGGATGTAACTCAGGATCAGTAATGTAATGTATGTACACAGTGACTGCACCAGCAGAATAGTGAGTGCAGCTCTGAAGTATAATACAGGATGTAACTCAGGATCAGTAATGTAATGTATGTACACAGTGACTGCACCAGCAGAATAGTGAGTGCAGCTCTGGGGTATAATACAGGAGGTAACTCAGGATCAGTAATGTAATGTATGTACACAGTGACTGCACCAGCAGAATAGTGAGTGCAGCTCTGGAGTATAATACAGGAGGTAACTCAGGATCAGTAATGTAATGTATGTACACTGTGACTGCACCAGCAGAATAGTGAGTGCAGCTCTGGAGTATAATACAGGATGTAACTCAGGATCAGTAATGTAATGTATGTACACAGTGACTGCACCAGCAGAATAGTGAGTGCAGCTCTGGAGTATAATACAGGATGTAACTCAGGATCAGTAATGTAATGTATGTACACAGTGACTGCACCAGCAGAATAGTGAGTGCAGCTCTGAAGTATAATACAGGATGTAACTCAGGATCAGTAATGTAATGTACACAGTGACTGCACCAGCAGAATAGTGAGTGCAGCTCTGGAGTATAATACAGGAGGTAACTCAGGATCTAAATCTACATACATCGCTACAAAAACATCATTTTTAATAGCCATATACCAAGGAAATCTTATTCCCTTCATTCAAGCAACCTTTGGAGCCGAAAATTTTAATTTTTGGAGACTTAGAAGACTTAGAAGATCCATCTCAACAGAGACTGCATTGAGGCTGCATTGACTGCATTGAATGCATTGAGGCTGCAAGCTTGTGGCCTGCTTGAGATCTCCTCATTTCTCATCACAAAAGTCTCCTTCTGGATGAAA
This sequence comes from Oophaga sylvatica, assembly GCA_033576555.1. Lineage (NCBI taxonomy): Eukaryota > Metazoa > Chordata > Amphibia > Anura > Dendrobatidae > Oophaga > Oophaga sylvatica. The sequence continues at coordinate 430,801,149 of JARQOD010000006.1, read as the reverse complement.
AGGTCGGAGCTCACCGCATCCAGTACCAGCCCAGCGGCATCTCGTAGAGACACTCCAGAGGCCGCAACAGGGACCCAGAGGGAGACACAGGTCATCGGCAGCGATCCGGGACCCACCACCAATTGCTTCCCAGCATTTGCCCAGCGGACCCCAACAGCGACTGGCTAGAAGCCACAACTAAGGCACAGAAGAGGACGCACATCCGCGACAGCGACACGAGGACCCCGACGCCTACCGCATCCAATATCAGCCCAGCCGTTCCTTGCAGCGATTTTCTGGAGGTCGCAATATAATGTACCCCGGAGGTCGCAAAAAGCGATCTTCTAGAGGTCGCAATTCAAAGTACTCCCGGAGGTCGCATCAAAGGTTTGGAAGAGGACGCAAGCCCACAATTGCGATTCGGAGACCCATCGTATACCGCAACAAGCTTCATCCCAGACGTTCCCAGTAGCGATCTTCCGAAGGCCGCAACAAAGGCACAAGAGAAGTTGTACGTTTGCGACAGCTTCCTGGAGATCAGGCGCCTAACATTACAGTCGGCCCGGTCGTTCCCTTTGGCGATTTTACGTAGGCCGCTACAAAGCGATCCTACGAAGACCGCAATAAAGTAATCATCTGGAAGCCGCAACAAAGTCTCAGAAGCACCAGCCTATTTTTCATAAACCCGGGGTAAGCTTGACTTTATTATACCTTCATCATACCATCATTTCAGCGTTAATTTTGCCCTTTTTCAGAAACGAGACTATATAGCCCAAGCAGCGATTCAAGTCGCAATTGAGATTCCCTATGTGCGCTCTCTTTTGTCACGCATCTTGAAGCCTTTATGCGATAGATTTTGAGTCTCATAACCCCTATCCATTGTTGTGCGTTCCTTTCCAAACCGCATTAAGAACACAGCTGTGAAAGTGTCGGCAAAACTATTCCATTGCATTAACAACTATTAAGGGATAGACTCACTAGAAAGGACTTATCGTGTTAAAGTCTAAAGGTTATATAATAACCATTCTGCTTAACATCAAATAATTCACTTTTGCTGAAGTGTATACATTATTACTAGATTTGTGTTACCATATTCATTGTTGTCTTTTAAGTTGAATTCTATAAGTAGACTGCCAAGGAAAATTACAAAAAATGAGCCAAAAAAACACAAAATCCTCTATCTCTACTTTCAACCCCATTTCATCTAAAAGTGCAAAAAGTAGAGGTATTAACCGAACCCCATCAATGGACTCAATTAATCTATTGAGCCCATTTAAGTCTAGATCTCCCCTTAAAAGAGATAATAAAGCCTATTCAGCTAGCCCTACAAATCCAATACAGTCAGGGACTAAGGTGAAAAATACTACAAAAGATCCTCCTATAACACTAGAAAACCCCCCACATCAATCCTCTACAGTAGTATCAATGGATACATCCTTATCTGCCAAAAGGAAAAATCCCGGGCAAGGGGGGAAAAATACTCACAATCTAAGAATACGTCAGATGACGTTCAGAAGACTGTTCCCCCAACCTTAGTCCAGACAGACCCAATCCACAAAAAAAGAGCTCATATTCATTTGACCAAGATCTATCAAGCCATGACTCAATGGAAGCCCTTTTATCAAGCCTCACAGAAAGAATAGGGGAACGTATGAGCAATGATCTCAAAAAACTACATCAAACATTCCAGAGCACTTTAGAAATCTTCAATAAAAAATTGGAACTACACGAATCACGTATAGAGGAGTTGGAAAAGAGAACAGAATCGCTAGAAAAAGATAACGATGCAGTGTATTCAGAACTAAGAAGACTTAGGGCTAAGGTAGCAGATCTTGAAGATAGGAGTAGGAGGAATAATATTAAACTGCGAGGCATTTCAGAAGACATTTCCCCAACAAATCTCTCTGATTATGTTACCAAAATATTTAAAAAAATATTGCCAAATCTATCAAAAGAAGAACTTGTAATTGACAGAATACATCGCCTTCCAAAACCATCAAACATTCCCAAAGAACTCCCTAGGGACACCATCTTAAGAATTCATTTCTTTCATGTAAAAGAACAAATTATGGACTATATTAAAAAAGAAAAAAAATTTCCTGAGCCCTATGGTCATCTCAAACTATATGCTGACCTTTCCAAGGAAACCTTAGAGGGCAGAAGAAAATTTAATCCGGTAACTAATATTTTAAGAGATAATGGTGTCCCATACAAATGGGGCTTCCCACTTAAATTACTGGTAAACATCAAAGGGAAAACAAATGTCATTTTATCACCAAGAGAAGGCGAGGACCTCATAAAATCTCTGGGTATACCTTTACGTACTAATTCTACAAATAACCCAGGTCGTGAGAGATACACTTGAAGGTTTCAAAAAAAAAATATATATAACTATAGTTAAGATTGATTTATATTATACAATGTATCTGATGTGTTATGTATATATCTCTTTCAACAGTTTATAAAAGTTGCTTGTTATTTTAGCATAAGATTTCATATGTACAACACATCATGCCAGAGAAGGCTTCCTCAAGAGGGTGTAGATCGCCCTCTTACTTCTTTTTCCCCCAAATATAGAAGAACCCACTCTTTAGTGGACTTCCTGAGGAAAATAATATTTTTTCCTCTTTTGGGTGTTAAAGTTATTATATATTAAAAGTTTGATAAACAGTCAAATCTTGTGCCAGCCCTATTGCCTTCCCACCCTTTTTCCCTCTCCCTTTCAGTTAAACTAAAACCTTTTAAAATGAGTACCACAGTAATGACATATAACATCAGAGGTCTTAATAGCCCATGGAAAAGATGCGCTCTATGGAAAGAATTGTCTAGATCTAATGCCGATATAATATGCATACAAGAATCCAAGTTTAAAGATGGAGATCATCCCAAATTTGAACATGTGAAATTCCCACATATTTATTTTGCAAACAGCCCAAAAAAAAGGCAGGAGTGATAACTATTATAAGAGATTCTATATCATTCGAATTTATTGAAGAATTGGCAGACCCCAAGGGTAGATTCCACATACTGATATGCAACCTTAATAATCAGCTCACAACTTTAGTAAACATTTATGCCCCTAACACGGGACAAATAGGCTTCCTAAATAAAGTCTTGAGGAAAATTACCCCAATAAAAAAAGGAGAAATGATAATGTTAGGAGATTTCAACTCTGTACCGGATAATACTATGGATTCTTCCTCTTACAATCGTACACAACATAACACCCTAAATGACTGGATATATAAGAATGAGTTGTTTGACATTTTCAGATGTCTTAACACTACCTCTAAAGAATATTCTCATTTTTCATCAGCACATCAATCTGCCTCAAGAATAGACCTTATTTTATCTGATGTCTTCACACTTCCCAAATTTAAAACAGTTACAATTAAAGACAAATCCATATCAGATCATTCCCCAGTAATAGGAGAATTAATTTTAGGCCCACCACAGAAAAAATGTTCTCTCTGGAAATGCAATATAAGCCTTCTTAATGATCTTTTTCACAAAAAAACAGTAGAGGAGACATTAAAACACTACTTTAAGGAAAACAAGCCTGAATCAACATCACCTTTTATCAGATGGTGTGCACACAAAGCTGTCTTGAGAGGCATATTGATTCAATTATCTGCCAAAGTAAAGAGAGAAAACAACAAAAAGATAAGAGAGATTCAAAATCTAATTAGGGAAAAAGAATTGGAACAAATAAACCTGCTTAATCCCTCTCAATCTATCAAAATGGAAATCTTATCTTTAAGGCAAGAGTTAAAAACAACAATCTTTTCTTTTTATGACTCAGTCATAAAAAATGCCAAGTTTAAAACCTACACTAACATAAATAAACCCACCAAATATATGACAAACCGTCTTAAAAATAAACGTATTAAAAATAGGATCAACAAAATTTCCAGCTCTTCCGGTGTTAAACTATCCCATCCCCAAGATATTGTTGATGAATTTGCTAAATTTTACCAGAAACTCTACAATTTAAAATCACACAACTTCGACTCACAAACCCATAAGAAATCAATAGAATTGTTTCTATCCTCACTCAACCTTCCCCAGCTCCAACAGGAGGATTTAGAATTTCTTAGTTCACCTATATCAATATCCGAAATTGAGGACACAATCTCCCACCTCAAATCTTTTAAAGCCCCAGGACCGGACGGCTTTGGAAATGAATATTATAAAAATTTTAACAAACTTTTATCCCCTCATCTCCTAGAAGTCTTTAATTTAGCAACCTCCTCTGGTCATTTCCCACAAGAGATGCTGGAAGCGACAATAGTACTAATACCCAAGTCTAAAGGTGATCTGGAAGACATAACTAACTATAGACCAATTTCATTGATAAACACAGATGTTAAAATATACTCAAAAATTTTGGCAAACAGAATCAACCTATTACTCCCCTCTCTGATCAATAATGATCAGATAGGTTTTGTTAAAGGACGCAATGCATCTGATGGTACTAGAAGAATTATCAATTCTATTAAATTCATCAATAAAAACAAGATACCATCTACTTTGATCTCACTAGACGCCGAAAAAGCTTTTGATCGCTTAAATTGGAACTTCTTAAAACTCTCATTAAAGAAATTTGGTTTCAGCGAAGGAATAATAACTATGATTATGGCTCTATATCAAAATCCTATAGCTAGGGCATATTCAAATAACCACATTTCTACCCCTTTCTTAATTTCAAATGGTACAAGACAAGGCTGCCCCCTCTCCCCGCTACTTTTTATTCTAGCAATGGAACCTCTAGCCCAATCGGTAAGGCAAAATGAAAAAATTAAGGGCATCATTACTCCTTCCCGTCAATTGAAAATAAGTTTATTCGCTGATGACATAATATTATCACTAACAGACCCAATTAACTCCATCAAGGAACTTCATGTTCTACTAGACACCTTTTCCGAGCTCTCGGATTTTAAAATAAATTTCACTAAATCAAAAATTCTTCCGCTAAATGTACCAGAAAAATATCTAAAAAAAATCAAAGATTTGTCTCCCTTGACATGGACAGACAAAGAACTCTCTTATTTAAAGGTATATGCCACACTAAAATCCCAAACGATCCGTTATTGCATACATAAAGATCGCTAGCGGATGTTTCTATCGCTAAATGCGCCACATTTCGATATATTAACGACCTCGCCGTAGCGATCTTCTACGACTTAGCGTACAAAAGTACCGCTATCGTAGAAAGGTGCCACACAGCTATAAGATACTTACCCAGCGGGAGCGCCAGCGATGAAATAGGGTCCGGAACGATTCCAGCGACGAGCGAGATCACAGCAGGAAGCTCGTCGCTGGAAGCTGCCGCACTGAACAATATCGCTAACGGGATCGCTAAATAGTGACGTTTTTTAGCGATCTCGTTAGCGATATTGTTTAGTGTGGCATACCCTTTAGGTATAAGTGTCACTGATAAAATCAACACCTTAATCTCATCAAACATGAGTTCTCTCTCAAATACAATTTCAAAAGACCTCAACACCTACAAAGACAAAAACCTCTCTTGGTGGGGAGGAACTTAACAATTAGATCCTTTGTTCTCCCAAAAATCCTATATCTTTTCAGGGCAATTCCCACTCCAATTTCACAACCTTACCTCACACATATCCAAACAAGCATTAATGCTTTTATGTGGGAAAATAAAAGACCCAGAGTACCATCTAACTTAATATATAAAAGTAAAACCTATGGCGGACTTGGGTTTCCAAACATAACAGCATACTATAACACAAATATTATCAAACAAAGCCTTCATTGGATCTCAGGGAAAACTCCACCGGCTTGGATAGACTTAGAGATAGTGTTAAACCATAATTCTCACCCCAAAAATTTTATTTTTAAAACGATTGAAAATATCGATTCAGATTCGGCAAACCATCCCATCTTTTTGGCATCCACCCAAGCGTGGAGAAAGTTAACTAGAATAAAAAAAGGATTATCAAAAACGAAAATCAAAGAGAAAATTCCCCTCTCATTAATATCTTTACTTACTAATCAATCTTTATCTCCTATATGGACAAATTACAACATCAAAAAAATAGGAGATATAGTCAACAACGATCACGTCATCCCGTTTAGCATTATTAAACATAAATTTAACATACCTTCATCATTGTTTCTACAGTATATCATTTTAAAAGATCAAATTCAAACCTTCTTAAAAAAAACAATAAAAATATCAGAGGTTATTCTATTCATCTTAAGCAACATTGATCATAACATATTTTGGAGCCATAAATACATCTACAGCTGGTTCAACCAAGACACCTCGCAAATAAAACATTCTTGCATGTTAAAATGGGAAAAAGAACTAGGGAAAACATATTCACTGGAAGAATGGGAAGATGCCTTCTCACAAACATATTCTTCAAATATTTCAATGACCCTGCAAGAAACTCATTCTAAAGTAGTCTCCAGATGGTACTACACTCCAATAAGATTAGCACATATTAATGCAGACAACTCACCTCTTTGCTGGAGGAATTGTGGGTTACGCGGATCTTTACTTCATATGTTCTGGTCGTGCCCTGTCCTCAATAATTTGTGGTCACAAATATCATCTCTTGTTAATAAAGTCTCTAGACAAAACATCACTCTCTCTCCACAAATGACACTACTTTCCATGGAGCTAGAACAGTTCAATCCAGATCTTAGATCCTTGATCATACACATTTTCTTAGAAACCAAAAGATCAATCGCATATAACTGGAAAAATCAAACTCCTGCAACAATTAAAGAAATTTCTGACCAGATAAAATTGCATAAATCTTATGAATGTCGTTTTGCAATTGCAAATAACACACACGCTAAACATCTTAAAAAATGGTCGTATTGGGACAAGGCTTTTCCATAACCCATTTCTCTTCCTATTACCTCTTCCCTTCCTACTCCCCCCCCCCTCTATTTTGGTCTGGCACACCCATTAAAATATAAATACTGTATTTTGTTTTATATTTCAATTTGTTATGTCTCAAGGTAACGGAACTTTGATCACTAACATCAAAACACATATAATAATAATGATAATAATAATAATGAAACAGCTACTTCTAAAGACATCAATATTATGTATTTTGAAATGTTAACACCTATTATGTTTATGCTTTACCGTCTGTAATCTTAAATTGTTTTGATATTTCCCTTGCTTCTTATCCCCTCCTCCCATTACCCTCCCTACCATCCTTCTTTTTCCCTTGTTAAAAAGAAAAAACTTTCAATAAAAACTACTGGACCAGGAGGTAACTCAGGATCAGTAATGTAATGTATGTACACAGTGACTGCACCAGCAGAATAGTGAGTGCAGCTCTGGAGTATAATACAGGATGTAACTCAGGATCAGTAATGTAATGTATGTACACAGTGACTGCACCAGCAGGATAGTGAGTGCAGCTCTGGAGTATAATACAGGATGTAACTCAGGATCAGTAATGTAATGTATGTACACAGTGACTGCACCAGCAGAATAGTGAGTGCAGCTCTGGAGTATAATACAGGATGTAACTCAGGATCAGTAATGTAATGTATGTACACAGTGACTGCACCAGCAGAATAGTGATGCAGCTCTGGAGTATAATACAGGATGTAACTCAGGATCAGTAATGTAATGTATGTACACAGTGACTGCACCAGCAGAATAGTGATTGCAGCTCTGGAGTATAATACAGGATGTAAATCAGGATCAGTAATGTAATGTATGTACACAGCGACTGCACCAGCAGAATAGTGATTGCAGCTCTGGAGTATAATACAGGATGTAACTCAGGATCAGTAATGTAATGTATGTACACAGTGACTGCACCAGCAGAATAGTGATTGCAGCTCTGGAGTATAATACAGGATGTAACTCAGGATCAGTAATGTAATGTATGTACACAGCGACTGCACCAGCAGAATAGTGATTGCAGCTCTGGAGTATAATACAGGATGTAACTCAGGATCAGTAATGTAATGTATGTACACAGTGACTGCACCAGCAGAATAGTGATGCAGCTCTGGAGTATAATACAGGATGTAACTCAGGATCAGTAATGTAATGTATGTACGCAGTGACTGCACCAGCAGAATAGTGAGTGCAGCTCTGGAGTATAATACAGGATGTAACTCAGGATCTACAGGATCAGTAATGTAATGTATGTACACAGCGACTGCACCAGCAGAATAGTGAGTGCAGCTCTGGAGTATAATACAGGATGTAACTCAGGATCAGTAATGTAATGTATGTACACAGTGACTGCACCAGCAGAATAGTGAGTGCAGCTCTGGAGTATAATACAGGATGTAACTCAGGATCAGTAATGTAATGTATGTACACAGTGACTGCACCAGCAGAATAGTGAGTGCAGCTCTGGAGTATAATACAGGATGTAACTCAGGATCGAGATCGTATGTAATGTATGTACACAGTGACTGCACCAGCAGAATAGTGAGTGCGGCTCTGGAGTATAATACAGGATGTAACATCAGTCAGTAATGTATGTACACAGTGACTGCACCAGCAGAATAGTGAGTGCAGCTCTGGGGTATAATACAGGATGTAACTCAGGATCAGTAATGTATGTTACACAGTGACTGCACCAGCAGAATAGTGAGTGCAGCTCTGGAGTATAATACAGGATGTAACTCAGGATCAGTAATGTAATGTATGTACACAGTGACTGCACCAGCAGAATAGTGAGTGCAGCTCTGGAGTATAATACAGGATGTAACTCAGGATCAGTAATGTATGTACACAGTGACTGCACCAGCAGAATAGTGAGTGCAGCTCTGGAGTATAATACAGGATGTAACTCAGGATCAGTAATGTAATGTATGTACACAGTGACTTCACCAGCAGAATAGTGATGCAGCTCTGGAGTATAATACAGGATGTAACTCAGGATCAGTAATGTAATGTATGTACACAGTGACTGCACCAGCAGAATAGTGAGTGCAGCTCTGGAGTATAATACAGGATGTAACTCAGGATCAGTAATGTAATGTATGTACACAGTGACTGCACCAGCAGAATAGTGAGTGCGCTCTGGGTATAATACAAGATGTAACTCAGGATCAGTAGTAATGTATGTACACAGCGACTGCACCAGTAGAATAGTGAGTGCAGCTCTGGAGTATAATACAGGATGTAACTCAGGATCAGTAATGGTATGTACACAGCTGACTGCACCAGCAGAATAGTGAGTGCAGCTCTGGAGTATAATACAGGATGTAACTCAGGATCAGTAAGATAAATGTATGTGTACACAGTGACTGCACCAGCAGAATAGTGAGTGCAGCTCTGGGGTATAATACAGGATGTAACTCAGGATCAGTAAATGTAATGTATGTACACAGTGACTGCACCAGGAGAATAGTGAGTGCAGCTCTGGGGTATAATACAGGATGTAACTCAGGATCAGTACAGGATAAGTAATGTAATGTATGTACACAGTGACTGCACCAGGAGAATAGTGAGTGCAGCTCTGGAGTATAATACAGGATGTAACTCAGGATCAGTACAGGATCAGTAATGTGGTGCATTATGTCGGCCTCTGCCAAGTTTAAATATATATTACAGAGTATCACATCATATGAATAAACTGTCTTCGAAATGAATGATTACATTGTGGTGAACTCAGTATTATTTCCTCGATATCTACTGTAGTGACGAAGCGTCATGTTGATTTACTTCATTCTAATGTTTAATTAGTGTTTTGCTTTCTTCCTCCTTGTCTTTCATTTGCTTACATGATCGAAGTCTAGGAGAGTAAGTTTTGTCTTTTGTCGGTCTGACTTCAATGTCAGTCTATTCTTCCATAATCACTCTCTATCCTCTCCATTTTTTTATTGAAGTGAATGACCACAACAGCTCACAGGGATTTTCTAAGTAATGTAATACTGCTCCCTATGTACAATAATATGACTACTATAACACTGCCCTATGTACAGATTAATCTTAAGTCTATGTAAATATAACTACTATAATACTGCTCCCATGTACAAGAATATAACTACTATATACTGCCTATGTACAAGAATAACTCTATTATGCCCTAAGAATATAACTACTATAATACTGCCCTATGTACAAGAATATAACTACTATATACTGCCCTATGTACAAGAATATAACTACTATAATACTGCCCTATGTACAAGAATATAACTACTATAATACTGCCCTATGTACAAGAATATAACTACTATAATACTGCTCCTATGTACAAGAATATAACTATTATAATACTGCCCTATGTATAAAAATATTATCAGATATATATTATACTGCCCTATGTACAAGAATATAAACTAAAATAAATATAATACTGCCCTATGTACAAGAATATAACTACTATAATACTGCCCTATGTACAAGAATATAACTAACTGTCTAGTACAAGTAATACAACTGCTCCTATGTACAAGAATATAACTACTATAATACTGCTCCTATGTACAAGAATATAACTACTATAATACTGCCCTATGTACAAGAATATAACTACTATAATACTGCTCCTATGTACAAGAATATAACTACTATAATACTGCCTCTATGTACAAGAAATTCTATAAATCCTTGTACAGATATATACTAATACTGCCTCTATGTACAAGAATATAACTACTATAATACTGCTCCTATGTACAAGAATATAACTACTATAATACTGCCCTATGTACAAGAATATAACTACTATAATACTGCCCTATGTACAAGATATAACTACTATAATACTGCCCCTATGTACAAGAATATAAACTGTCTATAATACTGCCCTATGTACAAGAATATAACTACTATAATACTGCTCCTATGTACAAGAATATAACTACTATAATACTGCTCCTATGTACAAGAATATAACTACTATAATACTGCCCCTATGTAAGTATAAACTATATACTGTATATACAAAAATTAATCTATAATACTGCCCCTATGTACAAGAATATAACTACTATAATACTGCCCTATGTACAAGAATATAACTACTATAATACTGCTCCTATGTACAAGAATATAACTACTATAATACTGCTCCTATGTACAAGAATATAACTACTATAATACTGCCCTATGTACAAGATATAATACTTAATATGCCATTACAAGAATATAATACTTATACTCCCCATATATTAATGTTATCAAGAATATAACTACTATAATACTGCTCCTATGTACAAGAATATAACTACTATAATACTGCCCCTATGTACAAGAATATAACTACTGTAATAATCATGTACAGAAACACCTATATGCCTTGTACAAGAATATAACTACTATAATACTGCCCCTATTAAGTATAATGATATATACATACAGTATAATACTTGCCCCTATGTACAAGAATATAACTACTATAATACTGCTCCTATATACAAGAATATAACTACTATAATACTGCCCCTATGTACAAGAATAATCTATATATGCCTATGTACAGATATAACTATTAATACTGCCCTATGTACAGAATATAACTACTATAATACTGCTCCTATTACAAGAATATAACTGCTATAATACTGCCCTATGTACAAGAATATAACTACTATAATACTGCCCTATGTACAAGAATATAACTACTGTAATACTGCTCCTATGTACAAGAATATAACTACTATAATACTGCCCCTATGTACAGGAATATAACTACTATAATACTGCTCCTATATACAAGAATATAACTACTATAATACTGCCCCTATGTACAAGAATATAACTACTAGTAATACTGCTCCTATGTACAGAATATAACTACTATAATACTGTCCTTGTACAAGAATATAACTACTATAATACTGCCCCTATGTACAAGAATATAACTACTATAATACTGCCCTATGTACAAGAATATAACTACTATAATACTGCCCTATGTACAAGAATATAACTCTATAATACTGCCCTATGTACAAGAATATAACTACTATAATACTGCCCTATGTACAAGAATATAACTACTATAATACTGCCCTATGTACAAGAATATAACTACTATAATACTGCCCTATGTACAAGAATATAATACTATAATACTGCCCCTATGTACAAGAATATAACTACTATAATACTCCCTATGTACAGAATATAACTACTATAATACTGCCTCCTATTACAAGAATATAACTACTATAATACTGCCCTATGTACAAGAATATAACTACTATAATACTGCTCCTATGTACAAGAATATAACTACTATAATACTGCTCCTATATACAAGAATATAACTACTATAATACTGCCCTATGTACAGAATATAACTACTTAATACTCTCCTATGTACAAGAATATAACTACTATAATACTGCTCCTATGTACAAGAATATAACTACTATAATACTGCCCCTATGTACAGGAATATAACTACTATAATACTGCTCCTATATACAAGAATATAACTACTATAATACTGCTTCTATGTACAAGAATATAACTACTATAATACTGCCCTATGTACAAGAATATAACTACTATAATACTGCTCTATATCAAGAATATAACTACTATAATACTGCTCCTATGTACAAGAATATAACTACTATAATACTGCCACTATGACAAGAATATAACTACTATCATATGCCCATATGTACAGGAATATAACTACTATAATACTGCCCCTATGTACAAGAATATAACTACTATAATACTGCCCCTATGTACAAGAATATAACTACTATCATACTGCCCATATGTACAGGAATATAACTACTATAATACTGCTCCTATATACAAGAATATAACTACTATAATACTGCCTCTATGTACAAGAATATAACTACTATCATACTGCCCATATGTACAGGAATATAACTACTATAATACTGCTCCTATATACAAGAATATAACCACTATAAATATATACATCGCCCTATGTACAAGAATATAACTACTATCATACTGCCCCTATGTACAAGAATATAACTGCTATAATACTGCCCCTATGTACAAGAATATAACTACTATAATACTGCCCCTATGTACAAGAATATAACTACTATAATACTGCTCCTATATACAATAATAGAACTACTATAATAAAACTACATGTAGATTAGATAATTTCTCGTAGTATTGTTAACCCTCCGCACATCTTTTTGGAATTCCTCGGTGACGTTGATATTTTGTGTTCTGTGTATAAATGTTTTTTCTTTATTTCCAGGACTCGCAGAGCCGGCAGGGAGGATACAGTATGCACCAGCTCCAAGGGAACAAGGAGTACGGCAGTGAGAAGAAAGGCTACCTGTTAAAGAAGAGTGATGGGTAAGGTCAGGACTTCACACATCTGATGGACCTTGTTCTTTAGTGTCACCATGGATTTGCAGTAGCCCCAGCACCGTGATGTGTAATGTGAAGAGTCTCATCTGTGCTGTGTCCTTTTGTCATGTTAATATGTTTATATGGCGCCATCATAATTACCAACACAAGCTGCGGCACTAGATACCTTCATTCATTGACTGAGATTTGTAATTGCTCCAAAGAACAGCTACTGTGCAGGAACGGATCACTGATATGTAATGTCCCAGAGGAGCTCAATTGATTTTGGCTCTGGGGAATGTGAGGGACAGTCAGTGACGACTTCATCCAGGATCTGAACACACATTTTGGCTACATAAGGCCTGGCGTTGTCTTGGAACTTACCACTGCGCCATTGTGTGGTCTGACGACGGTTCTGGGCATCTCTGTACCTGTGACTATCATTTGGAGGTCTGTAGCACCATCGCTGACCCACGGCCAAAGCAGTTTTGGCGGACGATGTTGCAGGCAGCATGACGTTCACCGTAGCGTCTCCAGACGCTGACATCTGCTCAGTGTGAACCTTCTCCATGTTCTTGAGACTATGCAAGGAAGCAAAGTATGTTTTCTTTTGCCACCACATATAGTTGTGCCATCCTGGAGGACTGGACTTCTTGTGCTACCTGAAGGGGCTGCAGATATCGCCTAATGCTACCAACTGAATTAAAATTGATGGTGGCCACCACCTGCACTTTCCCTTTTTTTTGAGGGTTATGTACTCTTCCTCCCCAGTGCTCCTGTTTCACTTTCATTTTCACCAAGCGAATCAATAGGTTCAAACTCTTTCTTCTTTCTCATTAGTCTCTGTACTGATCCTGAGTTACATCCCATATTATACCCCACAGCTGTACTCACTATTCTGCTGGTGCAGTCACTGTGTACATACATTATGATCCTGAGTTACGTCCTGTATTATACCCCACAGCTGTATTCACTATTCTGCTGGTGCAGTCACTGTGACTACATTACATTACTGATCCTGAGTTACGTCCTGTATTATACCCCACAGCTGTACTCACTATTCTGCTGGTGCAGTCACTGTGTCTACATTACATTACTGATCCTGAGTTACGTCCTGTATTATACCCCAAGCTGTACTCACTATTCTGCTGGTGCAGTCACTGTGTACATACATTACTGATCCTGAGTTACATCCTGTATTATACTCCAGAGCTGCTACTCACTATTCTGCTGGTGCAGTCACTGTGTACATACATTACATTACTGATCCTGAGTTACATCCTGTATTATACTCCAGAGCTGTACTCACTATTCTGCTGGTGCAGTCACGTGTACATACATTACATTACTGATCCTGAGTTACATCCTGTATTATACTCCAGAGCTGCACTCACTATTCTGCTGGTGCAGTCTCATGTGTACATACATTACATTACTGATCCTGAGTTACATCCTGTATTATACTCCAGAGGTGCACTCACTATTCTGCTGGTGCAGTTCACTGTGTACATACATTACATACTGATCCTGAGTTACTATCCTGTATTATACCCAGAGCTGCACTCACTATTCTGCTGGTGCAGTCACTGTGTACATACATTACATTACTGATCCTGATTACATCCTGTATTATACTCCAGAGCTGCACTCACTATTCTGCTGGTCAGTCACTGTGTACATACATTACATTACTGATCCTGAGTTACATCCCTATTATACCCCAGAGCTGCACTCACTATTCCTGCTGGTGCAGTCACTGTGTACATACATTACATTACTGATCCTGAGTTACATCCTGTATTATACCCCAGAGCTGCACTCACTATTCCGCTGGTCAGTCACTGTGTACATACACATATACTTACTGATCCTGAGTTACATCCTAGTATTATACTCCAGAGCTGCACTCACTATTCTGCTGGTGCAGTAACTGTGTACATACATTACATTACTGATCCTGAGTTATATCCTGTATTATACCCAGAGCTGCACTCACTATTCGCTGGTGCAGTCACTGTGTATACATACATTACTATTACTGATCCTGAGTTACATCCTGTATTATACTCCAGAGCTGCACTCACTATTCTGCTGGTGCAGTAACTGTGTACATACATTACATTACTGATCCTGAGTTAATCCTGTATTATACTCCAGAGCTGCACTCACTATTCTGCTGGTGCATTGTGTGTACATACATTACATTACTGATCCTGAGTTATATCCTGTATTATACTCCAGAGCTGCACTCACTATTCTGCTGGTGCAGTCACTGTGTACATACATTACATTACTGATCCTGAGTTACATCCTGTATTATACTCCAGAGCTGCACTCACTATTCTGCTGGTGCAGTCACTGTGTACATACATTACATTACTGATCCTGAGTTACATCCTGTATTATACTCCAGAGCTGAACTCACTATTCTGCTGGTGCAGTCACTGTGTACATACATTACATTACTGATTCTGAGTTACATCCTGTATTATACCCCAGAGCTGCACTCACTATTCTGCTGGTGCAGTCACTGTGTACATACATTACATTACTGATCCTGAGTTACATCCTGTATTATACTCCAGAGCTGCACTCACTATTCTGCTGGTACAGTCACTGTGTACATGCATTACATTATGATCCTGAGTTACATCCTGTATTATACTCCAGAGCTGCACTCACTATTCTGCTGGTGCAGTCACTGTGTACATACATTACATTACTGATCTTGTACTGACTGTTACATCCTGTATTATACTCCAGAGCTGCACTCACTATTCTGCTGGTGCAGTCACTGTGTACATACATTACATTAGTGATCCTGAGTTACATCCTGTATTATACTCCAGAGCTGCACTCACTATTCTGCTGGTGCAGTCACTGTGTACATACATTACATTACTGATCCTGAGTTACATCCTGTATTATACTCCAGACTGCACTCACTATTCTGCTGGTGCAGTCACTGTGTACATACATTACATTACTGATCCTGAGTTACATCCTGTATTATACTCCAGAGCTGCACTCACTATTCTGCTGGTACAGTCATTGTGTACATACATTACATTACTGATCCTGAGTTACATCCTGTATTATACTCCAGAGCTGCACTCACTATTCTGCTGGTACAGTCACTGTGTACATACATTACATTAGTGATCCTGAGTTACATCCTGTATTATACTCCAGAGCTGCACTCACTATTCTGCTGGTGCAGTCACTGTGTACATACATTACATTACTGATCCTGAGTTACATCCTGTATTATACTCCAGAGCTGCACTCACTATTCTGCTGGTGCAGTCACTGTGTACATACATTACATTAGTGATCCTGAGTTACATCCTGTATTATACTCCAGAGCTGCACTCACTATTCTGCTGGTGCAGTCACTGTGTACATACATTACATTACTGATCTTGTACGATCCTGAGTTACATCCTGTATTATACTCCAGAGCTGCACTCACTATTCTGCTGGAGCAGTCACTGTGTACATACATTACATTACTGATCCTGAGTTACATCCTGTATTATACTCCAGAGCTGCACTCACTATTCTGCTGGTGCAGTCACTGTGTACATACATTACTGATCCTGAGTTACATCCTGTATTATACTCCAGAGCTGCACTCGCTATTCTGCTGGTGCAGTCACTGTGTACATACATTACATTATGATCCTGAGTTACATCCTGTATTATACTCCAGAGCTGCACTCACTATTCTGCTGGTGCAGTCACTGTGTACATACATTACATTACTGATCCTGAGATACATCCTGTATTATACCCCAGAGCTGCACTCACTATTCTGCTGGGCAGTCACTGTGTACATACATTACATTACTGATCCTGAGATACATCCTGTATTATACTCCAGAGCTGCACTCACTATTCTGCTGGTGCAGTCACTGTGTACATACATTACATTACTGATATTGTACTGATCCTGAGTTACATCCTGTATTATACTCCAGAGCTGCACTCACTATTCTGCTGGTGCAGTCACTGTGTACATACATTATGATCCTGAGTTACATCCTGTATTATACTCCAGAGCTGCACTCGCTATTCTGCTGGTGCAGTCACTGTGTACATACATTACATTAGTGTGATCCTGAGTTACATCCTGTATTATACTCCAGAGCTGCACTCACTATTCTGCTGGTGCAGTCACTGTGACATACATTACATTACTGATCCTGAGATACATCCTGTATTATACCCCAGAGCTGCACTCACTATTCTGCTGGTGCAGTCACTGTGTACATACATTACATTACTGATCCTGAGTTACATCCTGTATTATACTCCAGAGCTGCACTCACTATTCTGCTGGTGCAGTCACTGTGTACATACATTACATTAGTGATCCTGAGTTACATCCTGTATTATACTCCAGAGCTGCACTCACTATTCTGCTGGTGCAGTCACTGTGTACTACATTACATTACTGATATTACTGATCCTGAGTTACATCCTGTATTATACTCCAGAGCTGCACTCACTATTCTGCTGGTGCAGTCACTGTGTACATACATTACTGATCCTGAGTTACATCCTGTATTATACTCCAGAGCTGCACTCGCTATTCTGCTGGTGCAGTCACTGTGTACATACATTACATTAGTGATCCTGAGTTACATCCTGTATTATACTCCAGAGCTGCACTCACTATTCTGCTGGTGCAGTCACTGTGTACATACATTACATTACTGATCCTGAGATACATCCTGTATTATACTCCAGAGCTGCACTCACTTTTCTACAAACCAGCTGTATGTGACAGCTGACACAGACCAGTTTTATTTAAGCTTGTTGTCGTGTAGATATTGTTTATGTAGATGACCGTGGATTTTTTTATCTTTTCAGTCTCAGGAAAGTTTGGCAAAGAAGAAAGTGTATGGTGAAGAACGGAATCCTCACAATATCACATGCCACAGTAAGTAGCTTTGTTAGCGACATTCTTTGCATTGCATCTTTTTTTATCAGAAGAGTTTCCCCTGATATTAAGCTGATTACGACCATTTTGCTGTTTTGTGATAATATCGCTCTAACTGGGTGCAAAGCAATCCCAAATAAACCTCCCCAAATGGAAGATCAATAAAAGATAAAAAAAAAAAAATAATAATTTTTTCATTCCAAAAAGATATTTTCACCTATCCACAGTAATAATGCAGCACGAGCATCAGCAGACACACCGTCCACATCACCGGACAGCGGATGTTGGTAAGGGATCAATTGCTGGGATCCCTTCAATAAAAATGTAAAACCACAAAAATGTGATAAAAAAAAGCTTAAAGATATATGGATAAATATAACATAATATATGTATTTAGAACATTAAACTGTGTGTGTATAGAGTGTGGAAAATAAGTATTTGATACACTGCCGATTTTGAAAGTTTTCCCACCTGCAAAGAATAGAGACCTGTACACTCCCTTCACTTGTGAGAGACAGAATCTAAAAACAGAAAATCACATTGTAGATTTTTACATAATTAATTTGCATTTTGTTGCATGAAATAAGTATTTGATACAATAGAAAAACAGAACTTAATATTTGGTACAGAAACCTTTGTTTGCAGTTACAGAGGTCAGACGTTTCCGGTGGTTCTTGACCAGGTTTGCACCACTGCAGCAGGGATTTTGGCCCACTCCTCATACAGATCTTCTCCAGATCTCTTCAGGTTTCGGGGCTGTCGCTTGAGAACATCAAGTTTTACCCCCTCCAAAGATTTTCTATTGGGTTCAGGTCTGGAGACTGACTAGTCCACTCCAACACCATGAAATGCTTCTTACGGAGCGACTCCTTAATTGCCCTGGCTGAGTGATTCAGGTCATTATCATGCTGGAAGACCCAGCCACGCCCTATCTTCAATGCTTTTACTGAGGGAAGCAGGTTGTTTGCCAAAATCTCCAATACATGACCCCATCCATCCTCCCTTCAATACGGTGCAGTCTTCCTGTCCCCTTTGCAGAAAAGCACCCCCAAAGTATGATGTTTCCCCCACCATGCTTCACGGTGGGGACGATGTTCTTGCAGTTAACTGTACTTATCCTTCTTCTTCCACCAAAGAGGGGTTAATACCAAAAAGTTCTATTTTGTTGTCATCTGACCACATGACCTTCTCCCATGCCTCATCTGGATTATAGAAACCAACAAAACCACTGGACGTGGATTGCAAAGAGAAGCAGGTAATGGGACACAGGTATAGATTCCATAAAATGCCTTTATTGAAAAGTGGATGGCAAAAGAGTTGGCACAGTATGCGAGAGTGCCCTCACAATGATGAAATAAAAAAACGACAATAAAAAATAGACAGCTATATACTATAATTGTAAATGACTGGAGGACCACAAAAAAAGTCATAAGCTAAAAAAAGAATACGTGCTACGATGGAAAATTATGTCAAATAAATCATCCAGGTAACATTGAAAGAATTGTGAGATGTTCATGAAACGGGACACATGAGGCACAAAAATGTATAAATATATAATAACTAGCTGAAGAGCCCGGCGCTGCCCGGGCATAGTAACTAACTACGGTTATAACACATAATGATTATATTTATATATATAAATTCTGAGTGTAGAGCCCACTCCGCATAGCCACATTCACTATAATATCCCACACAATCCCGTCAGCCAGAGCTACCGGACTACTAATATCCTACATTGTCCTATCAAAGCCACCGGATAGCTACCACTAATATCCCACATCATCCCCTCACAGCCGCCAGACTACTACCCCTAATATCCCACATCATCCCGTCAGCCAGAGCCACCAGACTACTAATATCCCACACCATCCCGTCAGCCAGAGCCACAAGACTACTACCCCACATCATCCCATCAGCCTGGGGTCAGAACCAGAGCGCTGAGTGGAATGGCCCTAACTTCCATACAGGGATCCCTTTAAGAGAGGCCTGGCGTCAGTAACAAAGCACTGAGTGGATTTGCCCTGACTTCCATACCAATGATCCCTTTAAGAGGCCCTGAGTCAGAACCACAACGCTGAGTGGAACGGTCATAACTTCCATACTGGGGAACCCTTAAAAAGAAACCTTGGGTCAAAACTAAAGCCCTGGATGGATTTGCCCTGACTTCCATACCAGGGATCCATTTAATAGAGGCCTGGGGTCAGTACCAGAGCATTTGAAGGCAATTGCCCTGACTTCCATACCGGGGATCCCTTTAAGAGAGGCCTGAGGTCAGAACCAAAGCGATGGATGGATTTGCCCTGACTTCCATACCAATGATCCCTTTAATAGAGGCCTGGGGTCAGTACCAGAGCATTTGAAGACAATTGCCCTGACTTCCATACCGGGGATCCCTTTAAGAGAGGCCTGAGGTCAGAACCAAAGCGATGGATGGATTTATTTTGCCCTGACTTCCATACCAATAATCCCTTTAAGAGAGGCCTGGGGTCAGTACGAAAGCGCAGAGTGGATTTGCCTTCCTTCCGTACCGTGATCCCTTTAAGAGGGGCCTGGGGTCATAACCAGAGTGCTTAGGCTACTTTCACACTTACGTTTTTTTGCGCAGCGCATTGTGCGCTATCGGACGCAAGCGCAATGTTCCCCTATCTTTCACATGGCGGGTGCAGGGTCTATCGCTTGCACGCGTTCATCTGCGTTTGGCGTGCGCTGCGCATTTTACAGGTGTGCGCCCATACGCGCTAGACGCTACATGTTGCATTTTTTTTATCGCCCAACCGCTTTAAAAAAACGCGTGCGCACGTGTACGCATGCTATGCGCAAAAAATAACATTGCAGTCTATGGGTGCGCTGCTGTGCGCATGGCTTTGCGCTCGTCAGCGCTTTTGCGCGCACGCGATTTTGGAGTAAATAATGTCTAAACACTTGTTTAAACAACCCCCTGCACAAGCAACAATGTGAGGAGTGTACACTGTGTTCCAAATTATTATGCAAAAATTGTTTAGGAGTGATAAGGTAAGAATTTTATGTTTGTCAGTTAAACTCATTGATGGTGATGTGTGTCAGGGCTCTTTATATCACTGTAAGCAATTGCAGACACCTGTGCTAATTAGTTTGGCAGGTGTCTCCAATGAAAGGCAAGACTACTTAAGAAGGCTGTCCCACATTATTAAGCAGCCTACATTTTCTGCCAAAATGTGAAAGAAAAAGGATGTGTCGGCTGCTGAGAAGCAACAAATTGTGGAGTGTTTAGGTCAAGGCATGACTACAATCAACATTGCCAAGACACTTCATCGTGATCATCGCACAATCAAGAAGTATGTAGCTGATTCACAGTACACACGTGTGCGTGCTAATAAGGGAAAATTGAGGACTCTTTCCTACAGGCAATTACGTCAGGTTAAAAGAGCAGCAGCAAAAAAGCCTTGTCATAGCAGCAGACAAGTTTTTGAAGCTGCTGGTGCCTCCAACTTCCCCCGAACAACAAGATGCAGGGTCCTTTCCCAGAGGTTTGCAGCTGTGCGTAAGCCATCCTGTCGACCTCCTCTATCCACTGCACACAAGCAGAAACGGCTCCAGTGGGCCAAACAATACATGAAGACTGACTTCAGAACTGTTTTGTTCACCGATGAGTGCCGTGCAACGCTCGATGGTCCAGATGGAAGGAGTGGAGGATGGCTGGTTGATGGACACCCCATGCAAACACGGCTACGGCGCCAACAAGGAGGAGGTGGAGTAATGTTTTGGGCTGGAATCATGGGGAGAGAGATTGTTGGCCCCTTTAGGATCCCTGAAGGGGTAAAGATGAACTCCATAGTGTATGTTGAGTTTCTCAAACAGCACTTCCTGCCATGGTTCAAGAAGACGAACCGTGCAATCCGCAGCAAGATCATTTTCATGCATGATAATGCACCGTCTCACGCTGCACATAACACATCTGCATCTCTGGCTGCTATGGGCATAAAAGGGGACAAACTTATGGTGTGGCCCCCATGCTCCCCTGACCTCAACCCCATTGAGAACCTCTGGAGCATCATCAAAAGGAGTGTCTATGATGGCGGGAGGCAGTTCACATCTAAGCAACAGCTCTGGGAGGGCATTCTGTCCTCATGCAAAACAATTGAAGCAGAAACCATCCAAAACCTGACAAATTCAATGGACGAGAGAGTTCAGAAGCTCCTTTCGAACAAGGGGTCCTATGTGCAAATGTAACATCACCTAGAATAAAGTTTTGAGTTGAAAACTGTTTGATTTCAGTTTGTAATAACCTGCTAATGCTTATAATTTCACAAATGACCATTTTTTTGTTCTTTATTAAAATGAAAAGGTTGAAAACTCTGCTGTGCATAATAATTTGGAACATGCATTTTGAGTGCAGTTTGAGTGTTTTATTTTTTAAAAAATATACTGTTATCATAGGCAGTTTTTACAAAAACCTTTCAATTATACTCTAATAGTTATTTGACTGGAAAATTACAATGACTGCAATTCATATAGGTAATTTGGGAAAATCTGAGAAAATATTATTTGCATAATAATTTGGAACACAGTGTAGATAAAAAGATGATAGAGACAGAGATGATAGAGACAGAGATGATAGAGACAGAGATGATAGAGACAGAGATGGTAGAGACAGAGATGGTAGAGACAGAGATGGTAGAGACAGAGATGGTAGAGACAGAGATGGTAGAGACAGATGATAGAGACAGATGATAGAGACAGAGATGATAGAAATGTGGCACGTAGACAACCCATGCGCCGAAAAAACGCAAACGCATGCAAAAACGCTTGAAATCGCATACAATCGCTGCGATTTTTGGTCATAATGCGCATGCTGATGTGACTAAATATCGCAGCGTTTATAAGCGTTTGCATGCGTTTTTTAATGCGTTTCATGTGCGCACGATGCGTTGCGCAAAAAAACGCAAGTGTGAAAGTAGCCTTAGTGGAATTGCCCTAACTTCCATATTAATGATCCCTTTAAGAGACCCTGGGGTCAGAACCAGAGCGCTGAGTGGGACGGTCCTAACTTCCATACCGGGGATCCCTTTAACCCCTAAGTGACAGAGCCATTTTGCAGCTTAATGACAGGGCCAATTTTTACAATTCTGACCACTGTCACTTTATGAGGTTATAACTCTGGAACGCTTTAACGAATCCCGCTGATTCTGAGATTGTTTTTTCGTGACATATTGTACTTCACGTTAGTGGTAAAAAATTTTATATGACTTGTGTTTATTTATGAAAAAAAACGGAAATATGGCGAAAATTTTGAAAATTTAACAATTTTCAAACTTTAAATTTTTATGCCCTTAAATCAGAGAGATATGTCACACAAATTTCTTAATAAATAACATTTCCCACATGTCTACTTTACATCAGCACAATTTTGGGACCAAAATTTTTTTTGTTACGAAGTTATAAGGGTTAAAAGTTGATCAGCGATTTCTCATTTTTACAACACCATTTTTATTTTAGGGACCACATCACATTTGAAGTCACTTTGAGGGGTCTATACGATAGAAAATACCCAAAAGTGACACCATTCTAAAAACTGCACCCCTCAAGGTGCTCAAAACCACATTCAAGAAGTTTATTAACCCTTTACGTGCTTCACAGGAACTGAAGCAATGTGGAAGGAAAAAATTAACATTTAACTTTTTTTGCAAAAACTTTACTTCGGAACCTATTTTTTTTATTTTCACAACTGTTAAAAGAAAAAATGAACCGCAAAATTTGTTGTGCAATTTCTCCTGAATAAGCCGATACCCCATATGTGGGGGTAAACCACTTTTTGGGCGCACGGCAGAGGTCGCATGGGAAGGAGCGACATTTGACTTTTTCAACGCAGAATTGGCTGGACGCCATGTCGCGTTTGTAGAGGCCCTGATGTGTCTAAACAGTGGAAACCCATCACAAGTGACCCCATTTTGGAAATTAGACCCCTAAGGAACTTATCTAGATGTGTGGTGAGCACTTTAAACCTCCAAGTGCTTCACAGAAGTTTATAACATAGAACAGTGAAAATAAAAAATCATATTTTTTCCACAAAAACAATCTTTTCACCCCAATTTTTATTTTCCCAAGGGTAACAAGACCCCAAAAGATTTTGTGCAATTTGTCCTGAGTACGCTGATACCCCATATGTGGGGGTAAACCACTGTTTGGGTGCATGGCAGAGCTTAGAAGGGAAGGAGCGCCGTTTGACTTTTCAACTCAGAATTGGCTGGACGCCATGTCGCGTTTGTAGAGGCCCTAATGTGTCTAAACAGTGGAAACCCCCCACAAGTGACCCCATTTTGGAAACTGGACCCCTAAGGAACTTATATAGATGTGTGGTGAGCACTTTGAACCCCCAAGTGCTTCACAGAAGTTTATAACTCCCGGGCATGAAAATAAAAAGTCATATTTTTTCCACAAACCTGATCGTTTAGTCCCCAATTTTTTATTTTCCCAAGGGTAACAGGAGAAATTAGACCACAAAAGTTGTTGTCCAATTTGTCCTGAGTACGCTGATACCCCATATGTGGGGTGGGACCACTGTTTGGGCGCACGGCAGGGCTTGGAAGGGAAGGAGCGCCGTTTGACTTTTTCAAACCAAAATTGGCTGGAATTGAAATTGGACGCCATGTCGCGTTTGGAAACAGTCGAAACCCCCACAAATCACACCATTTTGGAAACTAGACCCCTTAAGGAACTTATGTGTGGTGAGCACTTTGAACCCCCAAGTGCTTCACAGAAATTAATAAACGTAGAGCCGTGAAAATAAAAAAATTTTTTTTTTCCTCAAAAATGATTCTTTAGCCCGCTATTTTTTTTATTTTCCCAAGGGTAACAGGAGAAATTGGACCCAAAAAGTTGTTGTGCAATTTTTCCTGTGTACGCTGATACCCCATATGTGGGGTGAAACCACTGTTTGGGCGCATGGGAGTGCTTGGAAGGGAAGGAGCACCTTTTTGTAATGCAGACTTTGATGGAATGTTCTGCGGGCGTCATGTTGTGTTTGCAGAGCCCTTGATGTACCTAAACAGTAGAAACCCCACAAGTGACACCATTTTGGAAACTAGACCCCCAAGGAGCTTATCTAGATGTGTGGTGAGCACTTTGAACCCCCAAGTGCTTCACAGAAATTTATAAACGCAGAGCCGTGAAAATGAAAAATCATTTTTTTTCTCAAAAATGATTTTTTTAGCCAGCTATTTTTTATTTTCCCAAGGGTAACAGGAGAAATTAGAACCCCAAAATTGGTGTGCAATTTGTCCTGAGTACGCTGATACCCCATATGTTGGGGTAAACCACTGTTTGGGCGCACGGCAGGGCTCGGAAGGGAGGGAGCGCCATTTGATTTTTTGAAAGCCACGTCGTGTTTGGAGACCCCCTGATGTGTCTAAACAGTGGAAACCCCCCACAAGTGACCCCATTTTGGAAACTAGACCCCTTAAGGAACTTATCTAGATGTGTGGTGAGCACTTTGAACCCCCAAGTGTTTCACAGAAATTTATAAACGCAGAGCTGTGAAAATAAAAAATTATTTTTTTTCTTAAAAATGATTTTTTTTTAGCAAGCTATTTTTTATTTTCCCAAGGGTAACAGGAGAAATTAGAATCCCAAAATTGGTGTGCAATTTGTCCTGAGTATGCTGACTTTTTGAACGTGTTTGGAGACCCCCTGATGTTCCTAAATAGTGGAAATCCCTCAATTCTAGCTCCAACCCTAATCCCAACACACCCCTAACCCTAATCCCAACCCTAATCCTAACCTAAATCCTAACCTAAATCCCAACCCTAATTCCAACCCTAATTGTAAACCTAACCTTAATTGTAACCCTAACTCTAATTGTAACCCTAACCCTAATTTTAACCCTAACCCTAATTGTAACCCTAACCCTAATTATAACCCTAATTTTAACCCTAACCCTAAGGCTAGGTTCTTTTTGCGTTTTACCAGCCCGTTCAACACATAGCGTTGACGGGCTGGTAACGGTATAGCATAACGCGATCGCGTTATGCTATACCCGCTAGCGCAGAGGAATCAGCAGATGATTCATATGCGCTAGCGGTGACGGAGCCCAAACGCTGCAGCCCGCGTCTGAGGCTCCGTCACTGCAATGATGGCACGTCGCAAACGCATGCCGCTTTACGGCATGCGTCGCGATGCGCCCTCAAATGGGGGTGAATGGCAGCGTTAACGGACTGCGTTACACCGCGTTATACCGCGGTGTAACGCAGTCCGTCTAACGGACTGCCATAACGCAGTATGAACCCAGCCTAACCCTAACGCTAATTATAACCCTTACCCTAATTATAATCCTAACCCTAATGCTAACCCTAATTATAACCCTAACCCTAACAGAAAAATGAAAATAAATATAATTTCTATTTTTTATTATATGTCCCTAACTAAGGGGGTGATAAATGGGGGGGTTATGTACTGTTTTTTTTATTTTGATCACTGTGATAGTTTATCACAGTGATCAAAATGCACTTTCTGGAGAATGAATGAAACTTTTTTTGAATCTGCCGCCAAGCAGATCGGCGGGCGCACTGCTCATGCGCCTGCCATTTTTTTTGTGCAGGAAGAAGACGCCGGGATCCTGGGGCCTGCGGGAGGACCGAGGACACCGGTAAGTATGGGGGGGGGCGATCTGGGGACCCTCATTTTCTCCCCTCTGATGTGCGATCACATCAGAGGGGAGAGAAATCATTTTTTTTTTTTTTTTTTTTTTTGCGATCGCGTCTATGCTTGCATAGAAGCGATCGCAACACCGGGATCGGTGAATACCGACCCGAATCATGTTCTCTGGGGTCTCGGCTACCCCGGTAGCCGAGACCCCAGAGAATATTTGCCCATCCCCCCAGCACATAGCGGCGGGCGCACTGAGCATGCGCCCGCCATTTTCTTCATTGCGCCGGCACCGGGGGACACCGGAGGGCCCTGGGGCCACATGCAGGGGATCGGGGGCCACATGGGGGTCCTGGGGACCCTTTTTCTCTGTCCTCTGATGTCCGATGACATCAGAGGACAGAGAAATTAAATGGCACAACTTTTTTTTTTTTTGTTGCGGTCGCAGTTATAGGGTTAATAATGGCGATCGCAACATCGGTGTCGGTAAAAACCGACCCGATTCATGTTCTCTGGGGTCTCGGCTACCCCCGGTAGCCTCTGGGGGGCGCTCTGGGGAAAATGCGCCTCTGGGGGGCGCTGTGGTTTAAGTACCCTTAATGACCGCCGTTAAAAGGCGTATCGGCGGTCGTTAAGGGGTTAAGAGAGGCCTGGGGTCAGACCAAAGCGCATGATGGATTTGCCCTCACTTACATACCTGAGATTCCTTTAAGAGGGAAGATGTGCCTATGGGATGGAGGATGTGTGATGGGGATATGGGAACGGGAGGGAGGGATTCATTTCTGTCATGTGCTCTCTGCTCCTTTCTGGGGGGCAGACAATGGCTGGAGCTTATGTTCCCGGGGATGCTAGATTTCTCCCACCCGGTCACTGTCTGCTGAGGTGTTGTCGTGGAGTGAGAAAACTGTTGCTCATAGCAACCAATCACAGCTCAGCTTCTTTTAAACATGCTTCGTGATTGGTTAGTGATACCCACACACACACATTCAATTTTATATATATAGATAGATATATAAAGCTGAGTGTAGAGCCCGCCCACTCCGCATAGCCACATTCACTATGATATCCCACATCGTCCCGTCAGCCAGAGCCACCGGACTACTAATATCCCACATCATCCCGTCAGCCAGAGCCACCGGACTACTAATATCCCACATCATCCCGTCAGCCAGAGCCACCGGACTACTAATATCCTACATCATCCCGTCAGCCAGAGCCACCGGACTACTAATATCCCACATCATCCCGTCAGCCAGAGCCACCGGACTACTAATATCCTACATCATCCGTCAGCCAGAGCCACCGGACTACTAATATCCCACATCATCCCGTCAGCCAGAGCCACCGGACAACTACCCCTAATATCCCACATCGTCCCGTCAGCCAGAGCCACCGGACTACTACCCCTAATATCCCACATCATCCCATCAGCCAGAGCCAACGGACTACTACCCTAATATCCCACATCATCCCATCAGCCAGAGCCACCGTACTACTAATATCCCACATCGTCCCGTCAGCCAGAGCCACCGTACTACTAATATCCCACATCGTCCCGTCAGCCAGAGCCACCGGACTACTACCCTAATATCCCACATCGTCCCGTCAGCCAGAGCCACCATACTACTAATATCCCACATCATCCCGTCAAAGCCACCGGACTACTATACCTAATATCCCACATCATCCCATCAGCCAGAGCCACCGGACTACTACCCCTAATATCCCACATCATCCCGTCAGAACCACTGGACTACTAATATCCCACATCATCCCATCAGCCAGAGCACCGGACTACTACCCCTAATATCCCACATCATCCCGTCAGCCAGAGCCACTGGACTACTACCCCTAATTCCCACATAATCCTGTCAGCCAGAGCCACCGGACTACTACCCCTAATATCCCACATCATCCCGTCAGCCAGAGCAACCGGACTACTACCCCTAATTCCCACATCATCCCGTCAGCCAGAGCCACCGGACTACTAATATCCCACATCGTCCCATCAGCCAGAGCCACCGGACTACTAATATCCCACATCATCCCGTCAAAGCCACCGGACTACTAATATCCCACATCAGCCAGAGCCACCGGACTACTACCCCTAATATCCCACATCATCCCGTCAGCCAGAGCCACCGGACTACTAATATCCCACATCATCCCGTCAAAGCCACCGGACTATTACCCCTAATATCCCACATCATCCCGTCAGCCAGAGCCACCGGACTACTAATATCCCACATCATCCCGTCAAAGCCACCGGACTACTACCCTAATATCACACATCATCCCGTCAGAACCACCGGACTACTAATATCCCACATCATCCCAACAGCCATAGCCACCGGACTACTACCCCTAATATCCCACATCATCCCGTCAGCCAGAGCCACCGGGCTACTACCACTAATATCCCACATCATCCTGTCAGCCAGAGCCACCGGACTACTAATATCCCACATCATCCCGTCAAAGCCACCAGACTACTACCCCTAATATCACACATCATCCTGTCAGAACCACCGGACTACTAATATCCCACATCATCCCGTCAAAGCCACCGGACTACTATACCTAATATCCCACATCATCCCGTCAGAACCACCGGACTACTAATATCCCACATCAGCCAGAGCCACCGGACTACTACCCCTAATATCCCACATCATCCCGTCAGCCAGAGCCACCGGACTACTAATATCCCACATCATCCCGTCAAAGCCACCGAACTACTACCCCTAATATCACACATCATCCCGTCAGAACCACCGGACTACTAATATCCCACATTATCCCAACAGCCATAGCCACCGGACTACTACCCCTAATATCCCACATCATCCCGTCAGCCAGTGGCGTTCCGTGAATAGAGCAGACTAAGCAGCTGCTATGGGGCCCAGACAGGTGAGGGGGCCCACGACGGCCGCTGTTGTTTGGCAGCTGTGCTGTGCTGACACAGTACTATCTCCTTTAATTAAATATAAGCGACGGCCGGACACTGTAAACCCCTTGAAGGTCCCCTTTCCTTGTTGTTTTCTGGTCAGCAGTTGGCTTAAGTCTCTGGCTGCATTTGCATAAGAAAGCCAGCCTGCAGCCAGAGACACGTGCATCACAGGAAGCAGAAAACATTCATAAGTTTCACTCAGGGAAGAGATACACAAGAAGGTGAGTCCTGCTGGCTGGGGTATGGGGTGGATTTTTTTGTTGAATGTGTCCCCTCACTGTGCTGGCACTTTATATTTACAATGGCTAGCCTCTGGCTGCACTTTGCACCTTAGGGAGTGAGGGGGTCCTGATTGCAGACACTGTGGAGGAGGGGGGCTCTGCATGCCATGCAGCCACCTTCTGTACTCCTCACAATGCTTCTCCATTAGAGCTGGTTTCAAGTGATTTAACCCCTGTACCACCACCAGGCAGGATGATGCTTCCTAGCTGTAGGTAAGACCTCCAGTCTATGTCCCACCACCAACTTCACTGTCAAGGTGTGCAACAATGCATGTTCATGCAATACTAAAAATGTGCAATGCCCTGGAAATCATGGTGCAGCCAATAAATGTTACTAATTTATTCTGCTCCTTCACCCCAGAGGCATGCACCTGGGAGACAGCAATTACATGGGACGTGCTGAGCTCATGAGGTGCCTGAGAGTGGAAGTTCTGCAGATGTTATGGAAGATATTGTGTGCGGCATTTCTGTGTCCCTTACCTGTGATAAAATGTGTCTTGTAGTTTGTACACATGTTGGAACTTTGCATAGCTTACATATTCCAATCATTTCATATACAAAGATATGACATCCGTCTACCTGTCTTATATGATGCCATGAATGATGGGCATTGCTTGTACCTGCTGTCAGATTAGGTACCACACTTCTTACATCGGAGCACACTATGCAGCATGTTCCCTGTCAGGCTAGGTTCACATTTATACGCCTGCAGACTTAATGCGTTGGACGTATACATTAAAACGTATGCCATGCATCAACCTACGAATTTAAACAAGTACATTTGATACATATCGTACTTCCATCTTTGTCTCTATATGTTTTTTTACTTAAAAATAATCATTTTTTTTCCATCCAGTTTTACTGGTGTCAACAGTCCCATCCCACTCCATTTTGGCATCAGTTCTGTGAGGAGGTGTCCAGAGGAATAAACTTTTTTTCACCCCACATTAAAAACGCGTACCTTTGGTCAATTATGTTTTTTTTCCCACAATACAACGTGATCAGGGCAAAACATAGTCAGAAGAACATTTTTTTTACACTACGTGTTGCCCATTATGGTTTGTGTATGCCTCCATATACGTCTGAATACCATTTTTTTTTGCAATTCAGACATATTTGTCCAGCAGACTGCACTGTATAAATGTGAGCCAAGCCTAAAGAAGTCCTTTTTGTCCAAGGAGGATAAAGCACATCATAAACACAAGTCCATACTGTGTGTTGCTGCTTTGCAGTGTGTATTTTTGCCATGCTGATTTTACAGGTGAAAGGTATTTACTTTGAGCCTTTTTTTGGTTGTAATGGTGAATGCTTCAGGATTATCAATGACCAAAGGGGCGGCAAATTTTTCAGGCGCCCCGGGCCCCACAAACAGTTGCTACGCCACTGCACACACAAGATGGTGAGCCTGGCTGGGGGTCGATTTTTTTTGTTAAATGTGTCCCCTCACTGTGCTGGCACTTTACATTTACAATGGCTCTGGCTGCACTTTGCACCTTAGGGAGGGGGGCCCGGCTGCACGCACTGTGGAGTGTGTAGGGGGCCCTGCATGCACTGCAGGGTGTGTGTGTGTGTGGAGTTAAGAGCACCTGTTTTTTTTTTGGGGGGGCCCCATTCAGACTTTTGCTATAGGGCACCATGATTTCTATGTACGCCCCTGCCGTCAGCCATAGCCACCAGACAACTACCACTAATATCCCACATCATCCCGTCAGCCAGAGCCACCGGACTGCTACCCCTAATATCCCACATCATCCCATCAGCCAGAGCCACCGGACTACTACCCCTAATATCCCACATCATCCCGTCAGCCAGAGCCACCGGACTACTCCCCCTAATATCCCACATCATCCCGTCAGCCAGAGCCACCGGACTACTCCCCCTAATATCCTACATCATCCCATCAGCCAGAGCCACCGGACTACTACCCCTAATATCCCACATCATCCCGTCAGCCAGAGCCACCGGACTACTCCCCCTAATATCCCACATCATCCCGTCAGCCAGAGCCACCGGACTACTCCCCCTAATATCCCACATCATCCCATCAGCCAGAGCCACCGGACTACTCCCCCTAATATCCCACATCATCCCGTCAGCCAGAGCCACCGGACTACTCCCCCTAATATCCCACATCATCCCGTCAGCCAGAGCCACCGGACTACTCCCCCTAATATCCCACATCATCCCGTCAGCCAGAGCCACCGGACTACTACCCCTAATATCCCACATCATCCGTCAGCCTGGGGTCAGAACCAGAGCGCTGAATGGAACGGTCCTAACTCCAATACCGGGGATCCCTTTAAGAGAGGCCTGGCATCAGAACCAGAGCGCTGAGTGGATTTGCCCTAACTTCCATACAAATGATCCCTTTAATAGATGCCTGGGGTGAGAATCAGAGCGCTGAGGGATTTACCCTAACTTCCATAACAGGGTTCCCTTTAAGAGGGAAGATGTGCCTATGAGATGGAGGATGTGTGATGGGGATATGGGCCTGGGAGCGGGTGATTCATTTCTGTCATGTGCTCTCTGCTTTTGTTTGGGGGGCAGACAATGGCTGGGAGCTTATGTTCCCGGGTTGCTAGATTTTTCCCACCTGGTCAGTGTCAGCTGAGATGTTGTCGTGGAGTGAGAAAACTGTTGCTCATAGCAACCAATCACAGCTCAGCTTCTATTAAACAGCTCTGGTGAAATGAAAGGTGCTTAGGGATTGGTTGCAAGGAAAACTGTTGCTCATAGCAACCAATCACAGCTCAGCTTCTATTAAACAGCTCTGGTGAAATTAAAGATGCTTAAGGATTGGTTGCAAGGAAAACAGTTGCTCATAGCAACCAATCACAGCTCAGCTTCTTTTAAACAGCTCTGGTTAAATGTAAGATACTCCGTCATTGGTTGGTGATACACACACATACACACATTCAATTTTATATATATTATAGACAAAAGATACAGCTTAAAAAGTATAATATAATAAAGTGCCCAGCACGGTATACCTAAATACAAGGCAATATAAATGGAACAACTACCTTAAAGTACATCATATATACAAAGGTCTGCAATAATGCAAAACACTTCATTTGAAAGAGGTGCTATGCTACCAGCATGATATACCTGTACAGAGGTGTGGATATAGCTGGAGGTAGTGTATATGCCATAAATAAAGCATTACTTGGTGGTTGGCTAGTGGTGGTCCCCAGTTCAATGTGCGCCGCACACCCCAACGCTCGTTTCGGAAATCAGTCCTTCGTCAGGACCTTAGTATAACAATAACAGCTCTGTTATTGATAAAACTTTTGAGACACATTTTGTACTATTTATCATGAACTATTTTGATATTAAAAATGTACCTTTTTAATTATTACATATTCTTTGGTGGTTTATATGCTCCATATTTCTATGTTTAAATGCTAATTGGGTGCTCCATAGTGCTATAGCCCACATTAGTCCTGGTATACAACTTAAGGACTACTCTTTTATAATATGGTTTCTGTATCTGAGATTTTGTATCTTTTGGGCTGTTATTTTTAGGCTGGGGGGGGGCCAATATCCATGGCCCCTTACCAACCTGAGAATAGCAGCCCCTAGCTGTCTGCTCTAGCAAGGTTGGTTTTCAAAAATTGGGGGGGGGGGATCCATGTCATTTTTTAAAATTATTAAAAAAAATAAAAAAAAAATACGGCGTGGGGACCCATCTATTCTTGATAACCAGCCTTGCTGAAGCTGACAGCTGAGGGTTACAGCCCCCAGCTGTGAGTTTTTCTTGGCTGGTTATCAAAAATACAGTGGAACCCACGCCGTTTTTAAAAAAAATATATTTACAGCGCCGAAGCCAGCTGATGAATTCTCTCACTGTTAATAGCGGCAGCAGGGGTCGACTGATGGGAGCGGTAGTCCTATCAGCCGACACCAATGACCGGAGGTAAACTTTATACCTCCGATCACAGCTGCCCACTTACGCTGTCTTTTGACAACGTGGGACCTGCGGCTCTCTGACTGGCAGGGATGATTTCACCGCCGATAAGAAGCAGTGTTTGCCGTTCTGTCATGCCCATGACAGCGTGGCAAACACTGGATGTTCAGGCCCACCATTCACGTGAATGGGGTCGGGTACTGTTCTGGTACCCGAACTCGAACTTTTTGTAACTGTTTGGCCGAACCCGCCGGACCTGAACATCCAGGTGTCCTTCCACCTCTAGTTACTATCGGTAATGTTTGCGACTGTGGTCCCAGCTCTCTTAAGGCCACTGACCAGCTCCTACTGTAGTTCGGTGCTGATTCTTGACCTTTCTCAGAGTCATCCTTACCCCACGAGGCGAGATCTTGCATGGAGCCCCAGATCGAGGAAGATTGACAGTCATCTTGTGTTTCTTCCATTGTCTAATAACTGTGCCAACAGTTGTTGCCTTCTCACCAAGCTGCTTGCCTGTTGTTCTGTATCCCATCCCAGCCTTGTGCAGGTCTACAATTTTGTCCCTGATGTCCTTAGTTAGGTCTTTGGTCTTGGCCATGGTGGAGGGGTTGGAGTGTGATAGATTGAGTGTGTGGACAGGCGTCTTTTATGCAGGTAAGGAGTTCAAACGGGCAATTAATACAGGTAATGAGTGAAGAGTACGAGTGTTTCTTAAAGAAAAACTAACAGGTTTGTGAGAGCCATAATTTTTGCTGGTTGTACATCAGAGGGATCACGTGGTACTGTCTCCTCACTTGCACCAAAGTGACGTTCTGCACCCTCTGGGGACATTTAATGTCAGCTTGGCTCAGTTTTACACAGACACCCCTTGTCCATTTGGGGCCAGGAAGGGACACCCCTTGTCCATTTGGGGCCAGAAAGGCACGGGGAGTGAGATGATGGGGCCCACTCGTCGCTGACGTGGCACCACTCTCGCTCACAACCCTGACAGGCCCCTTTCACTAGCACCAGTGAAAAAGCACCTGGTCAGACCAATAGTACTGCCACCAGTTCCTCTTTAGATATATGCCCGGTCAGTTAATGTGATATCTGGCCAGAAACCAGCCCCGGTACCATGGAAAGTTAAAAACGAGAACACGGACATGTGGATTCGTTGATTGAGATAAAAGAGCAACCAAAGGATAAATTTAAATATTTACTCTCCTTATGGGCACACTGGTGCACTAGTCAATACGCTATATACGCAATGGTTATACATATCCAATGGTCAGATATGCAAATACAGGTGAAGTGCAAAAGATATAAGCAGTTGACTCATGTCAATTACCGGTTTGATGTTTGACCGTGTGTTCTGGGCCGCATGGGGGCATGTGCTTCCAGCTGGTTCCTGTTCCTTCCAGCATGATACTCGACATGGCCCGTCCTTTAGAAGTGAACAGAAAGCATGAAAGAGAGCGAGAAACATGGCCTTGCACAAGCATTTAACACCTTGGTTGGTCCCTCCTTTCCACCCCTTTGGAATGGCCTTATTCCCCTCCCTTGGATGTTTAAAGCTAAAACTCCCAAAACCTGTGACGTATCGTAACTTCCCAACGGAAGGTTATAGTGGTGGTTCTGGCGCCATCTGATCTGTGTGGACCCTGCAACGCTTGGAGGCCAAACACAGTTTCACTACCTTGCTTCTACTAGCCGTTCTGCGTGCCTCCCCACCCTGGGGTGCTAGAACGGATCGAGACCCTGGAAGACTTGCGTCCCTTTCAGCAGATCTCTAAAATGTCCCCAGTATGTGGCTAGGATGTACGATAACTCCATATTCTCCTTAAATATCTTCATGAAATTCTTTCTGACGTGACAAAGCAGTTAAACAGCGTGAGGTCACCCTGTATGAGCTTGGATACTAGCTTTTGTGGCTGGACCATCTGCTGAGCCAGGTTTCCTGTTTCAGCTACACATGCTAAAGGAGGATTGTAAGTTGCCATTAAATCCCCCCATATTGTTCACACATGCAATAAAATGCTATTTAATTATTTAAAAATCATACAATGTGTACATTTTTTTTTTTCAGTTTTTCCATAAAATTGTAGAGTCGATGAAGTTTGTAACTTGCTGGAATAGATATGTGATCTCGTCTGTGGCGTTTGCCGTGTTTAGGCTGAGATTTCAAAGCAGAAGCAGATAAATGTGCTCGTCTGAACGTATCACGTGTGCCCATGAAAATGTATTTCCCCGCGTTTCCTTGCCATCTCGGAGGAGCAGCTGATGCGAGCTGGCAGACGCTCCGTAAGCTGCTCGGCAAGCAGCTGCTCCTGCGGATGGCATGTGGCGGGGTCCCGTCTTCTCACTGTTGTGCCAGGGCCATTGTCTGCTGCGGTAATAATCAGACAGTGACAATGTGAGATCTCACCAGTATAGGGGGCGTGAAAACTTATTCTTTATACCCACATGCAATTTTTATATTTTCTGTCCTACACCTGACGCTTAACATACTGACCTGCGCAGGAGGAGACAGGGGTGGAATACCTGGCGCTCGTTTTTTGGTCTTATGTTTTCAGTCCTTCTGATGCAGTTTTCCATTTCTTAGGCCCATATTGTAGGGGGGCAGATATACAGGTGAGGGGGCACCGAATTGGCGCTGGTTCTTGCCGTAATTTCTCTCTCTAAATTGCCCTATACTTTCTTCTGGTATTGAGCTGCCACTTCCTCCTCTTACCGCATTGAGGACTCATGCACACTCAGCTGAAACGAGTGTGCATGTATATGGGAAAGTCAGAAGGTATCGCTGTTCTTGTTTGACCCCATCCCATGACTTGATGACCTCTCTTTTCCATTCCTTTTTTGCCAATGACTCCCAGGGCGCCAAGCTAGCAGCTCCACCGCATCAATAGCTTCCTCAGGTGTTGTCCCAGTCGTTTGTACATCGAATTGGGACAATATGGACCTTGCATTGCCTGGGCACAGAACGAAAAGGGATCTTAGAGCAATGGTGACCTTCATATGGATAACCCACAGGTCACCAGGCTCTACTTCTATGAGCGAATATATAGGACCTTATACAGAGAAAAATCACCAGAAATTCAAGCTCAAATGTGAGGTTTCATGGCTTTTGCACAGGGAAGTAGCATGCTATTTATTCTCGCGAATGTGCTATTATATAGAAGATATATTCCATTTTGAAATAATTTATACATGTGTTAGTAATTACCTTTCAGTAGTGAAATTGCAGTTTGTCTGAAATCTTCATTCCTTCATTCATTTTCACAACACCTATAATGTAGTTTACAGCCAGATCCAAATTTCAAGTTTTCCTTTTCTAGGAGTGTTTCTCCCAGTAATGTAGGCAGGATTTGAGGTCTGATTGTCTATCTCAGTAATATAGGCTGGATGTGAACTCTGAGTGCCTCTCCATTTAATACAGTCTGGATGTGAGTTCTGAGTGCCTCTCCCCATAATATAGGCTGTATTTGAGATCTGAGTGCCTCTCCCTGTAATATAGGCAAAATGTGAGGACTGAGTAACTCTCTCTGTAATATAGGCTTGATGTGATATTTGAGTTCATCTTCCCATAATATGGTCTGGATGTGAGGTCTGATTGTCTCTCCATAGTATAGGCTGTGTGTGAGGTTTGATTGCCTCTCCCTGTAATATAGGCTGGATGTGAGCTCTGTGTGTACCCAGAGTGCTGCTGTCTTCATTAATTCATAGGTCAGTACAGCTTCTATCCTGCTCTTATTTCATTTTCTCACTCTGCAGCAGCAAAATAGCAGAACATTTTAATGAAGGCCATATAGAAAGTTGCACTTTGCTATTAGGAAGTAAATGAGCAAGAAAAAAAATCGATGCGATTGTGCACAAACCGTAACCACTCACATTCATGGGTAATGACATGCACCATTATTGCCGAAGGAGAAAAAGGACAGCTTGGCTAGTTTTTGTTCCCTTTCCATATTCAATCCCTTGTAGGGAATTATAGTCCTCTGGATGTTTGCTAAATTGTTTTGTTAGGAGTACTCCAACATGAGGTGTGGGCTCCCTTTTCCTTGAGTCCATCATCTATCCTACTTATATAGTAAGTATACCCCTACGTTAACCATCGGGGGCTATGTATTCAAAATCCAGCTAAGAATCTACATATTTGCTTGGGCGTTTTCTGCTTTCCGCCTATTTTTGTGGCTTTCCTCCCACTCTTGGTTAATTAGTGCCGTACTGGTTAATTGTCGTCCTGTGACTTGTTCTCGGGAAGAGCAGGGGGCCATAATGGGACCCTCGCAATAGTTCACGTTGGTCACAGATGGACTTCACCGTTTTCTCGTTTACTCCTTGACTTTTTACACCATATTTTTTGTTTTCCTCTCTAATCACACGTGGCGCCGTCCGACGCTTACCGTACCTTTAATTATGCATTAACTACACGCTGGGATAATGGGCCGTATTGCACAATTAAGGGAACGGCCGGAGCTCAGATTTTGTTTTTCCACTGATTTAAATGAGTAGTTGGCACCTGACAAGTTACCACCGAGGCAATATCGCCTGGCTCAGAACACTGCCCTAGCCCGTATAACAAATCTTATCAGACGACTCTCAAAGAGGGGATTTTGCTTTTATAGAAATTACATTTCAAGGGGTCTTTTCTTACAGCTTTCCCTGCATTCAGCCGATCAAGCAGATACTGCAGATGTGTACAGTATGCACCTTGACATCAATGGAGTACAGTCGTGGTCAAAAGTTCCGAGACTGGCACAAAGTTCACTGCTTCTGTTTTCATAGCGGCAATTTTTCTTTAAGTCTTGATTGTTACGAAGAGTGATCAGATAAATTACTAAAAAATTTCATTCATTCCTCGCCATGAATGTTAATTCAGTCTCGAAAAAAGAGAAAAACTTTTTCACCGAATTTCAGTCCTGCCACAAAATGACCAGCGGAAATCATTTCAGCGATCTTGTAATTGTCTCAGGAGAAAGTGTTAATAAGGACAAGGCAGCTGAAATCACTCTGTCAAGTGGTTGCTCTTATAATTCAGATTGGTTGATGGAAATTATTGTATTTTCTGTTAACCATGGTTTTGCATCAAATAGGGCTTTACAGTCAAGGACATTGCTGCTTGTAAGATTTGGCCATAAATCAACCGTATATCAGATCATCAAAATCTTAACCCCTTAACAACCGCCGATACGCCCTTTAACAGTGGCAGTTAAGGGTATTTATTCCTCAGCGCCGCTTTTTAACGGGGCTGAGAAATAGTGTTATGGCGCCCCCAGCATCAGAAATTCTCCTGGGTCTCAGCTACTGGGGGTAGTTGAGACCCCAGAGAATATGATTCAGGTTGGTTTTTACCGTCCCCAGTGTTGCGATCACCGTTATTCACGGAATAACGGCGACCGCAAAAAAAAGTCCGATTTCCTACTTATTTCTCTCTCCTCTGATGTTATCTAGCACATCAGAGGAGAGAAATGGGGTCCCCCAGTACCTCCGGCACCTCCTGTATCCCCCGGTGATGTCCTCTGGCCCTCGGCATCTTCTTAGGGTTGGGGCTAGGGTTAGGGTTGGAGTTAGAGCTAGGGTTAGGGCTAGGGTTGGGGTTGGGGCTAGGGTTAGAGTAGTGTTGGGGTTAGGGTTGTGGTGTTGGGGTTAGGATTGTGGTGTTGGGGTTAGGGTTAGCGTTGGGATTAGGGTTAGGGGTCTGTTGAGATTAGGGTTGGGGTTAGGGCTGTGCTACAGTTGGAGTTAGAATTGGGGTTTAGGCACATCAGGGGGGTCTCCAAATGCAACATGACGCCCGCCATTGATTCCAGCCAATTTTGCATTCAAAAAGTCAAACGGTGCTCCCTCCCTTCTGAGCCCTGCCATGCGCCCAAACAGAGGCTTTCCCCACATACGGGTTATCGACGTACTCAGAAGAAATTGCACAACAAATTTTGTGGTCTAGATTCTCCTGATACCCTTGTGAAAATATAAAAAAAAGTTTGGTTCCAAAGTAAATTTTTTTGTGAAAAAAGTAAAACGTTCATTTTTTCCTTCCACATTGCTTTAATTCTCGTGAAGCACCTGAAGGGTTAATAAACTTCTTATATGTGGTTTTTCACACAGTGAGGGGTGCAGTTTTTAGAATGGTGTCACTTTTGGGTATTTTCTGTTATATTGACCCCCAAACTCACTTCAAATGTGAGGTGGTCCCTAAAAGAAAAATGGTTTTGTAAATTTTGTTGGAAAAATTAGAAATCGCTGTTCAACTTTTAACCCTTATAACGTCCTAACAAAAAAAAAAAATTCTAAAATTGTGCTGATGTAACGTAGACTTGTGGGAAATGTTATTTAGTAACTATTTTGCGTGATACAACTCTGATTAAGGACACAAAAATTAAAAGTTTGAAAATTGCAAGTAGTGAAGAAATCACTACACTTGTAAAAGTCCCACAATTCTCCTCAAACTATTATTACTCCAGCTACAAGTCCCAGCATGTCAAGAGACTTACAGACTAGTGTGGCGTACTAGTATTTGTAGTTCCACGGTATCTGGAACATTGATCTTTACACCTGCCAGCATAAAGTAGGCAGGCACAGTGCGAGAAAGGAGTAACACAGGGTTGCCAAACACTGATTGGTTGACAATGAGTGCTAACAGAGGTTTACTGGACACTGATTGGTTGACCGTGAGCGCTAACAGATGGTTACTGGACACTGATTGGTTGACAGTGAGCGCTAACAGAGGGTTACTGGACACTGATTGGTTGACAGTGAGCGCTAACAGAGGGTTACTGGACACTGATTGGTTGACAGTGAGCGCTAACAGAGGGTTACTGGACACTGGACAAT
Organism: Oophaga sylvatica; assembly: GCA_033576555.1. NCBI lineage: Eukaryota > Metazoa > Chordata > Amphibia > Anura > Dendrobatidae > Oophaga > Oophaga sylvatica. The sequence goes on along the minus strand of JARQOD010000006.1, from coordinate 430,760,385 downwards.
GAGCGGTAACAGAGGGTTACCGGACACTGATTGGTTGACTATGAGCGCTAACAGAAGTTTACCGGACACTGATTGGTTGACAATGAGCGCTAACAGAGGGGTACCAGACACTGATTGGTTGACAATGAGCGCTAACAGAGGGTTACCGGACACTGATTTGTTGACAATGAGCGCTAACAGAGGGTTACCGGACACTGGTTGGTGGACAATGAGCGCTAACAGAGGGTTACCGGGCACTGATTGGTTGACGATGAGCGCTAACAGAGGGTTACCAGATGCTGATTGGTGGACAATGAGCGCTAACAGAGGGTTACCGGACACTGATTGGTTGACAATGAGCGCTACCAGAGGGTTACCGGACACTGATTGGTTGACAATGAGCGCTAACAGAGGGTTACTGGACACTGGTTGGTGGGCAATGAGCGCTAACAGAGGGTTACTGGACACTGATTGGTTGACAATGAGCGCTAACAGAGGGTTACGGGACACTGACTGGTTGACAATGAGCGCTAACAGAGGGTTACTGGACACTGATTGGTTGACAATGAGCGCTAACAGAGGGTTACCGGACACTGGTTGGTGGACAATGAGTGCTAACAGAGGGTTACCGGACACTGGTTGGTGGACAATGAACGTTAACCGATTAAGTGAAGAGCAGAAGTCATGCAGGATTACGTTCTGAGCTTGTCTGGCTGAAAGAGGCATGAGCCCCAAGAGAAGTAATATGGCGGACAAGAAACTGGTCAGAAGAAAAGTCTAGAGCGCTAATGGCTGTGCTTCACAAGACTAGGCAATACCGCCTGACGCGTAGGAGAAAAAATATGGCTGCTTTCTTCCATAAACTGCTCCGCACATACCCACTCCTTTGGAGTGATTTGTGCTGAGCTGCAGTTCCATACACAACCTGTGGACAGGGATGGCGCTGCTTTATGGGCAGACCAGCCATTGTGTTACATTGCTGGATTGCTTTTTTTAATGCGCGTAAAGAGTCAGGATCACAGGGAGATTTTCATTCTTGGCTGGATGTTCATTTTACTGACCACCTCACCACACAAAAGCAAATGACTGTTCAGAGAATGTACCACCATTGGGCACACGTGTATTCTGCCAACCATGACGGGGGGCAGGATGCTCTACAGCTGCTGCTCTAGGTGGTAATATGAAATATGTTACTATCAACTTTATCTCCTGTGACTTTCTTGCAGTCCTGTCTCCATATTATTCCTAAGGACTCATTTACTGAACAGTATCCAGACTTTTGCTTGCCTGTCCATACTATGGGAGACTGCTCCCTTCCAGTAATGACTGGCTGGCCACTTTAAGTGGTGAAGCTGCAGGTCATGGCATGATGACATAGGGGCAGTATTGGTGAATTAGGAGCCCACCGTAGCCCTGCACTAGCTGTTATAATAGGCCTTGTTATGGGACCATCCTAGGATTACACTATGGGACATCAATGATGGGTGCTATGAGAAACATCATAGGTGGCCCACCATGCAGCCCATTAATGATGGTTACTATGAGGAACATTGGCATTGGCCACCATGCAGACCATCAATGAAGGGTACTATGAGGAACATTGGCCACGGCCACCATGCAGCCCATTAATGATAGGTACTATGAGAAACATCAGTGGTAGCCACCATGCTGTCCATCAATGATGGGTACTTTGAGGAACATCAGTAGTGGCCACCATGCAGTCCATCAATGATGGGTACTGTGAGGAACATCAGTAGTGGCCACCCTGCAGCCCATTAATGATGGTTACTATGAGGAACATTGGCCATGGCCACCATGCAGTCCGTCAGCCATGGCCACCATGCAGTCCGTCAATGATGGGTACTATGAGGAACACCAGTAGAGGCCACCATGCAGTTCATCAATGTTGGGTACTATGAGGAACATCAGTAGTGGCCACCATGCAGCCCATTAATGATGGTTACTGTGAGGAACATTGGCCATGGCTATCATTCATTGCATCAATGATGGGTACTATGAGAAACATAAGTGGTCATCACCATGCAGTCCACCAATGATGGGTACTATGAGGAACATCAGTAGTGGCCACCATGCAGCCCATTAATGATGGTTACTATGAGGAACATTGGCCATGGCCACCATGCAGTCCGTCAATGATGGGTACTATGAGGAACATCAGTGGTGGCAACTCTTCAGAACATCAGTGGTGGCCAATGAACTGTACATTGTTGGAGAGCATTGTGCGATACATCCTTGAGGCACCTGTAGCACCTGTAGGGGCTGGTGTGATGCCCCTTGTATTGTGCCATTTGAGGCTGCTCTGTCGAGAGCATTTGGAGTCGTGGGTGATGAAACCCTCACTTTCCGATGTAGCAGAGAAGTGTCTCGTACATTACATACATTTCTTGCAATGGTTCCACTAATATATCACAAAGTCCCTGCTGACAGACATATGGCATGAGGCTTTATTGATGCGAATGATTCACCTATGTAACTATCATCGACTGTGATGGTTCATGGAGCCCAGGCTCATACTGATACATTGTGCCAAGAAACCTTGGGGTAACAACAGGACATATCTCCACGTCCCTCGTCTCCTATCTGTCAACTGTATCCTCCAGGGATGAAATCTGTTGTTCCATGACTCCTAATCCTTTACTCCATGGAGGGGATTAGAGATGACTTATAATATTATGCTGGGTGAATACTACAGGACTACCGTTGGTGCGTCAATATTTGCTCTGCCATTGTTCTGGGCAGATGAACCCTGTGCTATGGCGTCTATTCAGGACAGACCTGTAACGACTGTCACTAAACGGATCACTTTCCACAAGCAAACAATGAAGCTGATTTTAATAGGTAGCACATGGTGAGACGACCGATCCTGCACCAGACTTACAATGATGCTCCATTTTTTATGAAACTTTACAGGGTTAATCCACATATAATATGGAGTTACTATGTAATTACTTTGCTTTCCTCATGTTGTACGGATCTTGAGTTGTATCAGGTTTTCCTTCTACCTGCCGGTCTCTATATAGTCACATTTTCTCTCTATGCTTGCCGAATGAGCTTTCCCTGGTGTGATGTCAGAGCTGTGCTCTGGCCAATCAGATGGCTTCTATGTGCTATTGCTCCTCCCCTTGCGTGAAGCTTCATCTCCCCCTCCTCCACCTTCTTCTGTTACTGTTTTGCTATACATGGGAAACAATGTGTTAAAAAAGAAGCTGCTTTCTGCGATGCCAGCTACTAACGCTTGATTTTTTTTTTTTTTTCTTTTACTATGGTTTTTACACGTGGTTTAGGTGCGATTCCCCATGAGCCCAACCGAACAACATACTCGTTATCTGAGCCCCCATAATGCGCTGCCCCCTCATAACGGGAAGCAAAAATGTAGGCATTAAGTAAAGCATGTTAATTCATATTGTAATTACTTTACATGATTTATCCTGTACTGATTGTGCAATACGGCGAATATGGAGCTGCAGAGCTGCGCTCACAATTCATTGAACCACACTTTTTTTTATTTTATTTTTATATTTATTTTTTACCCATGATGTCACCAAAAAATACAAAAGTATAAATGGCATAAAAATAAAACTTCATGTATAACATAACCAGAAAATCTGGGGTCGCTTTCAAACCCTTATGAACTTAAAAAGTTAAAATATGCCTAGTTGTTAACAGGGAAAGTGTCCTGGTCCTGAACTGGTTACACTGGTATCCTGGTCCTGAACTGGTTACACTGCTGTCCTGGTCCTGAACTGGTTACACTGGTGTCCTAGTCCTGAACTGGTTACACTGGTTTCCTGGTCCTGAACTGGTTACACTGGTGTCCTGGTCCTGAACTGGTTACACTGCTGTCCTGGTCCTGAACTGGTTACACTGCTGTCCTGGTCCTGAACTGGTTACACTGCTGTCCTGGTCCTGAACTGGTTACACTGCTGTCCTGGTCCTGAACTGGTTACACTGCTGTCCTGGTCCTGAACTGGTTACACTGCTGTCCTGGTCCTGAACTGGTTACACTGGTTTCCTGGTCCTGAACTGGTTACACTGCTGTCCTGGTCCTGAACTGGTTACACTGCTGTCCTGGTTCTGAACTGGTTACACTGCTGTCCTGGTCCTGAACTGGTTACACTGCTGTCCTGGTCCTGAACTGGTTACACTGGTTTCCTGGTCGTGAACTGGTTACACTGCTGTCCTGGTCCTGAACTGGTTACACTGGTGTCCTAGTCCTGAACTGGTTACACTGGTTTCCTGGTCCTAAACTGGTTACACTGGTGTCCTGGTCCTGAACTGGTTACACTGCTGTCCTGGTCCTGAACTGGTTACACTGCTGTCCTGATCCTGAACTGGTTACACTGGTGTCCTGGTCCTGAACTGGTTAAACTGGTTTCCTGGTCCTGAACTGGTTACACTGCTGTCCTGGTCCTGAACTGGTTACACTGCTGTCCTGGTCCTGAACTGGTTACACTGCTGTCCTGGTCCTGAACTGGTTACACTGCTGTCCTGGTCCTGAACTGGTTACACTGCTGTCCTGGTCCTGAACTGGTTACACTGGTTTCCTGGTCCTGAACTGGTTACACTGCTGTCCTGGTTCTGAACTGGTTACACTGCTGTCCTGGTCCTGAACTGGTTACACTGCTGTCCTGGTCCTGAACTGGTTACACTGGTATCCTGGTCGTGAACTGGTTACACTGCTGTCCTGGTCCTGAACTGGTTACACTGGTGTCCTAGTCCTGAACTGGTTACACTGGTTTCCTGGTCCTGAACTGGTTACACTGGTGTCCTGGTCCTGAACTGGTTACACTGCTGTCCTGGTCCTGAACTGGTTACACTGCTGTCCTGATCCTGAACTGGTTACACTGGTGTCCTGGTCCTGAACTGGTTACACTGCTGTCCTGGTCCTGAACTGGTTACACTGCTGTCCTGGTCCTGAACTGGTTACACTGCTGTCCTGGTCCTGAACTGGTTACACTGCTGTCCTGGTCCTGAACTGGTTACGCTGCTGTCCTGGTCCTGAACTGGTTACACTGGTGTCCTAGTCCTGAACTGCTTACACTGGTTTCCTGGTCCTAAACTGGTTACACTGGTGTCCTGGTCCTGAACTGGTTACACTGCTGTCCTGGTCCTGAACTGGTTACACTGGTATCCTGGTCCTGAACTGGTTACACTGGTATCCTGGTCCTGAACTGGTTACACTGCTGTCCTGGTCCTGAACTGGTTACACTGGTGTCCTAGTCCTGAACTGGTTACACTGCTGTCCTGGTCCTAAACTGGTTACACTGCTGTCCTGGTCCTGAACTGGTTACACTGCTGTCCTGGTCCTGAACTGGTTACCTGCTGTCCTGGTCCTGAACTGGTTACACTGGTGTCCTGGTCCTGAACTGGTTACACTGGTGTCCTGGTCCTGAACTGATTATTCTGCTGTCCTGGTCCTGAACTGGTTACACCGGTGTCCTGGTCCTGAACTGGTTACACTGCTGTCCTGGTCCTGAACTGGTTATACTGATTCTGTACTCCTTACAATTGTTGCATTTTATCGGACATTTCTGATCCTTTGAGACATTTTGGTCATGAGTATCATTACTAACCAGTCCCTGCCCTCCCCGATCTCCCAGCTCATTGTTTGTTGGCTCATTGTTTGATACCTATTCATTCTTCCAGTCCAACAGGCCACCTGCAAAACTGAACCTGCTGACCTGCCAAGTGAAACCCAACGCTGATGAGAAGAAATGCTTTGACCTGATATCACGTATGTTCACTCTCCTCACTACTGTCTGCATTTCGTTAGTGAAAGGTGTATATAGAATAGACAGAAAGAAAAAGGGCAGTAACTGTTACATAAACAACAACCTAAAAAACATAAATTCAAAAAACAAACCAGAAAAAAAAAAAAAAGTCTTGCCAACACTAGGTCAGATCAGAAATGCACTGCAGCGGACCCCAATTATAAAGGCAGGGGGCAGCACAGGTCAAACTACTGATGAAAGCAGCCACTCACAAACCTACCAATTTATGGAGGGGGTGGCTGCCTAGTAAAAGATGCACACAAATGAGACTTGAATAGAACGCCAGTCACACATGTACGTTTTATGCACAGTGTCCGGCTTATAGCCTATTAATGACACCCATAATATTATGTCAGGCGAGCTGCCCAGCACGATAAGAGTGCACCCCACAAGGACACACGCCCCAGTTCACCCAACCAACAAGAAAGGGCCTGGCTACATCCTGCAAAAATGGTAAAATGTGCAATAAAAGAGAATTGTTACATATATAATATTACGTATCCTGTGTTAGGCTGTGTGCACACGTTGCGGATTTCGGATCCGCAGGGGATTTTCCGTGCAGAATCGCTGCAGATCCGCAAGTGTTTTACCATGTAATGTTAAGCAATGGAAGGAAAAAATTGCTGTGCACGTGCTGTGGAAAATTCCGCACGGAATCTGCAGCGGTTTATTTTCCGCAGCATGTCAATTCTTTGTGCAGATTCCGCTGCATTTCTACACCCATTTCATTATAGAAAACCGCTGGCCAAAAAACGCAGGAAAATCCGCATAAAAAACGCACAGATTTTTACCTGCGGATTCTGCCAAGAGAGGAAGAATCTGCTTAGGAAATTCCTGAGCCTAATCCGCAACGTGTGCACATACCCTTAGGGTACCGTTAGGTTATGTGCACACGTTGCGGATTCGTCTGCGGTTCCGCAGCGGATTTGGCCCTGCGGATCCGCAGCAGTTTTCCAAGGGATGTACAGTACCATGTTATCCTATGTAAAACAAAAAACGCTGTGCACATGCTGCGGAAAATTTTGCGTGAAAACACAGCGGCTTATTTTCCACAGCATGTCAATTCTTTGCGCGGATTCCGCAGCGTTTTTACACCTATTCTATTATAGGAATTCGCAGGTGTAAAAACCACTGAAAATCTGCAGTAAATCCGCAATGAATCCGCAGGTAAAACGCAGGTCGTTTTAACTGCGGATTCTGCAGATTCCGTGCGGAAAAATCCGCACACAAATCTGCAACGTGTGCACATACCCTTAGGTTATGTGCGCACGTTGCAGATTGGGCTCAGATATTTCCTGAGTGGATTCTTCCTCTCTTGCATTTTTTGGCCTGCTGTTTTCTATAATGAAATGGGCGTAGAAACGCTGCAGAATCCACGCAAAGAATTGACATGCTGCGGAAAATAAACCACTGCGGATTCCGTGCGGAATTTTCCGCAGCATGTGCACAGCAAATTTTTCTTTCCATTGCTTAACATTGCATGGCAAAACACTTGCGGATCTGCAACGATTCTGCACGGAAAATCCGCTGCGGATCCGCAACAAATCAACAACATGTGCACACAGCCTTATACCCCAGAGCTGCACTCACTATTCTGCTGGTGCAGTCACTGTGTACATACATTACATTACTGATCCTGTACTGATCCTGAGTTACCTCCTGTATTATACTCCAGAGCTGCACTGACTATTCTGCTGGTGCAGTCACTCTGTACATACATTACATTACTGTTCCTGAGTTACATCCTGTATTATACTCCAGAGCTGCACTCACTATTCTGCTGGTGCAGTCACTGCGTACATACATTACATTACTGATCTAGAGTTACATCCTGTATTATACTACGGAGCAGCACTCGCTATTCTGCTGGTGCAGTCACTGTGTACATACATTACATTACTGATCCTGTACTGATCCTGATTACCTCCTGTATTATACTCCAGAGCTGCACTGACTATTCTGCTGGTGCAGTCACTGCGTACATACATTACATTACTGATCCTGAGTTATATCCTGTATTATACTACGTAGCAGCACTCGCTATTCTGCTGGTGCAGTCACTGTGTACATACATTACATTACTGATCCTGTACGATCCTGAGTTACCTCCTGTATTATACTCCAGAGCTGCACTGACTATTCTGCTGGTGCAGTCACTCTGTACATACATTACATTACTGTTCCTGAGTTACATCCTGTATTATACTCCAGAGCTGCACTCACTATTCTGCTGGTGCAGTCACTGCGTACATACATTACATTAGTGATCCTGAGTTACATCCTGTATTATACTACGGAGCAGCACTCGCTATTCTGCTGGAGCAGTCACTGTGTACATACATTACATTACTGATCCTGAGTTACATCCTGTATTATACCCCATAGCTGCACTCACTATTCTGCTGGTGCAGTCACTGTGTACATACATTACACTACTGATCCTGAGTTACATCCTGTATTATACTCCAGAGCTGCACTCACTATTCTGCTGGTGCAGTCACTGTGTACATACATTACATTAGTGATCCTGAGTTACATCCTGTATTATACTACGGAGCAGCACTCGCTATTCTGCTGGAGCAGTCACTGTGTACATACATTACATTACTGATCCTGAGTTACATCCTGTATTATACCCCAGAGCTGCACTCACTATTCTGCTGGTGCAGTCACTGTGTACATACATTACACTACTGATCCTGAGTTACATCCTGTATTATACTCCAGAGCTGCACTCACTATTCTGCTGGTGCAGTCACTGCGTACATACATTACATTAGTGATCCTGAGTTACATCCTGTATTATACTACGGAGCAGCACTCGCTATTCTGCTGGTGCAGTCACTGTGTACATACATTACATTAGTGATCCTGAGTTACATTATGTATTTTCCTCCAGAGCTGCACTCACTATTCTGCTGGAGCAGTCACTGTGTACATACATTACATTACTGATCCTGAGTTACATCCTGTATTATACCCCAGAGCTGCACTCACTATTCTGCTGGTGCAGTCACTGTGTACATACATTACACTACTGATCCTGAGTTACATCCTGTATTATACTCCAGAGCTGCACTCACTATTCTGCTGGTGCAGTCACTCTGTACATACATTACATTACTGTTCCTGAGTTACATCCTGTATTATACTCCAGAGCTGCACTCACTATTCTGCTGGTGGAGTCACTGTGTACATACATTACATTACTGATCCTGAGTTACATCCTGTATTATACTCCAGAGCTGCACTCGCTATTCTGCTGGAGCAGTCACTGTGTACATACATTACATTACTGATCCTGAGTTACATCCTGTATTATACCCCAGAGCTGCACTCACTATTCTGCTGGTGCAGTCACTGTGTACATACATTACACTACTGATCCTGAGTTACATCCTGTATTATACTCCAGAGCTGCACTCACTATTCTGTACATACAGTACAGACCAAAAGTTTGGACACACCTTCTCATTTAAAGATTTTTCTCTATTTTCATGACTATGAAAATTGTACATTCACACTGAAGGCATCAAAACTATGAATTATCACATGTGGAATTATACATTACACTTAGCAAAAAAGTGTGAAACAACTGAAAATATGTCTTATATTCTAGGTTCTTCAAAGTAGCCACCTTTTGCTTTGATGACTGCTTTGCACACTCTTGGCATTCTCTTGATGAGCTTCAAGAGGTAGTCACCGGAAATGGTTTTCACTTCACAGGTGTGCCCTGTCAGGTTTAATAAGTGGGATTTCTGGCCTTATAAATGGGGTTGGGACCATCAGTTGTGTTGTGCAGAAGTTGTTTCACACTTTGTGTTAAGTATATAATACCACATGTGTTAATTCATAGTTTTGATGCCTTCAGTGTGATTCTACAATTTTCATAGTCATGAAAATACAGAAAAATCATTAAATGAGGTGTGTCCAAACTTTTGGTCTGTACTGTACATTACATTACTGATCCTGTACTGATCCTGAGTTACCTCCTGTATTATACTCCAGAGCTGCACTCACTATTCTGCTGGTCACTGGGTACATCATCACTACATCCTGTGCCCCTCCTGTGTAATGGTAGGACAGTACAGGGTGATTATACACCAGATGATGATGATGATGTCAGTAATCCTCCTGCCTTTACCTCTCAGATAACAGAACCTACCACTTTCAGGCTGAAGACGAGCAGGATTATATTGCGTAAGTTTTGTTTCCTATTGGACTTTTTTAGATATTTAGTGCAGTGATGAGCGCAGAGCAGAACCTGAATCTGTCCCTGTGGCCCCCTGAGGTTCTGCTTTTCTGGCACAGTCCTCTGTCACCTGCATAGTGTCAGTGCGGGAGCTCTTGCTGCATCGTGAGCGGGATACATAATGCTCCCAGCTCCATCACTGCACTGGGGACACTTATGGGGGTTGATGAAGGCTCCTTGCACTTAAGGGGAACCTCTAGGTGATGTCTAGAGCAGGGGTTCTCTTCGGAGCTCTCGTAGCCTCAGCGTCATCGCCTGCCCCTCAGTCTTTACACCAGGAGGCCCCTTTATTTGTGGGGGTCAGACATCGTGCTGATTCTGTGGGGGGCAGACATCCCGCTGATTCTGTGGGGGTCAGTCTTCATGCTGATTCTGTGGGGGTCAGACATCCGCTGATTCTGTGGGGGTCAGTCTTCATGCTGATTCTGTGGGGTCAGACATCCCGCTGATTCTGTGGGGGATCCCGCGATTCTGTGGGTTTTTCATGCTGATTCTGTGGGGGTCAGACATTGCCGCTGATTCTGTGGGGGTCAGCACATCGCTGATTCTGTGGGGTCAGACATCGCGCTGATTCTGTGGGGGCAGACATCGCGCTGATTCTGTGGGGTCAGACATCCCGCTGATTCTGTGGGGGTCAGACATCGCGCTGATTCTGTGAGGGTCAGCCATCCCGCTGATTCTGTGGGGGTCAGACATCCGCTGATTCTGTGGGGGTCAGACATCCGCTGATTCTGTGGGGGTCAGACATCGCGCTGATTCTGTGGGGGTCAGACATCGCGCTGATTCTGTGGGGGTCAGACATCGCGCTGATTCTGTGAGGGTCAGACATCCCGCTGATTCTGTGGGGGTCAGACATCGCGCTGATTCTGTGAGGGTCAGCCATCCCGCTGATTCTGTGGGGGTCAGACATCCCGCTGATTCTGTGGGGGTCAGACATCCCGCTGATTCTGTGGGGATCAGACATCCCGCTGATTCTGTGGGGGTCAGACATCCCGCTGATTCTGTGGGGGTCAGACATCCCGCTGATTCAGTGGGGGTCAGACATCCCGTTGATTCTGTGCGGGTCAGACATCCCGCTGATTCTGTGGGGGTCAGACATCGCGCTGAGTCTGTGGGGGTCAGACATCGCGCTGATTCTGTGAGGGTCAGACATCCCACTGATTCTGTGGGGGTCAGACATCCCGCTGATTCTGTGGGGGTCAGACATCCCTCTGATTCTGTGGGGGTCAGACATCCCGCTGATTCAGTGGGGGTCAGACATCCCGCTGATTCTGTGGGGGTCAGACATCCCGCTGATTCTGTGGGGGTCAGACATCCCGCTGATTCTGTGGGGGTCAGACATCCCGCTGATTCTGTGGGGGTCAGACATCCCGCTGATTCTGTGGGGGTCAGACATCCCGCTGATTCTGTGGGGGTCAGACATCCCGCTGATTCTGTGGGGGTCAGACATCCCGCTGATTCTGTGGGGGTCAGACATTCTACTGATTCTGTGGGGGTCAGACATCCCACTGATTCTGTGGGGGTCAGACATCCCGCTGATTCTGTGGGGGGTCAGACATCCCGCTGATTCTGTGGGGGTCAGACATCCCGCTGATTCTGATGGGGGTCAGACATCCCGCTGATTCTGTGGGCGTCAGACATCCCGCTGATTGCAGCTTCTGCGACAGTGTATATAGTCGGGGCTGCACGGCTCCTTACGCTGCACAGTTGTCCTTTTATACTGTGAATGGCAACTGAACTGCAGTACCCAAGAATGACCACTACACAATGTATGGTGCTGTGCTGCCGTGACCACATACAACGGAGAGTGTTATGTTTCGGTAGCTGAGGAGTGCAGGTAAAAAAGGCAATACACCAGAGCAGTTGGAATCTATGAGATTGCAGTACCCTGACTAACCACCGCAACTAGAGGCAGCCGTGGAGCGTTCCTACGTTGGTCCTAGACGCCTCGTCACAGCCTGAGAAACTAACTACACCTAAAGATAGAAATAGGAAAGCTATCTGCCCCGGAGCAGAACCCCAAAGATAATAGAAAGCCCCCAAACAAGTAATGGCGGTTAGACAAGAAGAAATACTGACACAGAAAGAAAATAGTATGAGCAAACGCTGGGGCCCAAACTAACTAAATAGAAAAGGATAGGAAGGGTACTTACTGCAATCCCAGAAAACCCTGAAAAGCACCAGCTCTACTAATTTCAAAATCACCTGAGATCACACGACCTCTACCACCTAAATTAGTTATCTGGTGTAACCAAAATCAAAACAGCAGCCACTGAAAAAACTGGAAAAAGCAAAAGCACAAACATCAGTGGCTGAACCAAACTGAGAGGGCAAAAGCCCCCAGGAGGGGACCCAAAGGCCCCCACAGAAGTGCAGGACAAAATGCAAAAATATAGCAACAAAAACAAAAAAAAGAAAATGTCTTATCTGTTAGCAGGAGATGCAGACACGACACAGCAGGCTACAAGGGAAACAGGAATGAAGGATTCAGACCAGAACAATTGATCACCGGCAACCCTGATGGGAAGGTGACTCCCTTATATAAGACCAGTCAGTAACACCTGATTCCCAGTCCTCACAATCTTCACTGAACAGACCAGTACCGCTTGTAACCACCAGAGGGAGTCTCTGCTCAGAACTCATCTCAAACCCATTCACAACAGTACCCCCCCCTTGAGGAGGGGTCACCGAACCCTCATTTGAGCAACCAGGTCGGTCAGGATGAGTTCTATGATACGCACGGATGAGTCTCCTAGCATGGATGTCCGAAGCAAACACCCAAGAATTGTCTTCCTGACCATAACCTCTCCACTTAACCAAATACTGGAGTTTCCGTCTAGAAAAATGAGAATCTAATATTTTCTCAACCACATACTCCAGATTGCCCTCAACCAAAACAGGGTCAGGAGGCACAGCAGCAGGAACCACTGGCTCAACAAACCTCTTCAACAAGGACTTGTGGAACACGTTATGGATCTTAAATGTCCCTGGAAGAAGCAAATGAAAAGAAACAGGATTAAGAATCTCAATGATCTTATAAGGTCCAATGAACCTAGGCTTAAATTTAGGAGATGCTACTCTCATAGGAATATTCTTTGAGGACAACCAGACCAAGTCCCCCACTTTAAACCGAGGACCATCAGTCCTATGCCGGTTAGCAAACCGCTGGGCCTTCTCCTGAGAGAGGGACAACCTCTCCACTACCTGGTCCCAAATCTGTTGCATACGCTCCACAACAGAGTCAACACCTGGACAGACAGAAGCCTCCGTCTGTCCTGAAGAAAATCGAGGGTGAAACACAGAATTACAGAAAAACGGAGACATCAAAGTGGCAGAGCTAGCCCTATTATTAAGAGCAAACTCAGCCAAAGGCAAAAAAGAGACCCAGTCATCCTGATCAGCAGACACAAAGCATCTAAGATAAGTCTCCAATGTCTGGTTTGTTCTCTCAGTTTGACCATTGGTCTGAGGATGAAATGCCGAGGAGAAAGACAATTGAACACCCAGTTTAGAACAAAAAGTCCTCCAAAATCTGGAAACAAACTGGACTCCTCTGTCAGACACAATGTTCTCAGGAATGCCGTGTAAACGAACCACGTGCTGAAGGAACAACGGCACCAATTCAGAGGAGGAAGGCAACTTAGGTAATGGCACAAGATGTATCATTTTGGAAAACCTATCACAAATTACCCAGATGGTGGTCATTCTCTGAGAAACAGGAAGGTCGGAAATGAAATCCATAGAGATATGGGTCCATGGTCTCTTGGGCACAGGCAATGGCATCAACAAACCACTAGAGCGAGAGCAAGGCTTGGAGCGAGAGCAAGTCCCGCAGGACTGCACAAATTCCCTGACATCACGAGACAAGGTAGGCCACCAAAAGGACCGACTAACCAAGTCTCTGGTACCAAAAATTCCGGGATGCCCAGCCAATGCGGAACAATGAATCTCAGACATCACACTCTTTTTCCACTGGTCCGGGACAAACAATTTTCCAACAGGGCAGCACTCGGGCCTATCCTCCTGACACCCCTCCAGAGCAAGTCTCAAATTGGGCGAGATGGCGGAAAGAACTACACCCTCTTTCAAAATAACAAGAAGGATCAGATAACTCAGGAGAGTCCGCAAGGAAACTCCTCGAGAGGGCATCCGCCTTAACATTCTTAGTGCCAGGAAGAAAGGAAACCACAAAATTAAAACGTGTGAAAAACAAGGCCCACCTGGCCTGTCTAGGATTGAGTCGCTTGGCAGATTCCAGATAGACCAGATTCTTATGGTCTGTAAGGACCACCACCTGATGTTTGGCTCCCTCCAGCCAATGTCTCCACTCTTCAAAAGCCCACTTCATGGCCAATAACTCCTGATTACCCACGTCATAATTACGTTCAGTAGGAGAAAATTTTCGAGAGAAAAAGGCACAAGGGTTACTTTTAGAGGTCTCTGGATCTTTTTGGGACAAAACGGCACCTGCCCCAATTTCAGAGGCATCAACCTCCACCTGAAATGGCAGAGAAACATCAGGCTGCCGTAGAACAGGAGCAGAAGTGAATCTCTGCTTAAGTTCCTGAAACGCAGAGACTGCCTCAGGAGGCCAATTCACCACATCAGAACCCTTTCTGGTCAAATCAGTTAATGGTTTAACAATAACCGAGAAATTACCAATAAATTTACAATAAAAATTGGCAAAACCCAAAAATCTCTGAAGAGCCTTTAATGAAGTAGGTTGGACCCAATCACAGATGGCCTGAACCTTGACCGGGTCCATTTCAATAACAGATGGGGACAAAATGAATCCCAGAAATGAGATCCTCTGTACGGCAAAAATACACTTTGATCCCTTCACATACAGAGCATTCTCTCTCAAAATCTGGAATACAGTTCGAACATGTTTCACATGAGAGTCCCAGTCATTAGAAAAAATCAAGATATCATCCAAATAAACAATCAGAAATTTGTCCACAAAATCCCTGAAAATGTCATTCATGAAGGACTGGAAGACGGAAGGAGCATTAGTGAGCCCAAAGGGCATCACTAGGTACTCAAAATGCCCTTCAGGGGTATTGAATGCCGTCTTCCATTCATCCCCGTGCTTAATGCGAATAAGGTTATACGCCCCCCTGAGGTCAAGCTTGGTAAACCAAGTAGCGTTTTTCACCCTGGAAAACAGGTCAGAAATCAAGGGTAACGGGTATTGATATTTCACAGTAATATTGTTCAAGAGACGATAATCAATACACGGCCTTAATGAACCATCTTTTTTGGCCACAAAGAAAAAACCGGCACCTAAGGGTGAAGAGGATGGTCTGATATGACCCTTCTCCAATGATTCCTTGATATAAGACCGCATAGCGTCATGTTCAGGTACAGACAAGTTAAAAAGGCGACCTTTAGGGAATTTACTACCCGGCACTAATTCAATAGCGCAGTCATAGCTCCTATGGGGAGGCAAGGATGCAGATTTACTTTCGCAAAACACATCAGAAAAATCAATCAAAAAGTCAGGAACATCCTGAGCCTGGGGGAGGCAGAAAAAACAGGAGTGTTGGTATTAACACATTGGCAGCCCCAACTGGTTACAGACACAGATTTCCAATCCAAAACAGGATTATGAGACTGTAACCAAGGGAAACCCAGCACGATAATGTCATGCAGATTATACAGAACCAAAAATTTGCAGCACTCCTGGTGATCAGGTTCAACCCTCATTATCACCTGAGTAGAAAACTGGGGTTTATTCTCAGCCAAAGGGGTAGAATCGATCCCCAGTAGGGGAATAGACTTCTGTAGGGGTATCAAGGGAAACCCACAACGTTTAGCAAAATCATAATCCATCAGGTTAATAGCTGCTCCAGAATCAACGAAAGCCTGAGCAGAAAATGAGGACAGAGAGCATTTCAGAGTGACAGTTAATAAAAACTTAGTCTGAACACTACCCAAGACAACTGAGCGTGCAAAACGTCTTCCCCGCTTAGGGCAGACTGAAATAGCATGAGAGGCATCACCACAGTAGAAACATAACCCATTGCGCTTTCGAAACCCATGACGCTGTGCCCCAGACACCACTCTATCACACTGCATGGGTTCAGAAGCTGGTTCACAAGGCAACACCATTCCACGCATACTTCTCCGCTCACGCAAACGTCTGTCAATTTGAATCGCTAATGACATAGAATCATTGAGACCAGAGGGGACAGGGAATCCCACCATAACATCCTTTACATTATCTGACAGACCCTTCCGGAAAAGGGCTGCCAAAGCGTCGTCATTCCATTTGGTCAGGACTGCCCACCTACGGAATCTCTGGCAGTATAACTCAGCGTCATCAAGCCCCTGATTTAATGCCAACAAGGCTTTTTCAGCTTGATCAGTGACATTAGGCTCATCGTACAATAACCCCAAAGCCTGAAAAAATGCATCAACATCACTCAAAACAGGATCCCCAGGTGTCAGGGAAAAAGCCCAATCCTGAGGATCGCCGCGCAGGAGAGAGATGATAATTTGAACCTGCTGCGCTGCGTTCCCTGAGGACTTAGATTTTAAGGCAAAAAACAATTTACAATTATTTTTGAAATTCTGAAACTTAGCTCGATCCCCCAAAAACAAATCTGGCATGGGGATCCTAGGTTCCACAACAGGCAACCTAGCAAGATATGCAGCAATACTCTGAACCTCAGTGGCAAGCTGATCCACACGGCCAGACAACTGTGCAAACTCCATTGAGAAAAAAATCCTCCCCAGCACCCAGAGATACAGAGGAAAAAAAAAAAAATGCAACAAAGAGAAAAATATCTCTGACAACTCTGACAACCTTTTTTCTTTCACAATATTTTTTCCCTTCTGTGAGTACCATACAATTTTCAATTTTTAGGCCGGTGATACTGTTATGTTTCGGTAGCTGAGGAGTGCAGGTAAAAAGGCAATACACCAGAGCAGTTGGAATCTATGAGATTGCTGTACCCTGACTAACCACCACAACTAGAGGCAGCCGTGGAGCGTTCCTACGTTGGTCCTAGACACCTCGTCACAGCCTGAGAAACTAACTACACCTAAAGATAGAAATAGGAAAGCTATCTGCCCCGGAGCAGAACCCCAAAGATAATAGAAAGCCCCCAAACAAGTAATGGCGGTTAGACAAGAAGAAATACTGACACAGACAGAAAATAGTATGAGCAAACGCTGGGGCCCAAACTATCTAAATAGAAAAGGATAGGAAGGGCACTTACTGCAATCCCAGAAAACCCTGAAAAGCACCAACTCTACTAATTTCAAAAACACCTGAGATCACACGACCTCTTCCACCTAAATTAGTTCTCTGGTGTAACAAAATCAAAACAGCAGCCACTGAAAAAACTGGAAAAAGCAAAAGCACAAACATCAGTGGCTGAACCAAACTGAGAGGGCAAAAGCCCCCAGGAGGGGACCCAGAAGGCCCCCACAGAAGTGCAGGACAAAATGCAAAAATATAGCAACAAAAACAAAAAAAAGAAAATGTCTTATCTGTTAGCAGGAGATGCAGACACGACACAGCAGGCTACAAGGGAAACAGGAATGAAGGATTCAGACCAGAACAATTGATCACCGGCAACCCTGATGGGAAGGTGACTCCCTTATATAAGACCAGTCAGTAACACCTGATTCCCAGTCCTCACAATCTTCACTGAACAGACCAGTACCGCTTGTAACCACCAGAGGGAGTCTCTGCTCAGAACTCATCTCAAACCCATTCACAACAGGAGAGGGTGCTGCAATCGTCGTGAGGCCGGACCCCCACAGATCTGACATGACTACTCCTAGGATCAAGTCTTGGACATCCCCTCCTTAGTTCTCATTAGAAAATAAAAAGCCGTTACACCCTCGTCCCACTGTGAGGTCGCTCAAACGTCTGCCGGACAATCACATGACATTGTTGTGCCATGTAAGCGCTGCAGCCGATCAGCTGGTTGCTGATTGTCTGCAACGGGTCAACAGAGGCAGGAACATCCTTTTATTTTCCCCCTCATTCCCTTTTTTTTTCTTCTTTTTATCAGATGGATATCGGTTCTAACAAACAGCAAAGAGGAGGCGTTGAACATGGCCTTCCATGACGGTCAGAGCACTGGAGAGAGCAGCCTGGAGGACCTGAGCAAGGCCATCATCGAGGACGTGCAGAAGACGGCAGGAAACGAGGCGTGCTGCGACTGCGGATCAGCCGGTGCGTGCACGCTCGCCTGCAATACTGCTATGTATGATTACTGCCCTCCGCACGAGAAGAGGGCCGCCTCTGGGGGGCTGCGTACACTTTCCTTGAGAGTCCTTGTATCATGGGTGGTCACATACTTAACCCTTTCTCGCACCCATGAGGGTCCGCTTGTGTGGCGTGCACCCCGGGGCCGAGACTGCATCGTACAGGGCAAATGCTGCTGTTTAACCATTTAGATGCCGTCGCCGATCACTGACAGCGGCATTTACAGATGCTGGTTCCCTGTGCGCTTGTGCATCGGTTTTTACCCTATTTTCTTTTTTCAGCTGCAGATGGAAGGAAGAGAGCCACAGTATTCATTACTGATGGGTAGGCGCAGCCCCAGATCAGGATGTCACCTCAGATCAAAAGAGTGCTGACTGGCTGGCCCCTCCAGCTCGGGCTCCTCCTACTCAGCTCCAGTCTAAGATTTGAGGTCCAGAAGGATGGTCGCTGCTAATGCAGCTCCTCAGAAGATTTTATTATTTTATATTCGGACAGGAGACCTGGATCACTAGTTGGTCTAGAGGTCTCAGGGGTACCAGCGCTGCTGTACCCCAACCTCTCCCTTGGCGGATCTGTACTTACTCAAAGTCCCTGCAGAATCCTTGCCGGCCCTGGGGGATGAGGAGAGCTTCCCTGGCGGGACGCAAACCACACGTGCGGTCACTGCGTTCCTCGCCCTGGGGGAAGCATGGGCATAGCGCCAGAAACCCCTGAGGGTCCCTGTGGCGCCTTGGCTGGTGAGTACTCCACACAAATTTTATTATTAATGTGTGAGTGCTTTAGCGTCTGATGGCTTCAGCGCTGCGGTGACAGCGCTATTACATGTTTATCAGTGTATTTCACCAGCCTCTCTCTCCCTTGGCGGATCTGTAACTACATAATGGTCCCTGCAGAATCCTTGCCGGCCCTGGGGGATGAGGAGAGTTTTCCCTGGCGGGGGCGCAAACCACACGCTGGGTCACTGCGCTTCCCGCCCTGGGGGGAAGCATGGGCATAGCGCCAGAAACCCTTAGGGGTCCCTGTGGCGCTGAGCTGATGAGTTTTCCACACAATTTTTATTATAATAATGTGTGAGTGCTTCAGCGCTGCGGTGACAGCGCTACTACTTGTATGTCAGTATGCTTCAGCGTTGCTGTGACAGCGCTGTTACATTGTAGATGTGGTGATCTTTTGTCCGCAGGCAGATAGCTGCAGGACAGAGAGGGAGCAGGAGCGGGGGAGTTTGCGCTCAACATTTGAGCTGGCAGGGGGCGTGGCCTATCTATTCCCGGTCTTTTGAGCAGGAAGACGCGCGCTCTGGCGTTTCTCCTGCGACTCCCTCACTGTGGCGGCCATTACACAGGCTCCTGGGCTCCTCAGACCGCTCCTCTCCTCATAAGACACCACGGCCAGCTGGGTGAGTGCTGATTCCTCACCCTGCAGCGCAGCGATCGCTATCCTGCAGCTGCAGTCTCATTAGAGACATAAAATTGGCTGGGACTCACACTTCATATATATATGTTGTGGTGAGTTTGCAATATTAACCCTTCTGAGGGTTATTTCTACCAGAAAAATTTTTTGACTGAATACCGCTGGGGTAACCCTGCCTGGTGGAGCGTTAACCCTTCAGCATATAAAAAAAAAAAAAGTAAAACCGCATAGTTTTTGCTGGTATTACCGCTTTGGCCTGTTCATACAGGTGAGACATGTCTGAACAGAGTTCAGATGCCGCGGATCACGTCCCAGTGCCATTGCGGCAATCAGATACGCAGACCTCCACAGCGTCTAGCGCTGCGGTCGACAGCGGTGAAAAATTGGACGATATCGCTCGATCGATCAACAACTTGTCTGATCTTTTAGGTCAATATGTGTCTGCTTATTCTTCTCAGAGGAAGCGACGCAGGCCGTTACCGGCCTCTACACGGAGCGAGTCAGATGTATCTGATATTGGGCAGAGTTCCCCTTTAAATTCGGATGGAGAAATATCCGATTCAGATGCGGACGAGCCGCAGGGGCGTTCCTCTATGGCGAAGCGTACGGAGGCATTGATTGAAGCCATGAGAGATATATTACAGTTACCGGAGGAGGTAACTAGTCGTCCTGGTAAATCAGCACGCATGTTCCAGGAGTCCCGTGCTTCGCGTACAACATTGCCAGCTCTGGATGAGCTTAATAGTGTAATAGAGGAGGAACGTCTATGTCCAGATAAGCGTTTTCATGGAACGCATTTCTTTGATACACTTTATCCTTGCTCTGCGGAGTTAAAGGCTAATTGGACTTCTGCTCCTGAAGTGGATGTGTCTTTATCTCAGCTTAATAAATCCTCACTACTCCCTATTAAGGGAAAAGCGAGCTTACAGGAGCCTTTGGATAGAAAAGCAGAATTGGCGGCAAAAGCAAGCTATGAGGCTGCGGGTCATGGATTCCGAGCAGTGCTAGGATCCATGTGTGCTGCTAGAGCTTCTCTAAGTTGGTTGGCACGTCTGAAGACGGAGTTGCACAATGAATCTCCGTTATCTGAGATACGGGAAACTTGTGAATGGTTAGAAACGGCAGCCTGTTATATCTTTGATGCCGGTCTGGATACGGCATCTCTGCTGGCCAAAGCGCAAGCTTCAGCGGTCACAGTCAGAAGAGCTTTATGGCTCAGACAGTGGGCCGGGGACGCAGTTTCCAAACAAGGGTTGTTGGCCTTACCTTACAAGGGTGGCCATCTTTTTGGATCTGACCTCACAGAGCTGATTTCCAAGGCTAAGGCGAAGGAATCAGCATTACCACAACGTAGGGCCATGGCCTCGGTGTCCAGTAGGCCTGGTGTCTATAGTGGTCGGCGGTCCTTTCGGGGCCGAGGACGATCTAGTCACTCCTCGTGGGGATCGGGTCGTCCTTCCTTCTCAGGAAAGAAATCCTCTCAGAAAACTCGCACTTCCTGGAAGCAGAGTTTCCGCCAGGACAAGCGGGAGCTTGACAAGAAGCCCGCAAAGTCTAATTGACGCCAGGGGTCCACTCGAGGATTCTCGAGTAGGGGGTCGCCTGCTTCTTTTCAAGGCGACTTGGATGGCTCGCGTTCCAGATTCCTGGGCAACGCGGATTGTGTCGGCAGGCTATTTCATAGAGTTTGCTTCTCGACCCCCAAATGTTTTTTGTCAGTCTCGCGTTCCGTCGGAACCCGAGCTTGTTGTCGCTCTACAGCGAGAGGTCGAATCTCTGCTACAAAAGGGTGTAGTGATACCGGTTCCGTCAGAGGACCGAGGAAAAGGTTTTTATTCCAACCTTTTCAGCTGCAGATGGAAGGAAGAGAGCCACAGTAATTCATTACTGATGGGTAGGCGGAGCCCCAGATCAGGATGACACCTCAGATCAAAAGCGTGTTGACTGGCTGGCTCCTCCAGCTTGGGCTCCTCCTACTCAGCTCCTTCAGTCTAAAATTTGAGGTCTCAGAGGATGGTCGCTGCTGGAAGCAGCTCCTCAGAAGATTTTATTATTTTTATCGGACAAGAGACTTGGACATGAGTCTGAAAGGTCTCAGGGGTCTCAGCGCTGCTGGACCCCACCTCTCCCCTGGCGGATCTGTATTTTACATAAATAGTCCCTGCAGAATCTTGCCGGCCCTGGGGGACGAGGTTAGCTTCCCTGGCGGGGACGCAAACCGCACACTGGGGTCACTGCGTTCCCCGCCCTGAGGGGGAGCATGGGCACAAGCGCCACAAATCCTGAGGGGTCCCTGTGGCGCTCAGCTGGTGAGTACTCCACAATATATATAAAATGTGTGAGTGCTTTAGCGACTGCTGTGACAGCGCTATTACATGTGTATTAATGTACTATTAGCGCTGCGGTGGCAGCGCTCTGACATGTGAATGTGGTGTTTCTGTGCAATTTTTGTCCGCAGGCAGATGCCTGCAGGACAGGGGGGGAGCAGGAGTGAGGAGTTTTGGCGCTCATATTTTTGAGCCGGGGGGGCGTGGCTTCACGCTTCCCGGTCTTTCATGCAGGAAGCGCGCGATTGCGCTTCTCTTCCGGCTCCCTCAGCACGGCGGCCATTAAAGGGACTCCCGGGCTCCTCAGACTCCGCTCCTCCCGTCTCAGGCACCAAACCAGCTGGGTGAGTGGCATTGTTTCCTCACCCCACAGCGCAGATACATAGCGCTATTCTGCAGCTCGGTCTCACATAGAGACCTTGCTTTCTCTTACAGCCTGCGACATTAACCCCTCTTGAGGGTTTACTTGGCAACAGCTGGGGTAGCTCTATATTTAAGACTTAACCCTTCAGCGTGCGATTTTTGCGTTCACTAAAAAAAAAAAAAAAAAAAAAAACTGCGTTTTTTTCAGGTTTTCTGACATTTGACCTGCTATATACAGTGTGAGGCATGTCGGAACAGGGTTCAGAAGGCGCGGACCATATTCCAGTTCCGCTTCGGCAATCTGGTACGCAGTCCTCCACAGCGTCTAGCGCTGCGGTTGGAGGTCACAGTGATGCAAAATTGGATGCTATCGCCAGTTCTATTAATGGCTTGTCTGACCTTTTGAGTCAATATGTGTCAGCTAGATCCTCTCAGGACAGAAAGCGACACAGACCGTTACCATCCTTCACCCGTAGCGAATCAGATGTCTCTGATTTAGATTGTGGAGAGGGTTCTCCTTTAAGTTCAGATGGGGAAATGTCAGATTCGGACAAGGAGGAACGGCGGGGGCTTTCGTCCCTTGTGAGACGTACAGAGGCATTTATTGAAGCCATGAGAGAGGTTTTACAGTTACCGGAGGTGGTAACTAGTTTACCTGGTAAATCAGCACGAATGTACCAGGAGTATCGTACGTCACGATCAGTCTTGCCAGATCTAGATGATCTTAACAGTGCAGTAGAAAAGGAACGTCTGTGTCCGGATAAACGTTTTCACGGAACACGTTTCTTTGACGCACTTTATCCGTGTTCCACAGAGTCGAGAGATAATTGGATTCCCTCTCCTGAAGTGGATTTTTCCTTATCCCAGCTTAGTAAATCCTCACTGCTTCCTGTTAAAGGGAAGGCGAGTTTGCAGGATCCATTGGACAGAAAAACGGAAATGGCGGCGAAATCAAATTATGAGGCCGCGGGTCATGGATTCAGAGCGGTACTAGGATCCATGTGTGCTTCTAAAGCTTCTATAAGCTGGTTGGACCTTTTACACAAGGCGTGGAAAAATGGATCTCCGTTATCTGAGATGGAGGAGATTTTCGAATGGTTGGACACTGCAGTCCGATATATCTATGATGCAGGTCTGGACACTGCGTCGCTTCTGTCCAGGGCGCAGGCTTCGGCGATCACAGTCAGAAGAGCGCTGTGGCTCAGACAGTGGGCTGGGGATGCGGTCTCCAAACAAG
Source organism: Oophaga sylvatica (assembly GCA_033576555.1). Classification (NCBI taxonomy): domain Eukaryota; kingdom Metazoa; phylum Chordata; class Amphibia; order Anura; family Dendrobatidae; genus Oophaga; species Oophaga sylvatica. Next base: position 430,736,801 of record JARQOD010000006.1, on the reverse strand, counting down.
GTTTGCTGGCCTTAGCTTATAAAGGTGGTCATCTTTTTGGGTCTGACCTCACAGAACTGATTACCAAGGCAAAGGCAAAAGAAGCGACGTTACCACAACGCAGAGCTATGGCTTCTGTGTCTGGCAGGACATATAGTGGTCGGCGGCCCTTTCGGGGCCGAGGTCGATTCGCTCAGTCCTCTTGGGGATCGGGTCGTTCTTCTTTCTCAGCAAAAAAGTCCTCCCAGAAATCTCGCATTCCCTGGAAGCAGAATTTCCGTCACGACAAGCGGGAAACTGACAAGAAGCCCGCCAAGACGGACTGACGCCAGGAGTCCACTCGAGGACTCTCGAGTGGGGGGTCGCCTGCTCCACTTCAAGGAGACTTGGATTTCTCGCGTTCCAGATTCATGGGTAACGCGGGTCGTGTCAGCAGGTTATTTCATAGAATTCTCTTCTCGACCCCCAGACACCTTTTGCCAGTCTCGCATTCCGTCAGAACCCGAGCTTTTGGTCGCTCTGCAGCGAGAGGTCGAATTCCTTCTTCAGAAGGGTGTGGTAATACCGGTTCCGCCAGAAGACCGGGGAAAAGGATTTTATTCCAATCTGTTTGTGGTTCCCAAAAAGGAGGACAAATTTCGTCCGATTCTGGATCTCAAGAGATTGAATCGGCATGTCCACACCCGGAAATTCCGCATGGAGTCACTTCGCTCCGTTGTGGCAGCCCTGTCGCAGAACGATTTTTTGGTATCAATCGACATCCGCGACGCTTATTTACATGTTCCCGTTGGAAGGGCTCATCAACGTTTTCTTCGTTTTGCCATAGGTCGGGATCATTACCAGTTCGTGGCTCTGCCATTCGGATTAGCCTCGGCGCCCAGAGTATTTACAAAGATTCTGGCGCCTCTCATGGCAATTCTTCGAAGACAAGGAATTACGATTCTTCCTTACCTGGACGATCTTTTGATCGTGGCATCCTCGAGGAGGAAGCAGTGACAGCTCGCAATCTGTCTCTTCAGTTACTGAAGGACTTCGGTTGGCTGGTCAATTGGGAGAAGTCGTTTCTGGAACCGTCGCAAGCTATCCTCTTTTTGGGAATGCATTTCGACACGGTACGGGCAGTGGTGTCTCTACCTCCAGACAAACAGTCATGTCTTCTTCGACATGTACAGATCATGAAGTCTTCGATAACAATGTCCCTTCGCAAGTGTATGCGTCTTCTGGGTTTAATGGTGGCGTCCATGGAGGCAATTCCGTTTGCCCAGTTTCATTCCAGAGCTCTCCAAAGGTTCATTCTGAGTCATTGGAATCAGTCGCAATCGCTGGATTGCAGTGTCACCATCTCTCGCAGGGTGCGGGAGTCTCTAGGATGGTGGTTACGTCCAGGAGCCTTATCCCTGGGGAAATCTTTCCTCCCTCCGAAATGGTCGGTCATAACCACAGATGCCAGCCTGACGGGCTGGGGGGGTGTTTGGAACGATTCCTGGATTCAGGGAGTATGGTCATCAGAAGAGACTGTTTTACCGATCAATATCCTGGAATTGAGGGCGATTTTCCTTTGCCTCCAACACTGGACGGTCCCTTTGAGCGGTCTGCCGGTCCGAGTGCAGACAGACAACGCCACAGCGGTTGCGTATATCAATCACCAAGGCGGCACAAGGAGTCCCAGGCTCATGGCGGAAGTGTCTCGGATCCTGATTTGGGCCGAGGCCAGGGTTCCAGCCATTTCTGCAATCCACATCCCAGGGGTTCAGAATGTTACGGCGGATTTTCTCAGTCGCGAGAAGATGGATCCCGGAGAATGGAGTCTTCATCCGGAGATTTTTGCAATGCTGTGCTCCCGTTGGGGAACTCCCCAAGTGGATTTGATGGCATCCAGGTTCAATGCCAAACTACCAGTGTTCATGTCCAGGTTCAAGGACCGGAAGGCTGTGGAGGTGGATGCTCTGGTGGCTCCGTGGGATCAATTCAAGCTGATTTATGTGTTTCCACCGATATCCTTGCTTCCTCTGGTACTGCGTCGGATCAGACTGGAGAGAATCCCGGCTATGTTAATAGCACCAGATTGGCCAAGGAGGACGTGGTTTTCAACGCTAATGTCGCTGTTGGCGGCACCTCCATTTCCACTTCCTCTTCGACCGGACCTGTTGACTCAGGGGCCCGTTTGTCATCCGGACTTGAAGTCTCTGCGTTTGACGGCGTGGCTCTTGAGACCGAAATGTTGACTCGTAGAGGTTTTTCAGCCGAGGTCATTGCTACTCTTCGAGCTGCCAGATGTCCGGCTACTACTAGGATTTACCACAAAACTTGGGAAACCTTCTTTTCGTGGTGTTCGGGGTCTTCACGGAATCCGAGGAAATTTTCCATTCCCAATTTGCTGGCTTTTCTGCAGCATGGGTTAGACAAGGGCTTGGCAGTTAGCACCCTGAGAGGTCAGGTTTCTGCTCTGTCTGTATTATTTCGGAGAGCTATTGCCTCGCGTAGGGACGTGCTTTCCTTTTTTCCGCGGTATAGCTCGTAAGTTTCCGCCGCGGAAGGCACCTGTGTCTCCTTGGCGGCTCAACCTTGTTTTGGAGGCTCTTCAGCATAAACCTTTTGAGCCTATGGACTCTGCTAGTCTTTCTTTACTTTCTTGGAAGGTGGCCTTCCTAGTAGCGGTCACCTCTTTGAGAAGAGTTTCTGAGTTGGCAGCTCTTTCTTGTTCGCCTCCTTTTCTGGAGTTTTTTCCGGATCGTGTGGTGCTTCGCACTCGGGGTGATTTTTTGCCTAAAGTGGTGTCACAATTTCATGTCAACCAGGATATTGTGTTGCCTTCATTCTGCCCGGATCCGAAGAATGTGAAAGAGCGAGCTTTGCACACATTGGATTTAGTGCGGGCCTTGAAGTTTTATCTATCTATTACTCAAGGTTTTCGTAAGACGGACTCCCTGTTTGTGGTTCCAGCAGGTCGTCGGCGTGGTCAACGAGCTTCCAAGGATTCTATAGCTCGTTGGATCCGGTCAGCTATTTTGGAAGCTTACCGTCTTCGGGGTGAATCTTGCCCGATTAAGATTCGAGCCCATTCTACGAGAGCTGTGGCCTCATCGTGGGCTTTTCATCAAGGTGCCTCGGCAGTGCAGCTCTGCCGAGCGGCAACTTGGCGCTCTGTCCACACGTTTACAAAGTTTTATAAAGTGGACGTCAGTGCTTCCGCTGATGCAGCCCTCGGACGTAGGGTCCTGCAGGCAGCTGTAGTTTAAAGTTCTGGATGAACTTGTGTTTAGCGCTGGTTGCGCTTTGTTGTTAAGGTTGTTGGGTTTCTGCCTTTTGTTGGTTTTTTCCCACCCTTATTTTTGAACTGCTTTGGGACGTCCCATCAGTAATGAATTACTGTGGCTCTCTTCCTTCCATCTGCAGCTGAAACACGGATTTTGGTAAGAACTTACCTGTAAAATCCTTTTCAGCGAAGGAAGGAAGAGAGACACAGCACCCTCCCAAGGCAGAAGTGTGTTGATGTTTTCAGATGCAGCGCGACCCTTATCTGATTGCGATATCTGGGCTGAGGTCAGCGCGCTAAGGCTCTGTTCCAGCATCGCCAGCTCATCACAGTAGTCAGGTTCAGTGAGTAGTACCTGGAACTCTGTGGTTTTTAGCTTACTTTGCATGCATAACCTGTATTCTTGTGTTTTCTCTGAAGTTCCTTCAGAAGGGGTTATGTTGCTCCGCTGGTGATCTTGGTTCTTCTCTAAAGCTTTGGTACGACTGAAGGAGCTGAGTAGGAGGAGCCCAAGCTGGAGGAGCCAGCCAGTCAACACGCTTTTGATCTGAGGTGTCATCCTGATCTGGGGCTCCGCCTACCCATCAGTAATGAATTACTGTGTCTCTCTTTCCTTCCTTCGCTGAAAAGGATTTTACAGGTAAGTTCTTACCAAAATCCGTGTTTTATAGTTCCCAAAAAGGAGAACAAATTTCGCCCGATTCTGGATCTCAAGCGATTAAACCGGCATGTCCATGCCCGGAAATTTCGCATGGAGTCGCTTCGTTCCGTTGTGGCAGCTCTGTCACAGAACGATTTTCTGGTGTCAATCGACATTCGAGACGCCTATTTGCATATTCCCATCGGAAAGGCTCATCAGCGCTTTCTTCGATTTGCCATAGGTCGGAATCATTACCAGTTCGTGGCTCTGCCGTTCGGCTTAGCCTCAGCGCCAAGGGTCTTTACAAAAATTCTGGCGCCTCTCATGGCAATCCTTCGAAGACAGGGGATTACGATTCTCCCTTATCTGGACGATCTTTTGATCATGGCTTCCTCGGAGGAGGAGGCGTTGACGGCTCGGGATTTGTCTCTTCAGTTTCTGAAGGACTTCGGTTGGCTGGTCAATTGGGAGAAGTCGTCCCTGGAACCATCGAGGACAATCCTCTTTTTGGGAATGCATCTCGACACGTGTCGGTCGGTAGTTTCCCTACCACCAGACAAACAGTCATGTCTTCTTCGACATGTACAGATTATGAGATCCTCAACGGCAATGTCTCTACGGAAGTGTATGCGTCTTCTAGGACTGATGGTGGCGTCCATGGAGGCAATTCCTTTTGCCCAGTTCCACTCCAGGACTCTTCAAAGGTTCATCTTGAGTCGATGGAATCAGTCGCAATCGCTGGATTGCAGTGTCACCATTTCTCGCGCGGTGCGGGATTCTCTAGAATGGTGGTTACGTCCAGGGCATTCTCCCTGGGGAAGTCTTTCCTCCCTCCGAAGTGGTCAGTCATAACCACCGATGCCAGCCTGACGGGCTGGGGGGGTTTGGAACAATCTCTGGATTCAGGGGGTATGGTCATCGGAAGAGTCTGTGCTTCCGATCAACATCCTGGAATTGAGGGCGATTTTCCTTTGCCTCCAACATTGGACGGTCCCTTTGAGCGGTCTGCCAGTCCGTGTGCAGACAGACAATGCGACGGCTGTCGCGTATATCAATCACCAAGGTGGGACAAGGAGTTCCAGACTCATGGTAGAGGTGTCCCGAATTCTGATTTGGGCAGAGGCCAATGTACCAGCCATTTCGGCGATTCACATTCCAGGGGTTCAGAATGTTACAGCGGACTTTCTCAGTCGCAGAAGGATGGATTCCGGGGAATGGAGCCTCCATCCGGATGTGTTTGCACTACTGTGCTCTCGCTGGGGAACCCCCCAAGTGGATTTGATGGCATCCAGGTTCAATGCCAAGTTACCGACATTCATGTCCAGGTACAAGGATCCGAAGGCGGTGGCGGTGGATGCTCTAGTGGCTCAGTGGGGTCAGTTCGAGCTGATCTATGTATTCCCCCGATATCCTTACTTCCTCTAGTACTGCGTCGGATCAGACTAGAGAGAATTCCAGCTATTTTGATAGCTCCAGACTGGCCAAGAAGGGTGTGGTTCTCGACAATAATGTCGCTGTTGGCGGCACCTCCTTTTCCACTCCCTCTTCAACCGGACTTGTTGACTCAGGGGCCCGTTTGTCATCCGGACTTGATGTCCCTGCGTTTGACGGCGTGGCTCTTGAGACCGAAATCTTGACCCGTAGAGGTTTCTCAGCCGAGGTCATTGCTACCCTTCGTGCTGCGAGATGTCCGGCTACTACTAGGATTTACCACAAAATTTGGGAAACCTTCTTTTCGTGGTGTTTGGGGTCCTCTCGGAACCCGAGAAAATTTTCCATTCCCAACCTGTTGGCTTTTCTACAGCATGGGCTAGACAAGGGTTTGGCAGTAAGCACTCTGAAAGGTCAGATTTCTGCTCTGTCCTTATTGTTTCGGAGAACTATTGCTTCAAATAGAGACGTGCTCTCCTTTTTCCGAGGTATATCTCGTAAGTTTCCGCCGCGGAAGGCACCCGTGTCTCCTTGGCGGCTCAATCTTGTTTTGGAAGCTCTTCAGCATAAACCTTTTGAGCCTATGGTTTCTGCTAGCCTTTCTTTACTTTCTTGGAAGGTGGCTTTCCTTGTTGCAGTCACTTCCTTGAGGAGAGTTTCTGAGTTGGCAGCTCTTTCTTGTTCGCCTCCTTTTCTGGAGTTTTTTCCGGATCGTGTAGTGCTTCGCACTCGGGGTGATTTTTTGCCTAAAGTGGTGTCACAATTTCATGTCAACCAGGATATTGTGTTGCCTTCATTTTGCCCGGATCCGAAGAATGTGAAAGAGCGAGCTTTACACACATTGGATTTAGTGCGGGCCTTGAAGTTTTATCTATCTATTACTCAAGGTTTTCGTAAGACGGACTCCCTGTTTGTGGTTCCAGCAGGTCGTCGGCGTGGTCAACGAGCTTCCAAGGATTCTATAGCTCGTTGGATCCGGTCAGCTATTTTGGAAGCTTACCGTCTTCGGGGTGAATCTTGCCCGATTAAGATTCGAGCCCATTCTACGAGAGCTGTGGCCTCATCGTGGGCTTTTCATCAAGGTGCCTCGGCAGTGCAGCTCTGCCGAGCGGCAACTTGGCGCTCTGTCCACACGTTTACAAAGTTTTATAAAGTGGACGTCAGTGCTTCCGCTGATGCAGCCCTCGGACGTAGGGTCCTGCAGGCAGCTGTAGTTTAAAGTTCTGGATGAACTTGTGTTTAGCGCTGGTTGCGCTTTGTTGTTAAGGTTGTTGGGTTTCTGCCTTTTATTGGTTTTTCCCACCCTTATTTTTGAACTGCTTTGGGACGTCCCATCAGTAATGAATACTGTGGCTCTCTTCCTTCCATCTGCAGCTGAAACACGGATTTTGGTAAGAACTTACCTGTAAAATCCTTTTCAGCGAAGGAAGGAAGAGAGACACAGCACCCTCCCAAGGCAGAAGTGTGTTGATGTTTTCAGATGCAGCGCGACCCTTATCTGATAGCGATTATCTGGGCTGAGGTCAGCGCGCTAAGGCTCTGTTCCAGCATCGCCAGCTCATCGCAGTAGTCAGGTTCCGTGAGTAGTACCTGGAACTCTGTGGTTTTTGGCTTTCTTTGCATGCATAACCTGTATCTTTGTGTTTTTTCTCTGAAGTTCCTTCAGAAGGGGTTATGTTGCTCCGCTGGTGATCTTGGCTCTTTTCCTCAAAGCTTTGGTACGACTGGAGCTGAGTAGGAGGAGCCCGAGCTGGAGGGGCCAGCCAGTCAGCACTCTTTTGATCTGAGGTGACATCCTGATCTGGGGCTCCGCCTACCCATCAGTAATGAATACTGTGTCTCTCTTCCTTCCTTCGCTGAAAAGGATTTTACAGGTAAGTTCTTACCAAAATCCGTGTTTTACCTGCAAAATAAAAGAAGAAAAAGTTTTCCGACTTTATCTCCATAAACATACCGACCGGAAGAAACGCGTTATCAGGTCGTTCGTTCTGCGCAGTCAAATTCAGAATTGTTTGGGTTGTTTTTGTAGGTTTTATTTTCATTATTTTGCCCCTTTTTGCAATTTTTTCCCAACTTTTCAGCCTGTTATTATGGTAAAATGAATGGTATCAATTAAAAATACAAATAGTCTTACAAAAGATTAAAGAATTCCTCCTACAGCTATGGTAATGGAAATGGGCCAAAAGGGTTAATAGGTGGAGCAAATACAAAGGATGCTGTAATGGTAGGCTGAGATTTCCTGCGATCAGCTGTGATCGGCGAGGAAACTAGGCAGTAAGTGTTCAGTTTGCCCACAGCGACACCACTGGAGAAATGAGGTATTACAGTGTCCATTTATATCAATGGTCTGTGTAATGCAGGTCCAGAGCAAAAGGTGTAACTGTTCTATAGGCGATGATCCTGAACGGAAGACCCCCCCACCAATAATGTCGGGTATATGGAAGTCGTCTGGTCGTCCATACTCTGTAGTTCTCGCTTTCTTCCCAGTCTGCCCACGTGGCACAGTTACCATATAATTAGCGATATTATGGCCGGCTTTGTTCCAAGCTCTCGACACTGAGATGTGCACGGCTCACCTACTGAGACCTAAACTCCTATATTATTTGCACATTTTCTCTCCATAGCATAGAAAATTCCACTACTCGCGGCCGAGCATGACGATAATTAGAGCGTTCCATAAATACGGGAGCGTAGCGCTCATTCTTCACCGGGGTGGTATAATTTTCTATAGCTTAGTACTGTAATAACCATAATGAGTATAATTATCCCCACATAACAATGCCACCGGCACATTTACTCCTATGGACGTCATATCCATGGAAAGCTCATCGAAAGATGCAAATACTGCCAATATCCAGTGTAATTTGTGTTGTAATTTCCCACCATTATCAAACTCTCTGCTTGCTGTCAGTGAATGGGGACATTTTCATACCCGTTCCGACCTACCACTTCAGGGTTTTAATATATAGCCTCGGAGGACCCCTGACACGGATAGGCCACGGCATTGTGATTCGTTTGGAGACCCTCGCCAATCATGAGACATAAGGGACGGATGTCTTTTTGATACTTTTTGTGGCTTGGAGCATCAGTGTGCAGCATTGATCTATTAAGGGGTTATCCAGCCCTGTGTCCCCATGATTTCTAGAACTATCAGGATCCTACACTATGCCATCCCTATATGTTTTCAATACCCCTTTAAGTGCACATCTATAGGATAAGCCTCTGTGCTCTATCTCTTTGCTGTGTGTCTGCTGCCACCTGCTGGATGAAAAGGGTCATTTACATTTTGTAATCAGCATCTGATTTATATATAGTTCCTTGTCTGGGGAGTGCAGTATTTCTAACACCCCACTTCTGATTCTTTATTAAGGACGTATAAAGCACTAATGCAAAAAAAAAAAAAAAAAAACCTCAATCTTTAAATATATATATTATATATATTTTTTTTTTTTAAAGATGAGAGAAAAAGAGCAGTGCCTATTGACTATTCCTCTGTATGTGTCTCATTGGATATGAATTTTTGAGGCTGAGCAATATGATCAGAAATAAGATATTCTTCCACACATTGATTGTCCACCTACCATGCTTTACTTTGCAGCTCTGCTTTTTCTTTCTGCTCTGTATAAGCACAGTATAAGTTTACGTGGGAGCTGCAGGCTAGAAGGGGATTTTATTTTTCTTAAATGCACGTATTTTGAGCTAAAATTTTTGCAACTGGGTTTAATTCAAAATTTTGCACCGTTCTCCTTCTACAGTCTCTGTGCTACACTGCCTATTGCTGGCTGCGGAATGAGTTCTCTAAGGATCCATCAGTGAGCTCACTAGGATGGTCTGACGGAGCGTTTGTAACTCTTCTCTGTGGGGGAGAGGCTTTATCTCTATAGGAAGTGGGAATGAGGCTTTATAGGAAGTGGGGGCGAGGCTTTATCTTTATATGAAGAGGGGCGAGGCTTTATTTCTATAGGAAGTGGGGGCCATGCTTTATCTCTATAGGAAGTGGGGGGCAAGGCTTTATCTCTATAGGAAGTGGGGGGCCAGGATTTCTCTCTATAGGAAGTGGGGGCCAGGCTTTATCTCTATAGGAAGTGGGGGGCGAGGTTTTATCTCTCTATAGGAAGTGGGGGGCCAGGCTTTATCTCTATAGGAAGTGGGGGCGAGGCTTTATTTCTATAGGAAGTGGGGGCGAGGCTTTATCTCTATAGGAAGTTGGGGCCATGCTTTATCTCTATAGGAAGGGGGGGCGAGGCTTTATCTCTATAGGAAGTGGGGGGGCCAGGAGTTTATCTCTATAGGAAGTGGGGGCCAGGATTTATCTCTATAGGAAGTGGGGGGCGAGGTTTTATCTCTCTATAGGAAGTGGGGGCGAGGCTTTATCTCTATAGGAAGTGGGGGCCAGCTTTATCTCTATAGGAAGTGGGGTTGAGGCTTTATCTCTATAGGAAGTGGGGGGCGAGGTTTATCTCTCTATAGGAAGTGGGGGCCAGGCTTTATCTCTATAGGAAGTGGGGGGCGAGGTTTTATCTCTCATAGGAAGTGGGGGTCGAGGCTTTATCTCTATAGGAAGTGGGGGCCAGGCTTTATCTCAGAGGAAGTGGGGTTGAGGCTTTATCTCTATAGGAAGTGGGAGGCGAGGCTTTATCTCTATAGGAAGTGGGGGCCAGTCTTTATCTCTATAGGAAGTGGGGTTGAGGCTGTATCTCTATAGGAAGTGGGGTGAGGCTGTATCTCTATAGGAAGTGGGGGCTAGGCTTTATCTCTATAGGAAGTGGGGGCGAGGCTTTATCTCTATTGGAAGTGGGGTTGAGGCTTTATCTCTATAGGAAGTGGGGGCAGGCTTTATCTCTATAGGAAGTGGGAACGAGGCTTTATCTCTATAGGAAGTGGGAACGAGGCTTTATCTCTATTGGAAGTGGGGCAAGGCTTTATCTCTATATGAAGTGGGGGGCAGGCTTTATCTCCAGAGGAAGTGGGGTTGAGGCTTTATCTCTATAGGAAGTGGGGGGCGAGGCTTTATCTCTATAGGAAGTGGGGGCAGGCTTTATCTCTATAGGAAGTGGGGTTGAGGCTGTATCTCTATAGGAAGTGGGGTGAGGCTGTATCTCTATAGGAAGTGGGGGCAGGCTTTATCTCTATAGGAAGTGGGGCGAGGCTTTATCTCTATATGAAGGGGGGCGAGGCTTTAATCTCTAGGAAGTGGGGGCGAGGCTTATCTCTATAGGAAGTGGGGCAGGCTTTATCTCTCATAGGAAGTGGGGCGAGGCTTTATCTCTATAGGAAGTGGGGCGAGGCTTTATCTCTATAGGAAGAGGGGGGCCAGGTTTAGCTCTATAGGAAGTGAGGGCAAGGCTTTATCTCTCATAGGAAGTGGGGACAGGCTTTATTTCTATAGGAAGTGGGGGCGAGCATTATCTCTATAGGAAGTGAGGGCGAGGCTTTATCTCTAGTAGGAAGAGGGGGGCCAGGATTTAGCTCTATAGGAAGTGAGGGCAAGGCTTTATCTCCATAGGAAGTGGGGACGAGGCTTTATTCTCTATAGGAAGTGGGGGCAGGCTTTATCTCTATAGAAGTGGGGGCGAGGCTTTATCTCTATAGGAAGTGGGGGCCAGGCTTTATTTCTATAGGAAGTGGGGGCGAGGCTTTATCTCTTATAGGAAGTGGGGGCTAGGCTTATCTCTATAGGAAGTGGGGGCTAGGCTTTATCTCTATAGAAAGTGGGGGCGAGGCTTTATCTCTCTATTGGAAGTGGGGGCAAGGATTTATCTCATAGGAAGTGGGGGGTGAGGCTTTATCTCTGATAGGAAGTGGGGCGAGGCTTTATCTCTCTATAGGAAGTGGTGGCGAGGCTTTATCTCTCTATAGGAAGTGAGGTCGAGGCTTTATCTCTTAGGAAGTGGGGGCGAGGCTTTATCTCTATAGGAAGTGGGGCGAGGCTTTATCTCTATATGAAGTGGGGGCGAGGCTTTATCTCTCTAGGAAGTGGGGCCATGCTTTATCTCTCTAGGAAGTGGGGGCGAGGCTTTATCTCTATATGAAGTTGGGGCGAGGCTTTACTCTCATAGGAAGTGGGGGCCAGGCTTTATCTCTCTAGGAAGTGGGGCGAGGTTTTATCTCTATAGGAAGTGGGGGCGAGGCTTTATCTCTATAGGAAGTGGGGGCCAGGCTTTATCTCTATAGGAAGTGAGGGTAAGGCTTTATCTCCATAGGAAGTGGGGGCGAGGCTTTAATCTCTATATGAAGTGGGGGCAGGCTTTATCTCTCTAGGAAGTGGGGGCAGGCTTTATCTCTATAGGAAGTGGGGGCAGGCTTTATCTCTGTATAGGAAGTGGGCGAGGCTTTATCTCTATAGGAAGTGGGGCTAGTCTTTATCCATAGGAAGTGGGTGCGAGGCTGTATCTCTATAGCAAGTAGGGGGCCAGGCTTTATCTCTATAGGAAGTGGGGGCGAGGCTTTATCTCTCTATAGGAAGTGTGAGCGAGTCTTTATCTCTATAGGAAGTGCGAGGTCAGGCTTTATCTTTATAGGAAGTGGGGGCCAAGCTTTATCTCTATAGGAAGTGCGGGCAAGTCTTTATCTCTATAGCAAGTGGGGGGCAGGCTTTATCTCTATAGGAAGTGGGGAGCGAGGCTTTATCTCTATAGAAGTGGGAGCAAGGCTTTATCTCTATAGGAAGTGGGACCCAGGCTTTATCTCTATAGGAAGTGGGGGCCAGGCTTTATCTCTATAGGAATGGGGGCGAGGCTTTATATCTATAGATAGTGGGGGGCGAGGCTTATCTCTCTATAGGCAGTGGGGGCCAGGCTTTATCTCTATAGGAAGTGGGGGCGAGGTTTATATATCTATAGGAAGTGGGGGGCGAGGCTTTATTCTCTATAGGAAGTGCGGGCCAGGCTTTATCTCTATAGGAAGTGGGGGCGAGGCTTTATATCATAGGAAGTGGGGGCGAGGCTTTATCTCTCTATAGGAAGTGAGGTTGAGGCTTTACTTCTATAGGAAGTGGAGGCGAGGCTTTATCTCTATAGGAAGTGGGGGCCAGGCTTTATCTCTATAGGAAGTGGGGTCGAGGCTTTATCTCTATAGGAAGTTGGGGGCGAGGCTTTATCTCTCTAGGAAGTGGGGGCCAGGCTTTATCTCTTAGGAAGTGGGGGCGAGGTTTTATCTCTATAGGAAGTGGGGGCGAGGCTTTATCTCTATAGGAAGTGGGGGCCAGGCTTTATCTCTATAGGAAGTGAGGGTAAGGCTTTATCTCCATAGGAAGTGGGGGCGAGGCTTTATCTCTATATGAAGTGGGGGCAAGGCTTTATCTCTCTAGGAAGTGGGGGCGAGGCTTTATCTCTATAGGAAGTGGGGGCGAGGCTTTATCTCTGTATAGGAAGTGGGAGCGAGGCTTTATCTCTATAGGAAGTGGGGGCTAGTCTTTATCCATAGGAAGTGGGTGCGAGGCTGTATCTCTATAGCAAGTAGGGGGCCAGGCTTTATCTCTATAGGAAGTGGGGGGGCGAGGCTTTATCTCTCTATAGGAAGTGTGAGCGAGTCTTTATCTCTATAGGAAGTGCGAGGTCAGGCTTTATCTTTATAGGAAGTGGGGGGCCAAGCTTTATCTCTATAGGAAGTGCGGGCAAGTCTTTATCTCTATAGCAAGTGGGGGGCCAGGCTTTATCTCTATAGGAAGTGGGGGAGCGAGGCTTTATCTCTATAGGAAGTGGGAGCGAGGCTTTATCTCTATAGGAAGTGGGACCCAGGCTTTATCTCTATAGGAAGTGGGGGCCAGGCTTTATCTCTATAGGAAGTGGGGGCGAGGCTTTATATCTATAGATAGTGGGGGGCGAGGCTTTATCTCTCTATAGGCAGTGGGGGCCAGGCTTTATCTCTATAGGAAGTGGGGCGAGGTTTTATATCTATAGGAAGTGGGGGGCGAGGCTTTATTTCTCTATAGGAAGTGCGGGCCAGGCTTTATCTCTATAGGAAGTGGGGGGCGAGGCTTTATATCTATAGGAAGTGGGGGCGAGGCTTTATCTCTCTATAGGAAGTGAGGTTGAGGCTTTATCTCTATAGGAAGTGGAGGCGAGGCTTTATCTCTATAGGAAGTGGGGGCCAGGCTTTATCTCTATAGGAAGTGGGGTCGAGGCTTTATCTCTATAGGAAGTGGGGGCCAGGCTTTATCTCTTAGGAAGTGGGGGCCATGCTTTATCTCTATAGGAAGTGGGGCCAGGCTTTATCTCTATAGGAAGTGGGGGCGAGGTTTTATATCTATAGGAAGTGCGGGCCAGGCTTTATCTCTATAGGAAGTGGGGGCGAGGCTTTATATC
>JARQOD010000006.1:430693550-430723089 GCA_033576555.1 Oophaga sylvatica | reverse complement strand
GAGAAGCATCTTATATAAAGGGTGGGAACTCCACAATAGAGAGCTGCCAAGTAACGTGTATTTATTGGTTAGTTTCAGTGGAACTAGTGAGTTGTTAGGTCCCTTGGTGTGTGTGGCCAGCGCCTGAACCTCGACCCCTGGTCCGTGTGTGGCCAGCGCCTGAACCTCGTCCCCTGGTCGTGTGTGGCCAGCGCCTGAACCTCGACCCCTGGTCCGTGTGTGGCCAGCGCCTGAACCTCGTCCCCTGGTTTGTGTGTGGCCAGGCCTGAACCTCGTCCCCTGGTCCGTGTGTGGCCAGCGCCTGACCTAGTCCCGCCTGGCCCGTGTGTGGCCAGCGCCTGAACCTCGTCCCTGGTTTGTGTGTGGCCAGCGCCTGAAACTCGTCCCCTGATCCGTGTTTGGCAAGCGCCTGAACCTCGTCCTCTGGTCTGTGTGTGGCCAGCGCCTGAACCTCGTCCACTGGTCCGTGTGTGGCCAGCGCCTGAACCTCGTCCCCTGGTCTGTGTGTGGCCAGCACCTGAACCTCCTCCCCTGGTCCGGTTGTGGCCAGCGCCTGAACCTCGTCCCCTGGTCTGTATGTGGCCAGTGCCTGAACCTCCTCCCCTGGTCTGTGTGTGGCCAGCGCCTGAACCTCCTCCCCTGGTCCGTGTGCGGCCAGCGCCTGAACCTCGTCCCCTGGTCCGTGTGTGGCCAGCGCCTGAACCTTGTCCCCTGGCTCGTGTGTGGCCAGCGCCTGAACCTCGTCCCCTGGCCCGTGTGTGGCCAGCGCCTGAACCTCGTCCCCTGGTCCTTGTGTGGCCAGCACCTGAACCTCGTCCCCTGGTCCGTGTGTGGCCAGCGCCTGAACCTCGTCCCCTGGTCCGTGTGTGGCCAGCGCCTGAACCTCGTCCCCTGATCCGTGTGTGGCCAGTGCCTGACCCTCGTCCCAGTAGTGCAGAAGTGTAACCGAACCTCCATTCATTCCCATGGGTGCGGTACTGACCTGTAAGACCACTGCTCCGAGAGCGTAAATGGTCCCAGGGGTCAGACCCTCACCAATCGTACAGTGAAATAGAGGCTTAAAATTGTACCCCCAGTAGAAGTGACAATATAGATTAGCAAGTGGCATCCTGGCACGCTTTAGTGGTTGGTAAGTGGCGTGGCATGCTGGGATCTGCAGTTCCCATACAGCGGCACAATCCTCTACAGAGACTTCCGTATTCTGAAATGTCATATGTAATGTCATCTCAGAGAAAGGGGAAGCCGGGTGCGATGGGTGAGGAAGCGCTGGCACAACGCCTTCCTATAAATGCCGTGCAATTATCTCATGTCCCGTCCTGCACGTCTGTGCAGAGCAATGTAATGCGGAGCTGCCGGCAGGGAAAGGGTTACGATAATTTGCATTTACGCACAGGGTACCTATGCAAATCCCCTGGCGGGGACAGTGCAAAGCAGAACTTAGCCAAATGTCAGAAGTAAAAAGTCAGAAAACAGCACCACGTGTCACTGCTCCCCTGACAATGGCTTCAGCAGGCGAAACCGCAAGATAAAGTCAGAGGTGAAAAGACGGCAACGGAGCAGTTTTTTTGCCACCGTGTGAACTAAGCCTAAGAATATGTTCTTTTTGGAGAAGGCAGCACAGACCAACAGAATCCAAGCAGGCGAGTCTCCCCACCATCTAACTCTTATCAGAGTCCCGCTGGAGAGCGTTGTGGAACTCGGCTGAATTATGATTTCTGCTCTGGAGTTCTGAGGTCGCGAAATCGTGCAGTAAAATTCTCAAGGAAGACGCCCGAGACCTTCGCTTCACAAAGTCCGCAGCCTGTCGTGAGCGACGAACCGCAGGCGTGTGGTCCTTAAAGGTGAAGTGCACACATAGTTAAAGGGGAAGCTGAGGTTTTGCTACAATTATATCCAGTCAGGAAAAGCCTCTGAGCGAAACACACTAGCGTTTCCCCTGCGCTGATACATTGTAGCACATACATCAGAGCTTAGGGCCCGGGTTATTTCGCTCACAGAGGATTGTCTGGACCGGATACACAGCTGTGAGACGTCCATCAGACCGCAAACATTTTACCCCTTCAGCGGAGGAGGACGAGGTCATTTTCCTTGGAAAGCAGCAAATTTTCATGCACAGACGGTTAAAAAAAATAAACAAAAAATAAACTAAAAAAAAATGTACAATCCTCGCTCACTGGGAACAAAAATCCCATCCCATTGGCTGCCCCCGATTCGTCAGCGCACGGGGTCTCTGGTGTTTAATTAGCCGTGTCCTCGGGGGGCAGCTCGGGCGCTCGCTGCTCATTAAGGCCGACTTCAAGGAGATGACGCTCGTCAGCGATGGAAAATTTAATAAGCGCATGCATTAATGTCTTCCCTTTCATGCCCGATCCAGGAGGACATTTCTAAAGGTAGCGCTATTGGGTCAGGCCGAGTCGGGGATCACTGTGCAGGGACGGCGCAAATCTACACGGGTAATGGAGACCGCAGAGGGGTCCGCATGGCATGTCAGCGCCTACAAGCATCACGCAGGGCGAGAATGGCCACGCAACGTACGGCCGAGGGACCCGAGGAGGACAATGAGATCAGATTAGGAAATTTTAGGCCAATGAGAGCGAGCGGGGACCCTCGAGAGCGAGCAGAGAGAGCGAGGGGACACACCACGAGAGCGAGCAGAGACACCACGAGAGTGAGCAGAGACACACGAGACGAGCAGAGACACCACGAGAGCGAGGGGGACACCACGGAGAGGCAGAGACACCACAAGAGCGAGCAGGGACACCACGAGAGCGAGCAGGGACCCCTGAGAGCGAGCAGAGCACCACGAGAGGGCAGGACACCCGAGAGCGAGCGGACACCACGAGAGCGAGCAGAGACACCACGAGAGCGAGAGAGACACCACGAGAGACAGAGCGAGCAGACACCACAGAGCGAGCAGAGACACCACGAGAGCGAGGGGAACCACGAGAGAGAGCAGACACACGAGAGCGAGCAGGGACACCATGAGAGCGAGCAGGGACACCACGAGAGCGAGCAGGGACACCACGAGAGCGAGCAGGACACCACGAGAGCGAGCGGACACCACGAGAGCGAGGGACAACGAGAGCGAGGGACACCACGAGAGCGAGCGGGGACCCACGAGAGCGAGCGGGGACACCACGAGAGCGAGCAGAGACACCACGAGAGCGAGCAGAGACACCACGAGAGCGAGCAGAGACACCACGAGAGGAGAGCAGAGACACCACGAGAGAGAGCAGAGACACCACGAGAGCGAGGGGACACCACGAGAACGCGCCGAGACACCATGAGAGCAAGGCGGACACCACGAAGAGCGCGCCGGGACACCACGAGAGCAAGTGCGGACACCACGAGAGCAAGTGCGGGACACCACGAGAGCAAGTGCGGACACCACGAGAGCAAGTGCGGACACCACGAGAGCAAGTAGCGGGACACCACGAGAGCAAGTGCGGACACCACGAGAGCAGTGCGGACACCACGAGAGCAAGTGCGGACACCACGAGAGCAAGTGCGGACACCACGAGAGCAAGTGCGGACACCACGAGAGCAAGTGCGGACACCACGAGAGAGAGCGCCGGGACACCACGAGAGCAAGTGCGGACACCACGAGACCAAGTGCGAACACCACGAGACAAGTGCGGACACTACGAGAGAGAGGGGGACACCACGAGAGCGCGCGGGGACACCACGAGAGCAAGTGCGGACACCACGAGAGCAGTGCGGACACCACGAGAGCAAGTGCGGACACCACGAGAGCAAGTGCGGACACCACGAGAGCAAGTGCGGACACCACGAGAGCAAGTGCGGACACCACGAGAGCAAGTGCGGACACCACGAGAGCAAGTGCGGACACCACGAGAGCAAGTGCGGACACCACGAGAGCAAGTGCGGACACCACGAGAGCAAGTGCGGACACCACGAGAGCAAGTGCGGACACCACGAGAGCAAGTGCGGACACCACGAGAGCAAGGCGGACACCACGAGAGCAAGTGCGGACACCACGAGAGCAAGCGCCGGGACACCACGAGAGCAAGTGCGGACACCACGAGACAAGTGCGACACCACGAGACAAGTGCGGACACACGAGAGAGAGCGGGACACCACGAGATGCGGCGACCACGAGAGCAAGTGCGGACACCACGAGAGCAAGTGCGGACACACGAGAGCAAGTGCGGACACCACGAGAGCAAGTGCGGACACCACGAGAGCAAGTGCGGACACCACGAGAGCAAGTGCGGACACCACGAGAGCAAGTGCGGACACCACGAGAGCAAGTGCGGACACCACGAGAGCAAGTGCGGACACCACGAGAGCAAGTGCGGACACACGAGAGCAAGTGCGGACACCACGAGAGCAAGTGCGGACACCACGAGAGCAAGTGCGGACACCACGAGGAGAGCGCGGACACACGAGAGCAAGGCGGACACCACGAGACCAAGTGCGAACACCACGAGACCAAGTGCGGACACTACGAGAGAGAGCGGGACACCACGAGAGCGCGCGGGGACACCACGAGAGCAAGTGCGGACACCACGAGAGCAAGTGCGGACACCACGAGAGCAAGTGCGGACACCACGAGAGCAAGTGCGGACACCACGAGAGCAAGTGCGGACACCACGAGAGCAAGTGCGGACACCACGAGAGCAAGTGCGGACACCACGAGAGCAAGTGCGGACACCACGAGAGCAAGTGCGGACACCACGAGAGCAAGTGCGGACACCACGAGAGCAAGTGCGGACACCACGAGAGCAAGTGCGGACACCACGAGAGCAAGTGCGGACACCATGAGAGCGCGCGAGGACACCACGAGAGCGACCGGATACACCACGAGAGCGAGCGGGGACACCACGAGACCGAGCAGAGACACCACGAGACCGAGCAGAGACACCACGAGAGCAAGTGCGGACACTACGAGAGCGCGTGGGGACACCACGAGAGCAAGTGCCGACACCACGAGTGCGCGCGGGGACACCACGAAAGCAAGTGCTGACACCACGAGAGCGCGCGAGGACACCATGAGAGCGAGCGGGGACATCCCGCTCCTGTGTATGATTTCTGATCAGATGGACACTTCCTCTACGATCTCTTCCTGTGCCGTTTACCTTCATCTCTGCTAATGATGAATTTTTTTCATGGCTGGCGAATATGATTCTACAGCAGTGAAGACTGGCACAAATGGGAACAGAACATGGCACTGCTATACAAGGCTGACTCGTGGGCCGTGCAGGGTTTGCGAAAAGCTGGGTGATGACCCCGATGAACCTGCACTTTCCAACGGGGAGACTTCTCAATAAGAAAGAATCATTGACATCTCCATAGAATAAGCAGGGGCCGGGGGGCCGCACTCAGGACTTGTCACTTTCTAGGACTGACGAGCGGAGGTTTTCAGGGAAAGGGAAAGAGCCAAGAGAATATCGACAGTGAGCAGAACATTGGCCTCCAGACATCAGCGTGCTGCGGCTCGCCACCGACCTGCACAAGCAGAGGCCCCCGTCACTGAGAGATCACCCCGGCACAGGCCTCTGCTATTCACACACAGCTGGCACACTACCTGAGGAGCTACCAGGCTACCCCCGCACTGCTCTGTGAGGAGCCCCAACGCCCCCCACTGCTGTATGAGGAGCCCCGACACCCCCGCACAGATGTATGAGGAGCCCCGACACCCCCGCACCGCTGTATGAGGAGCCCCGACACCCCACACCAGATGTATGAGGAGCCCCGACACCCCCGCACCGCTGTATGAGGAGCCCCGACACCCCCCACTGCTGTATGAGGAGCCCCGACACCCCTGCACAGATGTATGAGGAGCCCCGACACCCCCACACAGATGTATGAGGAGCCCCGACACCCCCGCAAAGATGTATGAGGAGCCCCGACACCCCCGCACAGCTGTATGAGGAGCCCCGACACCTCCGCACCGCTGTATGAGGAGCCCCGACACCCCTGCACAGATGTATGAGGAGCCCCGACACCCCCACACAGATGTATGAGGAGCCCCGACACCCCCGCAAAGATGTATGAGGAGCCCCGACACCCCCGCACCGCTGTATGAGGAGCCCCGACACCTCCGCACCGCTGTATGAGGAGCCCCGACACCCTCGCACCGCTGTATGAGCCCCGACACCCCCGCACCGCTGTATGAGGAGCCCCGACACCCCCACACAGATGTATGAGGAGCCCCGACACCCCCACATCGAAAGGAAGGAAGGAGGAGGAAAAGGAAGGGAGGGAGGAAAAGAAAGGAGGGAGGGAGGGAAAAGAAGGAAGGGAGGAAGAAAGGGAGGGAGGGAGGAAAAGAAAGGGAGGGAGGGGAGGAGGAAAGGAGGAGGGAGGGAGGGAGGAAAGAAAGGGAGGGAGGGAGGAGGAAAAGAAAGGGAGGGAGGGAAAAAGAAGAGAGGAAAAGGAGGGAGGGAGGAGGAAAAGAGAGAGGAAAAGGGAGGGAGGGAGGAAAAAGAAAGGGAGGGAGGAAAAGGAAGGGAGGGAGGAAAAGGAAGGGAGGGAGGGAGGAAAAGAGAGAGGAAAAGGGAGGGAGGAAAAGGAAGGGAGGGAGGAAAAGGAAGGGAGGGAGGAAAGGAAGGAGGGAGGAGGAAAATAAAGAGAGGGAGGGAGGAAAAGAATGGGAGGGAGGAAATAAGAGGAAAAGGAAGGGAGGGAGGGAGGAAAAAGAACAAATAAAGGAAAGAAGGAAGGAAAATGGAAGCTAAAATAGGAAGGAAAAAGAGGGCAGAGAAAGGGAGGAGAGAATGGGTGGAGAAAGAAGGAAAAAATGAAAGACGGAAGGAAGAAGGTGAGGATGGATGGACAGAGTTGGGGCGCATTGCTGTGGTGGGTGCAGCAGTGGGTGCAGCTGGTGGGCATGGTGAGGTCAGGCTGCTGTGAATGATGTACAAAAATTAAAAAAAAAAAAAAAACAGAAAATTAAAATTCCAGAAGAGGAATGCAAAAAAA
This sequence comes from Oophaga sylvatica, assembly GCA_033576555.1. NCBI lineage: Eukaryota > Metazoa > Chordata > Amphibia > Anura > Dendrobatidae > Oophaga > Oophaga sylvatica. The sequence goes on along the minus strand of JARQOD010000006.1, from coordinate 430,716,144 downwards.
TGTAAAGGTTACTGCACAGAGGAGCATGGTAAATGGAGAAGAACTGAAGTAATTGCCTTCTGCTATGGTCTGTGAATGTAACCGCAGCTGTCAGACGCAGGCCGGGAACATCCCAGAGCAAGGGGCCGCGGACCCTGCACATATACTAGTGTCAGGACGTTCACAGAGCCGATGGTGGCGAGTCGCACCTGCCAGTGCACAGTATCTGATGTGTAACCCACAATGCTAGGCAACAGGACAAAACAGAAATAAATAGGAACAGCACCACACTTCTCCGTGGCTTTGTCAGGTATTGCAGAATTCAGCAATCGATCGTATGGGATGACTTTTGGGAATAACCCTTTAAGTCAGTCCTGTCCCTGGACAAAACTCCACATATGCGGGGTGGGGGTGAGGGGGTGCAGAAGCGAGAAAAAAGGCACCCAAGCCACAGCCAAACAAAAACCACTGCAGAATTCTGAATGCAGCTCTGGAGGAGGTGAGAAAATGTCATGCTGACTACAGGAAAAAAATATTATTCTACATTACAGAACACAATTAGAAAGCGACAGCAGCCCCCCGAGTCCTCCGCCGGCGGTATGACCGGGCGCTCGGGATAAGTCTAGGCTCTGCCACAGAGAGAGCTGCAAACAGTAAACCAGCCGATCGCTCCCCTGATATGACCTCTTCCCATGCAGTGTGTATCAGCGGCACTAACACATGGCTGACCTAATTAATCCCCCCCGCTCGTTATACACATCACTAGATCAATACACTGCACCCAGGGACGGACGCCAGAGGCCGCGGGCGACTCCCGATCACCCGCAGCACACAAAGTCAATAGCGCAACCCCGGGATGAAACAGCGGCACATGTACTGGGCTCAGCAATGCAATGTGCTGGGATGTAACGTGTATACCGCACTCTACACAGTACCGAAGTGCTACAGCAATTCAGGAAACTGCTGAAAGGAAAAAAGGCAGTGTGTCCCATAATCCAAAAAATTTACTTTTCATAAAAAATATCCAGACCCTCCATAGTCTCACTGCTCTTACAGTAAAGAATCCATAGTTCACTGCTCTTACAGTAAAGAATCCATAGTTCACTGCTCTTACAGTAAAGAATCCATAGTCTCACTGCTCTTACAGTAAAGAATCCATAGTCTCACTGCTCTTACAGTAAAGAATCCATAGTCTCACTGCTCTTACAGTAAAGAATCCATATCTCACTGCTCTTACAGTAGAGAATCCATAGTCTCACTGCTCTTACAGTAAAGAATCCATAGTCTCACTGCTTACAGTAAAGAATCCATAGTCTCACTGCTCTTACAGTAAAGAATCCATAGTCTCACTGTCTTACAGTAAAGAATCTATAGTCTCACTGCTCTACAGTAAAGAATCCATAGTCTCACTGCTCTTACAGTAAAGAATCCATAGTCTCACTGCACTAACAGTAAAGAATCCATAGTCTCACTGCTCTTACAGTAGAGAATCCATAGTCATCACTGCTCTTACAGTAAATAATCCATAGTACTCACTGCTCTTACAGTAAGAATCCATAGTCTCACTGCACTTACAGTAAGAGATCCATAGTCTCACTGCACTAACAGTAAAGAATCCATAGTCTCACTGCTACTTACAGTAAAGAATCCATAGTCTCACTGCTCTTACAGTAAAGAATCCATAATCTCACTGCTCTTACAGTAGAGAATCCATAGTCTCACTGCTCTTACAGTAGAGAATCCATAGTCTCACTGCTCTTACAGTAAAGAATCCATAGTCTCACTGATCTTACAGTAAAGAATCCATAGTCTCACTGCTCTTACAGTAGAGAATTCATGATCTCACTGCCCTTACAGTAGAGAATCCATAGTCTCACTGCTCTTACAGTAGATGAATCCATAATCTCACTGCTCATACAGTAAAGAATCCATAGTCTCACTGCTCTTACAGTAAATAATCCATAGTATCACTGCTCTTACAGTAAATAATCCATAGTATCACTGCTCTTACAGTAAATAATCCATAGTCTCACTGATCTTACAGTAAAGAATCCATAGTCTCACTGCTCTTACAGTAAATAATCCATAGTATCACTGCTCTTACAGTAAATAATCCATAGTCTCACTGATCTTACAGTAAAGAATCCATAGTCTCACTGCTCTTACAGTAGAGAATTCATGATCTCACTGCTCTTACAGTAGAGAATTCATAGTCTCACTGCTCTAACAGTAGAGAATCCATAGTCTCACTGCTCTTACAGTAAATAATCCATAGTCTCACTGCTCTTACAGTAGAGAATTCATAGTCTCACTGCTCTTACAGTAGAGAATCCATAGTCTCACTGCTCTTACAGTAGAGAATCCATAGTCTCACTGCTCTTACAGTAAAGAATCCATAGTCTCACTGCTCTTACAGTAAATAATCCATAGTCTCACTGCTCTTACAGTAAAATCCATAGTCTCACTGCTCTTACAGTAGAGGATCCATAATCTCACTGCTCTTACAGTAAAAAATCCATAACCGCACCACTGTTAAGGCTGTTGGTCACTTTTGCAGGCCTAAGTGAATACAGATCATTATACAGATCTCTGTACTGTTTCTTCATACTACACAATTATTAGATCACCCCTCTGAGTCTCAGTTTTTCCAATCTGAATAATCCCAAGTTTGATTCTGCAGTCCACCCACCCCCTTAAAGGAAATCTGTCATCAGGTTTTTTCTATGTAATCTGAGGGCAGCATGATGTAGGGGCAGAGATCCTGATTCCAGCGATGTGTCACTTTCTGGGCTGCAACAGTGAGTCGCTCTTCTCTGCCCCCGCTCTAGTTCAGGTAACTTTCAATAACAACTTGGTCACACAAGAATACGCAAACCAAAAAACACTACTTAAAACGCCTGCAAAAAAGCGGGGGGTTATCCTGCAGCCCACTGACAACCAAGATGACAGGCAGGAGACTTCACACCGTGGTAGTCAGCCTGCCTACACGCATGGTGACGCTGTCAGATGTAGCAGAGCTAAGTATGAACTGTTTTTCATGGTGCTGTTCTCTTAACCACAATGAATGAAACAGGGGCTGCACAACAAACTCAGCTCTGCTACATCAGGAGAAACAGCTGTGTATAATTGCACTCACTGTCCGGCTACACGGAGCCCATGTCCCTGCGAGGACCCCGCACTAATCCATTTATCTAAGCAGAGTTAAAACCATCCAGTCAGTGACACAATGGTGGAGATAATGATCGCAGGGCAACACCACGGCAGTAACAGGATGAGCCGGAGCTATGGACACCATCATCTATAACGGAAGGGGAGCGCTCCACGCCGACAGCGCCGCACAAGAGAGAGGAGCACTCCACAACAGCTGTACCGCACCAAGAAGGGGAGCGCTCCACGCCGACAGCGCCGCACAAGGGAGAGGAGCGCTCCACAACGGCTGTACCGCACCAAGAAGGGGAGAGCTCCACGCCGACAGCGCTGCACAAGGGAGAGGAGCGCTCCACAACGGCTGTACCGCACGAAGGAGAGCACTCCACGCCGACAGCGCCGCACAAGGGAGAGGAGCGCTCCACAACGGCTGTACCGCACAAAGAAGGGGAGCGCTCCACGCCGACAGCGCCGCACAAGGGAGAGGAGCGCTCCACAACGGCTGTACCGCACGAAGGAGAGCGCTCCACGCCGACAGCGCCGCACAAGGGAGAGGAGCGCTCCACAACGGCTGTACCGCACGAAGAAGGGGAGCGCTCCACGCCGACAGCGCCGCACAAGAGAGCGGAGCGCTCCACAAAGGCTGTACCGCACGAAGCAGGGGAGCGCTCCACGCTGACAGCGCCGCACAAGGGAGAGGAGCGCTCCACAACGGCTGTACCGCACGAAGAAGGGGAGCGCTCCACGCCGACAGCGCCGCACAAGGGAGAGGAGCGCTCCACAATGGCTGTACCGCACGAAGCAGGGGTGCTCCCACGCCGACAGCGCCGCACAAGGGAGAGGAGCGATCCACAACGGCTGTACCGCACGAAGAAGGGGAGCGCTCCACGCCAACAGCGCCGCACAAGGGAGAGGAGCGCTCCACAACGGCTGTACCGCACGAAGAAGGGAGCGCTCCACGCCGACAGCGCCGCACAAGGGAGAGGAGCGCTCCACAACGGCTGCACTGCACGAAGAAGAGGGGCACTCCACGCCGACAGCGCCGCACAAGGGAGAGAAGCGCTCCACAAAGGCTGTACCGCACGAAGAAGGGGAGCGCTCTACGCTTACTATACTGCACAAGAGAGAGAAGCGCTCCACAAAGGCTGTACCGCACGAAGAAGGGGAGCGCTCTACGCTTACTATACTGCACAAGGGAGAGGGGCGCTCCACAAAGGCTGTACCGCACGAAGAAGGGGAGCGCTCTACGCTTACTATACTGCACAAGGGAGAGGAGCGCTCCACAAGGCTGTACGCACGAAGAAGGGGAGCGCTCCACGCTTACTATACTGCACAAGGGAGAGGGAGCGCTCCACAACGGCTGTACCGCACGAAGAAGGGGAGCACTCCACGCCGACTATACCGCACAAGGGAGAGGAGCGCTCAACGCCTGTACCGCACGAAAAAGGGGAGCGCTCCACGCCGACTATACAGTACTGCACAAGGGAGAGGGGCGCTCCACAACGGCTGTACCGCACGTAGAAGGGGAGCGGCTCCACGCCGACTATACTGCACAAGGGAGAGGAAGCACTCAACGGCTGTACCGTACGAAGAAGTGGAGCGCTCAACGCCGACTATAGTGCACAAGGAAGGGGAGAGCTCCACAATGGCTGTACCGCACGAAGAAGGGGAGCGCTCCATGCCGACTATACTGCACAAGGAGAGGAGCGCTCAACGGCTGTACCGCACGAAGAAGGGGAGCGCTCAACGCCGACTATGCTGCACGAGAAAGGGGAGCACTCCACACCGGCTGAACCAAACGAGGAAGGGGAGCGCTCCACGCCGAATATGCTGCACAAGGAAAGGGAGCGCTCCTCGCCAACTATGCTGCACGAGAAAGGGGAGCGCTCCACGCCGAATATGCAAGAGGAAGGGGAGCGCTTTAAACCGAATATGCAAGAGGAAGGGGAGCGCTTTAAACCGAATATGCAAGAGGAAGGGGAGCGCTCCACATCGAATATGCAAGAGGAAGGGGAGCGCTCCACGATGAATATGCAAGAGGTAGGGGAGCGCTCCACACCGAATATGCAAGAGGAAGGGGAGCACTCCACGCCGAATATGCAAGAGATAGGGGAGCACTCCATGCCGAATATCAAGAGGTAGGGGAGCACTCCACCCCGAATATGCTGCACGAGAAAGGGGAGCACTCCACACCGGCTGAACCACATGAGAAAGGGGAGAGCTCCACGCCGAATATGCTGCACAAGGAAGGGGAGCGCTCCACGCCGAATATGCAAGAGGAAGGGGAGCACTCCACGCCGTACATGCCGCACGAGGAAGGGGAGCGCTCCACGCCGACTATGCTGCATGAGGAAGGGGAGCGCTCCACGCCGAATATGCCATACGAGGAAAGGGAGCGCTCCACGCCAAATATGCCGCACGAGGAAGGGGAGCGCTCCACGCCGATAATGCCATACGAGGAAGGGGAGCGCTCCACGCCGAATATGCTGCACAAGGAAGGGGAGCGCTCCACGCAGACTATGCTGTACGAGAAAGGGGAGCACTCCACGCCGACTATGCAAGAGGAAGGGGAGCACTCCACGCGGGATGAACCACACAAGGAAGAGGAGCGCTCCACGCCAAATATGCTGCACAAGCAAAGGGAGCGCTCCACGCCAAATATGCTGCACGAGGAAGGGGAGCGCTCCACGCCAAATATGCAAGAGGAAGGGGGGCACTCCACGCCGAATATGCCGCATGAGGAAGGGGAACGCTCCACGCCTAATATGCAAGAGGAAAGGGAGCACTCCACACTGAATATGCTGCACAAGGAAGGGGAGCGCTCCACACCGGCTATGCAGCATGAGAAAGGGGAGCACTCCACGCCGGCTGAACCACATGATGAAGGGGAGAGCTGCATGCCGACTATGCTGCACAAGGAAGGGGTGAGGGGAGCGCTCCACGCTGATATGATGCACGAGGAAGGGGAGCGCTCCACGCTGATATGATGCACGAGGAAGGGGAGCGCTCCACGCTGATATGATGCACGAGGAAGGGGAGCGCTACCTCTCACACCCGGTCTGTGACGCCACACATTGACAACTTAAGAGTTGTTTGGTAACAGATCTTCAATAACTTTCTATATTGTTGAGACTTCTATCTGGAAACAGTCCACAAGCTGCTGCTGACAGATCACTTGCTTTATAAACACGGCAATACATTTTTCTGCAGTCAGTGGTAAATCCAGATTTTTCTCTGTAATGGAGGCGCTCCGGGCACCGGGTTTTCCCATTCACAGCAAGCAAATGTCTCGAGGAAATGCTAGATGACCCAATATGGAACGGTTAGGGTTAATGGCTCAGCTCCTTTATATACCGTAATTAACAATTTCAACAGATCCAGCACATATAAGTCAGACTATGTGCAGACAGTACAGGGGTCCATCAATGAACCTGATCGTCTTCCTTGGAGGGTCTCCCCTCCCTGCCCTATAATGCTGATCGCTACCCACAAAGGGTTAAGCAAAGCAGATCAGTGGGTCCCATGATCTACATCTAACATAGCATTGCGAGTCAGGATTGTGGCTGCACCGTGCAGCGGCCGAGGCCCGGAGAGCAGCCGGTAATCGTACCTTCCATTTACACCGAGACTTTCAATTAGTATTCATGGCACAGACTCAGACAGCGGCAGCATGACATTATCTGCCCAACATGTAACAGGGTAATACGACGCCTCGCCGAGACTAAGTGATCGGACCAACATCACATGGCAGGTGGCCGAGCCTGGCATCACCAGGGGAAAACTGCTACCAACGCCAGGGAAAGAGCAGACCAGGAGACGCCGTGCTGCCATATGTCAGATAATGGAGACGATACCAGGGGTGATGGTGCATAGGGACCCAGAACAAGGAGACGGGAAAGTACAGGGATATACTGCCCCTATATACAAGGATATAACTACTATAATACTGCCCCCTATGTACAAGAATATAACTACTATAATACTGCCCCCTATGTACAAGAATATAACTACTATAATACTGCCCCTATATACAAGGATATAAACTACTATAATACTGCCCCTATGTACAAGAATATAACTACTATAATACTGCCCCCTATGTACAAGAATATAACTACTATAATACTGCCACCTATGTACAAGAATATAACTACTATAATACTGCTCCTATTTAGAACTCTATAATACTGCCATATAAAATATAACTACTATAATACTGCCCATGTACAAGATATAACTACTATAATACTGCCCCTATGTACAGATTAACTATTATGCCTATACAAGGAAAACTATAATATGCCTTTAAGATTAACTACTATAATACTGCCACCTATGTACAAGAATATAACTACTATAATACTGCCCCTATATACAAGGATATAACTACTATAATACTGCCCCCTATGTACAAGAATATAACTACTATAATACTGCCCCTATGTACAAGAATATAACTACTATAATACTGCCCCTATTACAAGATATAACTACTATAATACTGCCCCTATGTACAAGAATATAACTACTATAATACTGCCACCTATGTACAAGAATTAACTACTATAATACTGCCACTATGTACAAGAATATAACTACTATAATACTGCCCAGTATAGAATAATATATATACTGCTCCTATTACAAAATATAACTACTATAATACTGCTCCTATGTACAAGAATATAACTACTATAATACTGCCCTATGTACAAGAATATAACTACTATAATACTGACCCCTATGTACAAGAATATAACTACTATAATACTGCCCCTATGTACAAGAATATAACTACTATAATACTGCCCTCATATGTACAAGAATATAACTACTATAATACTGCTACTATGTACAAGAATATAACTACTATAATACTACCCTATATACAGAAGAAACTATAATATCTATCAATTAATTATATACTGCCCCTATATACAAGAATGTAACTACTATAATACTGCTCATATGTACAAGAATATAACTACTATAATACTAACCCTATATACAAGAATGTAACTACTATAATACTGCTCATATGTACAAGAATATAACTACTATAATACTGCTCCTATGTACAAGAATATAACTACTATAATACTGACCCCTATGTACAAGAATATAACTACTATAATACTGCCCCTATGTACAAGAATATAACTACTATAATACTGTCCCTATGTACAAGAATATAACTACTATAATACTGCTCTTATGTACAGGAATATAACTACTATAATACTGCCCCTATGTACAAAAATATAACTGCTATAATGCTGCTCCCTATGTACAAGAATATAATTACTATAATACTGCCCCTATGTACAAGAATATAACTACTATAATACTGCACCTATGTACAAGTATATAACTACTATAATACTACTCCTATGTACAAGAATATAACTGCTATAATACTGCCGCTATGTACAAGTATATAACTACTATAATACTGCTCCTATGTACAAGAATATGACTACTATAATACTGCTCCTATGTACAAGAATATAACTACTATAATACTGCCCCTATATACAAGAATATAACTACTATAATACTGCCCAATGTACAAGAATATAACTACTATAATACTACTCCTATGTACAAGAATATAACTGCTATAATACTGCCGTTATGTACAAGAATATAACTACTATAATACTGCTTCCTAATGTACAAGAATATAACTACTATAATACTGCTCCTATGTACAAGAATATGACTACTATAATACTGCCCCAATGTACAAGAATATAACTACTATAATACTACTCCTAATGTACAAGAATATAACTACTATAATACTGCCCCTATGTACAAGAATATAACTACTATAATACTGCCACCTATGTACAAGAATATAACTACTATAATACTGCTCCTATGTATAAGAATATAACTACTATAATACTGCCCCTATATACAAGAATGTAACTACTATAATACTGCTCATATGTACAAGAATATAACTACTATAATACTGCCCCAAAGTACAAGAATACAACTACTATAATACTGCTCCTATGTACAAGAATATAACTACAATAATACTGTCCCTATGTACAAGAATATAACTACTATAATACTGCTCCTATGTATAAGAATATAACTACTATAATACTGCCCCTATATACAAGAATGTAACTACTATAATACTGCTCATATGTACAAGAATATAACTACTATAATACTGCCCCAAAGTACAAGAATATAACTACTATAATACTGCTCCTATGTACAAGAATATAACTACTATAATACTGTCCCTATGTACAAGAATATAACTACTATAATACTGCCCTATGTACAAGAATATAACTACTATAATACTGTCCCTATGTACAAGAATATAACTACTATAATACTGCTCCTATGTACAAGAATATAACTACTATAATACTGTCCCTATGTACAAGAATATAACTACTATAATACTGCTGTTATGTACAGGAATATAACTACTATAATACTGCTGTTATGTACAGGAATATAACTACTATAATACTGCCCCTATGTACAAGAATATAACTACTATAATACTGCTGTTATGTACAGGAATATAACTACTATAATACTGCCCCTATGTACAAGAATATAACTACTATAATACTGCCCCTATGTACAAGAATATAACTACTATAATACTGCTCCCTATGTACAAGAATATAACTACTATAATACTGCTCCTATATACAAGAATATAACTACTATAATACTGCTCCTATGTACAAGAATATAACTACTATAATACTGCCTCCTAGCTGAGAGGTTGTGTGTTTGTAGCTCTCCTGATGTCTGGAGCAAGCCCAGGGAGGGGCCACCCTGGGCGGGGAAGCTCCCAGGCAAGGCCCAGGCTTCTCGGCCTACACTGGGACAAGCCTCCCAGGCCTCTCCTAATGGGAATGTTAATCCCAGAGCCACTGTCAGAGCAGTGAATGCAGCGAGCCAAAGCTGCAGCAGTTCTGTGAAGGAGGAAAAAGCCGTCAGTAAAGTTTTGGGAGGAAAACCTTCTCCAAGTCCAGCAAAGAAGCAAGAAGGAAAAGTGTCAGTCAGCGATGGGTTAATGCACAATGTGAAGTCAGGTAACTCCCCAGTCAGCAAGCAGTTCCTGCTGGGTGCACAGGTGAGATCAGCCCCAGCTGTGCAGATCACCTCTCCTGCTCCCAGGCAGAGACGGACGTCTTTGGAAAGACAAACTATCCAGGAGAACTTACAGCAGCATGGCAGTATGGCGCGGTCAGGACGCACACGGTCGCAGTCAGGTGGCAGCAGTAAAAGTGCTGTGGAGCCTGGAGCCATGAAACCAGCGGTGGTGAAAATTAAGGAGACGTCTGGGTTCAAGCAGCCGGGGACATCGCTGAATGCAGGATCCCAGGAGGAGAGCCACGTGCACCTGAGCTTCAGCTCGCAGAGGAGATCCCAGGACTGGTCAAGAAGTTCGGTGAGTTACAGCAGCAGAAAAACTCACTACAGATGCAGATAGACACTTGCTATAAGCTAAAGGCTATTAATCCCGGGAGTCATGATTTTTATGATGAGACTCTGAACACACTGGGTGTATTGCTGGCAAAAGTGGTGAGGGACATGGACTGCGTCCTAGAGAGGATGGGGCCCCTGGCAGAGACTTATAGGAACCAGGAACTGTTTAATTCACAAAGCAAACTCTGCAGGTTCCAGGTCAGACATTGTCCCAGGTGGACCCCAGAAGCAGGTGCGGCCAGGGCTGCAGCCTGCAAGTTTCTGCTTCCAAAAGGGGCAAATGCCGCACCAGCAGCAGCCTGTAGTACAGATCCCAGCAGACGTACCACAAGTCTCAGAATGCCCAGCAAAACTGCCTGCAGCAGATCCAAAGCAGAAGCATGTAGTGCAGTTTCCAGCAGAGGTACAACAAGTCACAGAATGCCCAGCACAACAGCCTGCAGCAGATTCCAAGCAGCAGCATGAAGGGCACATTCCAGTAGAGGTACAACAAGTCGCAGAATGCCCAGCACAGCCGCCTGCAGCAGATTCCAAGCAGCAGCATGGACATTTTTAGCAGAGGGACTACAAGTCTCAGAATGCCAAGCACCACAGTTGGGCAGTGGACATGTGCCGGTAGTTCCTGATGGTGCCCAGCAGGGCTCTGATGCTGGGGATAACCGCGCTGTATCTGAGGGGTCGGGGGTTTGGGGGAGCACAGTATCTTTGCTGGACGCTGCGCAGTCTGATAGTGACATTGATGTTGATGATAACAATGTGCATGATGATGTCTGTGATTTCCCCCCTTTAATTCCGAGCACACAAGGTGTAGAAGCCCCCCTGCTGCTGACCCTCACCCCGTCAGTCAGTCTAGTGTGACCCCGCAGGTTCCCCCCAGTAATGCCTGGAGTCGTGGCGCTCCGTCCTTCACCTCTGGTGCCAATTATACCGGCCAGGCGTTTAAACGGAGAAACGTCGTGCGTTTCCGGCACAGAGGTGCCAAGGAGGATCTGCCAGATAGAAGGTTTGTGGTCAGGGAGCTCTTGTGTCGCCAGATGGGGTTTGCGCCAGTCAGCATCTTGGCGGTGATTAATCTTCCAGACAGGCAGGGCTATGACGTCAGCTTTAAGCTCATGACTGACCTGGACAGGTTTTGGTCTAATTTCCCCAAGTTTAGAGACTCTGAGGGCTGGAGTAAGTTCAGCTTTATTCCTATCTCTAAGCCAGATACCGTTACGGTTAATCTCATCTTCTGGAATGAGTCTGTTCCCCCGCAGGACATTGTGGTGTGGCTCCGGAGGCATTGTGACCTGGTCTCTGACCTCACCAAAAGCAGAGACAATGATGGTATCTGGACGGGAGGGTGGAGGGTTTTGGTGAAACTGCGCCAGTGCGATAATATCACTGCCCACTTACCCAACTCCTTCTTTATTGGGAGGGAGAGGGGTGTGTGTTTCTATCCTGGGCAGCCTCGTAAGTGCTTCAAATGTGGCAAGGCGGGTCACCTGGCAAATACGTGTACTGTGGTGAAGTGCAACCTGTGTGGGGAGGTCGGCCATGTGGCTGCAGACTGCCAGAACATCAGGTGCAACCTCTGTGGGAAGATCGGTCACCCTCACAGGGACTGTCCTGATGCCTGGCACAATATCTGTAAGGACTATCCTGATGAGGATTTGGTGGCAGGGGCAGAGATTCTGGAGGAGGCAGCTTTACTGTCAGGGGAAATACTGGCCAGACCGGAGGCCCACCAGGGGTCTACTCAGGTGACACCAGAGCAGCAGGGTTCAGAGGGTGTACAGGGAAGTATGGAGGTTGTCCCTCAGGGGCAGCAGTCACAGGGAAGCATTACTTCAGTACTACCATCTGTGTCTCAGACTAAAAGGAAGAAAAAGGACAAGACCTCCCGTAAACCTGAGAAGGAGTATGACACTGGCCAAGGAGCCAGGAAGAAGGTCCAGAGTTCTGCAGGTGTAATGGACTTATCTAATAGGTTTGGTGTTCTGTCTGAGTCTGACGGTGATTTTGAGGATGACCTTAGAAGAATTGACGCAGAGTTTGATAGGGACGTAGAGGACTGTCCTCCGCCCAAGCGGAAGCCATTACCTGAGGGCTCTCGGGTAGAGTCTGAAATGGAGACCAGTGGTGACCAGAATAACTCCGACTCAGATCTGTGACGCTGTCAACCACATAATGTCCGACCCAGATAGATAAAATCATTAGGAAATGTTAAGTTATGGAAGGATGTGTCACTGGGTTGAAATATGATGTTTTTTTTTTTTTTCCAACCAGGTGTATGGACTCTTTAAGATAATTTTATATGTATAATCCGGATATGTAATGTATGTACAATCCAAGTGAATGTAGTTTTGTATTACTGGAGGAATGTCAGTATATTTGTATTTGTTTGGTTTTTACAATAAAAATTGCCCCTATGTACAAGAATATAACTGCTATAATGCTGCTCCCTATGTACAAGAATATAATTACTATAATACTGCCCCTATGTACAAGAATATAACTACTATAATACTGCCCCTATGTACAAGAATATAACTACTATAATACTGCCCCTATGTACAAGTATATAACTACTATAATACTGCTCCTATGTACAAGAATATAACTACTATAATACTGCCCTTATGTACAAGAATATAACTACTATACTACTCCTATGTACAAGAATATAACTGCTATAATACTGCCGTTATGTACAAGAATATAACTACTATAATACTGCTCCTAATGTACAAGAATATAACTACTATAATACTGCTCCTATGTACAAGAATATGACTACTATAATACTGCCCCAATGTACAAGAATATAACTACTATAATACTACTCCTAATGTACAAGAATATAACTACTATAATACTGCTCCTATGTACAAGAATATGACTACTATAATACTGCCCCAATGTACAAGAATATAACTACTATAATACTACTCCTAATGTACAAGAATATAACTACTATAATACTACTCCTATGTACAAGAATATAACTACTATAATACTGCTCCTATGTACAAGAATATATTATAATTCTGCTCCTATGTACAAGAATATAACTACTATAATACTGCTCCTATATACAAGAATATAACTACTATAATACTGCTCCTATATACAAGAATAACTACTATAATACTGCTCCTATATACAAGAATATAACTACTATAATACTACCCTAATGTACAAGAATAAAACTACTATAATCCTGCCCCTATATATAAGGAAATAACTACTATAATACTGCCCCATACGTACAAGAATATAACTGCTATAATACTGCCCCTACGTACAAGAATATAACTACTATAATACTGCCCCTATGTACAAGAATATAATTACTATAATACTGCCCCTATGTACAAGAATATAACTACTATAATACTGCTCCTTATGTACAAGAATATAACTACTATAATACTGCCCCTATATACAAGGATATAACTACTATAATACTGCCCCCTATGTACTAGAATATAACTACTATAATACTGCTTCTATGTACAAGAATATAACTACTATAATACTGCCCCTATGTACAAGAATATAACTACTATAATACTGCCCCTATGTACAAGAATATAACTACTATAATACTGCTCCTATGTACAAGAATATAACTACTATAATACTGCTCCTATGTACAGGAGGTGTATACACAATCACAGTAACGAATCAGTGTACATGTATACAAGTGTATTACAGTACAGTAATATAGACTGTGAGTCGCTATACATCATCTATACCTAGAAATATATGCCAGATCCCCATTCCCGCGGGATCTGTGACATCAGTGACACTTTGCCAGCTTTACCAAGCACTGAACCTATTACTGTACGGTAGAGTTCAGCACAGATAAACAGCATCACAGAGTGGCACCAAATGGCGGTGCTTAGGATGGAGGACGCATTCTGTGGAAACTCAGCTCCTAACAAGGGGCTGATACGTTGAGGTTACAGTAGGATGGCACATCTACAAGCAGCGGCAGCAGATACGCATGAACTTGTAAGCAAATTTATGGTGAAAGTGGCACAGGTGTGACCATGCCACGAGTGGTGAGGGATCAGTCAGATCTATGGGCTCGATGAGATGAGATCATTGGGGTTGGGAGGTGAAGTTGGCACTAGAGAGGCAGAATACAAAAAGTTATACCCAAAGAGCATGAATGGTAAAAATGCCAAGGGAGTGGCTGGAGAAGCAACATGGCACAATGCCCACGAGGCACAGGTAAGGCCAGGGGGAATGCTGGAATCCGAAAAGAAATCCAGAGGTGGCATGGCGGGATCAGGGTGACTGGTGATAAAGCAACGACTGGTAGGATGGCATAGAGGAGCACATCAGGGAAATATCACCAGCGAGGAGGCCACACAGGGCAGGGGTGAAGGACTGACAGGGAACTGGATGGCAAGAAGAGGGGCGGGATGGAATATGGAGCTGGGGAAAAAGACGCTGGCAAGGACGGCGTATGGAAGGGGACCGCCCGGCAGGACTACGTACGAAAGACGGGCCGCCCGGCAGGACTATGTACGAAAGACGGGCCGCCCGGCAGGACTACGTACGAAAGACGGGCCGCCCGGCAGGACGGCGCACGGAATGAGAACAGCCCGGCAGGACGGCGCACGGAAGGAGGACCACCCGGCAGGATGGTGCACGGAAGGAGGACCGCCCGGCAGGACGGTGCACGGAAGGAGGACCTCCAGGCAGGACGGCGCACTGAAGGAGGACCGCCAGGCAGGACGGCGCACGGAAGGAGGACCGCCAGGCATGACGGCGCACGGAAGAAGGACGGCCCGGCAGGACGGCGCACGGAAGGAGAACAGTAAATAAGCTGGGTGACCTGTAGATAGAAAGATATGCAGAGTGGCACAAAAAAAGCAATGATAGGCAAATTGGCACATAGGGATTTGAAGAGTTAAGTGGCACAGAAGTAAGTGATGGACAGAGAAGTGACAAAACAGTGACAACCGGCTGCCACCCAGGTGTCATCACAGGTGAGATTACAATCAGCAAAGATGTAGAGAGAGGGAATGTCATGTAGGCTGCACACGTGGAGTGGTGGGCACACTGGCACAGAGATGGAATGAGAGGTATGCTAGTACATAGGCGGCTGACGCCGACTGGCATCCTGGTGCACAGTGGTGACCTGACGGCGACTGGCAGCATGGCGCAAGGGGGATGACGGGCAGCCTGGCGCAAGGGGGGGATGACGGTCAGCCTGGCGCAAGGGGGGGGATGACGGCAGCCTGGCGCAAGGGGAGGATGACGGGCAGCCTGGCGAAAGGGGTGGATGACGGGCAGCCTGGCGAAAGGGGGGATGACGGGCAGCCTGGCGAAGGGGGATGACGGGCAGCCTGGCGCAAGGGGGGGGATGACGGGCAGCCTGGCGCAAGGGGGGGGGATGACGGGCAGCCTGGCGCAAGGGGGGGGATGACGGGCAGCCTGGCGCAAGGGGGGGGATGACGGGCAGCCTGGCGCAAGGGGGGGATGACGGGCAGCCTGGCGCAAGGGGAGGATGACGGGCAGCCTGGCGAAAGGGGTGGATGACGGGCAGCCTGGCGAAAGGGGGGATGACGGGCAGCCTGGCGAAAGGGGGGATGACGGGCAGCCTGGCGCAAGGGGGGATGACGGGCAGCCTGGCGCAAGGGGGGGATGACGGGCAGCCTGGCGCAAGGGGGGGATGACGGGCAGCCTGGCGCAAGGGGGGGATGACGGGCAGCCTGGCGCAAGGGGGGGGACGGCAGCTGGCGCAAGGGGGGGGATGACGGGCAGCCTGGCGCAAGGGGGGGATGACGGGCAGCCTGGCGCAGGGGATACGGCAACTGGCGAAGGGGGGATGACGGGCAGCCTGGCGCAAGGGGGGGATGACGGCAGCCTGGCGCAAGGGGGGGATGACGGGCAGCCTGGCGCAAGGGGGGGATGACGGGCAGCCTGGCGCAAGGGGGGGATGACGGGCAGCCTGGCGCAAGGGGGGGATGACGGGCAGCCTGGCGCAAGGGGGGGATGACGGGCAGCCTGGCGCAAGGGGGGGATGACGGGCAGCCTGGCGCAAGGGGGGGATGACGGGCAGCCTGGCGCAAGGGGGGGATGACGGGCAGCCTGGCGCAAGGGGGGATGACGGGCAGCCTGGCGCAAGGGGGGGATGACGGGCAGCCTGGCGCAAGGGGGGGATGACGGGCAGCCTGGCGCAAGGGGGGGATGACGGGCAGCCTGGCGCAAGGGGGGGATGACGGGCAGCCTGGCGCAAGGGGGGGATGACGGGCAGCCTGGCGCAAGGGGGGGATGACGGGCAGCCTGGCGCAAGGGGGGATGACCGGGCAGCCTGGCGCAAGGGGGGATGACGGGCAGCCTGGCGCAAGGGGGGGGATGACGGGCAGCCTGGCGCAAGGGGGGATGACGGGCAGCCTGGCGCAAGAGGGGGATGACGGGCAGCCTGGCGCAAGGGGGGGATGACGGGCAGCCTGGCGCAAGGGGGGGATGACGGGCAGTCTGGCGCAAGGGGGGGATGACGGGCAGCCTGGCGCAAGGGGGGATGACGGGCAGCCTGGCGCAAGGGGGGGATGACGGGCAGCCTGGCGCAAGGGGGGGGATGAGGGGCAGCCTGGCGCAAGGGGGGGGATGAGGGGCAGCCTGGCGCAAGGGGGGGGGTGACGGGCAGCCTGGCGCAAGGGGGGGGTGACGGGCAGCCTGGCGCAAGGGGGGGGATGACGGGCAGCCTGGCGCAAGGGGAGGATGACGGGCAGCCTGGCGCAAGGGGAGGATGACGGGCAGCCTGGCGCAAGGGGAGGATGACGGGCAGCCTGGCGCAAGGGGAGGATGACGGGCAGCCTGGCGCAAGGGGAGGATGACGGGCAGCCTGGCGCAAGGGGAGGAAACGGGCGGCCTGGCGCAAGGGAGGATGACGGGCGGCCTGGCGCAAGGGGAGGATGACGGGCGGCCTGGCGCAAGGGGAGGATGACGGGCGGCCTGGCGCAAGGGGAGGATGACGGGCGGCCTGGCGCAAGGGGAGGATGACGGGCAGCCTGGCGCAAGGGGGGATGACGGGCAGCCTGGCGCAAGGGGAGGATGACGGGCGGCCTGGCGCAAGGGGAGGATGACGGGCAGCCTGGAACGTGGTTGGGGTGTGGGGGTGACGGTGAAGAGCAGCCTGGCACAAGGGGGCTGGTGACTGGCAGCCTGGCACAAGGGGGTGACAACATGGAGGCAGGAATACATAGGTGGCTGATCAGCAGGTGGCACACTGTACAGGCTGCTGCCCTCTCTCTGGTCTGGGGGTCCTCACCTGCTGTAACTAGGGCAGGGACACGACAGGGAAGGACGCTCCTCGGGCCTACAGTCTCCGCTGCCGCATCTCCATTCACTGCTTCCTCCTCATTGAAGCTCCCGGCTCTGACACACACACTGCTGCTGCAGCGGCGGCGGGGGCGGACACCACTCTAGTCTCCGCCCACTCCTCCGCCTGCCGGCGACAACGGCTTCACACTAGAGCACCAAGATGGCGTCAGACTCATGACCTTTCCCGGAAATCTTCAGCCTGGCCCCGCCCCTTCTCAGCCACCTTCACATTAGAGCAGAAAGATGGCGCCAGCCCTGTGACGACTGTACATCGCCATATTGTGATTGGCGAACGGCGAATTAAACGCTGGATGGCAAATTAAAGGCGTCACTGATAAAGAGCAATTATTATCACTCATAGCAGTGAGGCCTGTTAGTTATATATCATATAATAGAAAACATAATATATCATGTTATAATTTACCCTTTACATGCCGTTACTGACTTAATTGTGTTTACAATTTTTTTTCATACCAGAAAATATAATATTTCAATAATTATCTATAGTCTAATAGCAATGGCAGACCCTGTGTGATCTACTGTATATAGAGGTGTTATCACTCATTGTACAGGAGGAGGAGGAGGTGAGCTGTGATATCACCTATTGTGAATGGTGGATCCTGTGTTATCTACTGTATATAGAGGTGTTATCAGTCATTGTACAGGAGGAGGAGGTGAGCTGTGATATCACCTATTGTGAATGGTGGATCTTGTGTTATCTACTGTATATAGAGGTGTTATCAGTCATTGTACAGGAGGAGGAGGTGAGCTGTGATATCACCTATAGTGAATGGTGGATCCTGTGTTATCTACTGTATATAGAGGTGTTATCAGTCATTGTACAGGAGGAGGTGAGCTGTGATATCACCTATTGTGAATGGTGGATCCTGTGTTATTCTGTATATAGAGGTGTTATCAGTCATTGTACAGGAGGAGGTGAGCTGTGACATCGCCTATTGTGAATGGTGGATCCTGTGTTATCTACTGTATATAGAGGTGTTATCACTCATTGTACAGGAGGGGAGGAGGTGAGCTGTGACATCACCTATTCTGAATGATGGATCCTTATCTACTGTATATAGAGGTGTTATCAGTCATTGTACAGGAGGAGGAGGTGAGCTGTGACATCATCTATTGTGAATGGTGGATCCTGTGTTATCTACTGTATATAGAGGTGTTATCAGTCATTGTACAGGAGGAGGAGGTGAGCTGTGACATCACCTATTGTGAATGGTGGATCCTGTGTTATCTACTGTATATAGAGGTGTTATCAGTCATTGTACAGGAGGAGGAGGTGAGCTGTGACATCACCTATTGTGAATGGTGGATCCTGTGTTATCTACTGTATATAGAGGTGTTATCAGTCATTGTACAGGAGGAGGAGGTGAGCTGTGACATCACCTATTGTGAATGGTGGATCCTGTGTGATCTACTGTATATAGAGGTGTTATCAGTCATTGTACAGGGGGAGAGGTGAGCTGTGACATCACCTATTGTGAATGGTGGATCCTGTGTTATCTACTGTATAAGAGGTGTTATCAGTCATTGTACAGGATGAGGAGTGAGCTGTGAATCACCTATTGTGAATGGTGATCCTGTGTATCTACTGTATTAGAGGTGTTATCAGTCATTGTACAGAGGAGGAGGTGAGCTGTGACATCACTATTGTGAATGTGGATCCTGTGTTATCTACTGTATATAGAGGTGTTATCAGTCATTGTACAGGAGAGGAGGTGAGCTGTGAATCACCTATTGTGAATGGTGGATCCTGTGTATCTACTGTATATAGAGGTGTTATCAGCATTGTACAGGGAGAAGGTGAGCTGTGACATCACCTATTGTGAATGGTGGATCCTGTGTTATATACTGTATATAGAGGTGTTATCAGTCATTGTACAGGAGGAGAAGGTGAGCTGTGACATCATCTATTGTGAATGGTGGATCCTGTGTGATCTACTGTATATAGAGGTGTTATCAGTCATTGTACAGGAGGAGGAGGAGGAGGTGAGCTGTGACATCATCTATTGTGAATGGTGGATCCTGTGTAATCTACTGTATATAGAGGTGTTATCAGTCATTGTACAAGAGGAGGAGGTGAGCTGTGACATCACCTATTGTGAATGGTGAATCCTGTGTGATCTACTGTATATAGAGGTGTTATCAGTCATTGTACAGGAGGGGAGGTGAACTGTGACATCACCTATTGTGAATGGTGGATCCTGTGTGATCTACTGTATATAGAGGTGTTTTCAGTCATTGTAGAGGAGGAGGAGGTGAACTGTGACATCATCTATTGTGAATGGTGGATCCTGTGTTATCTACTGTATATAGAGGTGTTATCAGTCATTGTACAGGAGGAGGGGTGAGCTGTGACATCACCTATTGTGAATGGTGGATCCTGTGTGATCTACTGTATATAGAGGTGTTATCAGTCATTGTACAGGAGGAGGTGAGCTGTGACATCACCTATTGTGAATGGTGGATCCTGTGTTATCTAATGTATATAGAGGTGTTATCAGTCATTGTACAGGAGGAGGAGGTGAGCTGTGACATCACCTATTGTGAATGGTGGATCCTGTGTTATCTACTGTACATAGAGGTGTTATCAGTCATTGAACAGGAGGAGGTGAGCTGTGACATCACCTATTGTGAATGTGGATCCTGTGTTATCTACTGTATACAGAGGTGTTATCAGTCATTGTACAGGAGGAGGTGAGCTGTGACATCACCTATTGTGAATGGTGGATCCTGTGTTATCTACTGTATATAGAGGTGTTATCAGTCATTGTACGGGAGGAGGAGGTGAGCTGTGATATCACCTACTGTGAATGGTGGATCCTCTGTTATCTACTGTATATAGAGGTGTTATCAGTCATTGTACAGGAGGAGGTGAGCTGTGATATCACCTACTGTGAATGGTGGATCCTGTGTTATCTACTGTATATAGAGATGTTATTAGTCATTGTACAGGAGGAGGTGAGCTGTGATATCACCTACTGTGAATGGTGGATCCTGTGTTATCTACTGTATATAGAGGTGTTATCAGTTATTGTACAGGAGAAGGAGGTGAGCTGTGATATCACCTATTGTGAATGGTGGATCCTGTGCTATCTACGGTATATAGAGGTGTTATCAGTCATTGTACAGGAGGAGGTGAGCTGTGATATCACCTACTGTGAATGATGGATCCTGTGTTATCTACTGTATATAGAGGTGTTATCAGTCATTGTACAGGAGGAGGAGGTGAGCTGTGACATCACCTATTGTGAATGGTGGATCCTGTGTTATCTACTGTATATGGTGGTGTTATCAGTCATTGTACAGGAGGAGGAGGTGAGCTGTGATATCACCTATTGTGAATGGTGGATGCTGTGTTATCTACTGTATATGGTGGTGTTATCAGTCATTGTACAGGAGGAGGTGGAGGTGAGCTGTGACATCACCTATTGTGAATGTGGATCCTGTGTGATCTACATGTATTTCTATGCATCCGCTCGCTCCACTCCCGAGTGCCGGCGCCAGAGCTGGGATTTCACATGCAAGTGTCGGACGACTTCGTCGCATGTGTGATCCCGGCCTAAAGGATAGATCAGTTTTGCATTATGGTGGGGGGGTTACATTTTATATAGGGAATCAGTCACTTGGATCAACCCTCCTGAGCCGTCTGTATGGACATGTACTGTAGGTAATAGGAAGATGAACAAAATGATACTTTGATATCTGTGATCCGATGTCTTATTCCACAGAAATCCATGTTTTTGACAATATGTAAATGAGATGTTAAGATCTATGGGCCGGACATAGATCTCCCGAGAGTCTGCCTTTGGAGCTAAATTAATGTTAGGGTCTGAATTTATTTTGGAGTTTGCGATTTGCAATTTTTAGAACTTATGTTCAAAGGAGAGGGAAACAGGAAGATGGAGGAACGAGAGGCAGAGATAGACATTGTGCTGCAAGATCTCCTGAAACGACTGTAACAGTTCTCCATAGAACTGTATGAGCAGCAACTACCATCTCCTATCAGAGTAATGGGAAAATCCGTATTCAATGAAGACACATTTTCCCATTATTGAGATAGGAGATGACAATTGGTGCTTTTACAATTCTATGGAGAAAGGTGGAACTAGAAGCAGACAGACATTTTGCTGCAAGTTCTGATATCACAGCTACAGTTCTCCATAGAACTTTATGAGCACCAACTGTCATCTATCTCAGTAATGGGAAAATCTGTATTCACTCTGCAGGATCACTGATGTTTGTGGAACTTAAAAGGGGAAACTATTGAACTTTCTCGCTCCATTTTGCTGGCAGATGAAATCTTGGGTGACACCAAATAATGTTTTTGCTTGTCACCAGGACCTCAGCAGACAGCTCCCCATATCTCAGCTTCCTGGACCATGTGGGGGTGTGAGATTAAGGGCTTTAAACATCCTCCAATATTCCAGAAATCTCATCTCAGAACAAAGTGATATTACAGTAAACCTATAAAACAAGAAGTAGAGAACTATAAAAAAAAAAAAACCTCCGTGCTGCAGCTTTCTATTCCCCTGCACTTCCCTGACCTGTGAAATGTCTATATACGGTCACACGTAATAAAAGCAGAAGATGTGTCTCTTATTAAAGTCCTGGGAAAGCGGCCGTCACGGCTCCCTGCTCCCCTCTA
>JARQOD010000006.1:430611274-430693450 GCA_033576555.1 Oophaga sylvatica | reverse complement strand
AAGAGGTGGACCGGGATCTAACCTGACCCTACACTGGGGTCCTAACTAATCCCTTACCTTGGAGGTACTGATAATGGTTCAGAGGTCCAAGTCTCCAGCCTAACCCTGTCTCCTATCAGACCCTGAACCCTGTAATCAGTCCTAAGAAGGATCCTGATTACCACCAAAGGGATATGGGCTGATCTCAGCTAAATACACAGATTAGACATATAAGACAGACAGGATAGCACTCTCTTGCATACACACTCAAACACCGAAGGAACATAAATGGTCTGGGAAATAAACTCTAAGCAAGTTAAGCTTAAAACAACTAAGGAACTCTCAACTAGAGTCTATACAGATTCATTCCTATCTGTGGTCTGCATGAAGTGTTTCACTGGCAACTCCCAAAGCAGACAACCAGAAAATTAAAGGAAACCAATCAACAAATAATCAATTGCAGCCGGGAGAAACTGCACCCAGTCCCAGCACCGAGCACAGACAGAATTAACTCCCTAGCTGCCAAACACAAAGAAACAGCAACTCAGCTGTGAGAAGTCAAAATGTGCAACCGCGACGATCTTCGTGGCAATGCACACATGACAGTACCCCCCCTTCTACGAGGGGCCTCCGGACCCTCAGGGCCAGGCCTGCCCGGGTGAGTTCTGTGGAAGGTCCGAACCAAACGATCTGCGTTAACATCAGACGCAGGGACCCACGTCCTCTCCTCCGGACCATACCCCTTCCAATGCACCAAGTACTGAAGGGACCGGCGATTCAGACGTGAGTCAATGATCTTTGATACTTGAAATTCCAAGTTACCATTGACCAACACTGGAGGAGGAGGTAGAGGTGACGGTATGACTGGTGCCACATACCTTTTAAGTAATGACTTGTGGAACACATTATGAATTTTAAACGTAGAAGGGAGGTCCAGACGAAATGCCACAGGATTAATTATGGAACTGATCCTGTACGGCCCGATGAATCTGGGGCCCAGCTTCCAGGAGGGAACTTTAAGTTTTATATTCCTGGTAGACAACCATACCAGATCGTTCACATTCAGATCTGGACCAGAAACTCTCCTCCTATCAGCCATACGTTTGTAACGGTTCCCCATAGCACTCAGATTATTCAATACACCTCTCCACACTGAAGCAAGTGACGACGAGAAACGCTCCTCCTCAGGAACCCCAGAAGGACCCCCCCCATTGAAAGTACAAAACTGGGGATGAAAACCATATGCCCCAAAAAACGGGGACTTACCAGTGGACTCGCTCCGCCTGTTGTTAAGAGCGAACTCTGCCAGAGGCAAGAAAGATGACCAGTCCTCCTGGTTCTCCGAGACAAAACACCGGAGATATGTCTCTAAACTCTGATTCAGACGCTCTGTCTGACCATTGGTCTGTGGATGAAAAGCCGAGGAAAACGACAATTGCATCCCCCGACGTAAACAAAATGCCCTCCAAAATTTGGACACAAACTGAGACCCCCTATCTGACACCACATCAGAAGGCAACCCATGAAGTCTCACGATCTCCCTAATGAACACCTGCGCCAGAGTTTTAGCATTAGGGAGTGCAGGAAGAGCAACGAAATGTGCCATCTTACTGAACCTGTCAACAACCACCAGTATGACAGTATTCCCTGACGACGGAGGAAGATCCGTAATGAAGTCCATAGATAAATGAGTCCATGGACGCTCCGGAAGTTTCAAGGGTAAAAGGGTCCCAGATGGACGGGTATGAGGAGTTTTAGAGCGAGCACAAACCCCACAGGACGCGACAAAAGTTATAACATCTTTATTAGCGTTAGGCCACCAAAATCGTCGAGAAAGGAGATCTAAAGTAGCCTTACTCCCTGGATGTCCTGCTAAAGCAGAATTATGATGTGCCTCAATAACCTTTTGTCTCAACAGATTTGGGACAAACAGTCTCCCTGGAGGTCCTGCAGGGGCGTCCCCCTGAGCCTCTAACACCTCCTCCTCAAGCTCAGAAAATACAGCCGACACTACCACCCCCTCCTGAAGGATAGGAATCAGGTCGTCCGTTTTCCCGGCCCCTGGGAAACTGCGAGACAAAGCATCAGCCTTTACATTCTTAGACCCCGGGCGATAAGTGACGACAAAATTAAACCTGGTAAAAAACAACGACCATCGAGCTTGTCTGGAATTCAGACGCTTAGCGGATTCTAAATACAGCAGGTTCTTGTGATCAGTAATAACGGTGACCGGGTGGACTGCCCCCTCCAAAAAGTGACGCCATTCTTCAAAAGCCAATTTAATGGCCAAAAGTTTCCTATTGCCGATATTATAATTCCTTTCGGCGGACGACAATTTCTTAGAAAAGAAAGCGCACGGATGCCATTTACCAGGGGACGGACCCTGGGACAATATAGCACCCACCCCTACGTCAGACGCGTCCACCTCCACAATGAACGGCTGAGATACATCTGGTTGGATGAGAACGGGTGCCGAAGCAAAACATCTCTTTAAAGAGGAAAAGGCTTGGCAAGCTTTGTCCGACCATTTAGAAAAATCCGTCCCTTTTCTCGTCATGTCCGTGAGAGGTTTGACGACAGACGAGAAATTACAAATAAATTTCCGGTAGTAATTAGCAAACCCCAAAAAACGCTGCAGAGCCTTAAGATCCCCTGGCTGATCCCATTCAAGCACTGCTCTCACCTTTTCAGGGTCCATACGGAAACCGGAGGCTGACACCAAGAAACCCAAAAACTGAAGTTCCTGTACGGCAAAAACACACTTCTCCAGTTTGGCGTATAGTTTATTGTCTCGCAAGATCTGCAACACCTGTCACACATGCTCCTGATGAGACACAAGATCTGGCGAGTAAATTAAAATGTCATCCAAATATACGACCACAAACAGCCCCACCAGATGACGAAAAATGTCATTAACAAAATGTTGGAATACTGCTGGTGCAGTAGTCAGACCAAAAGGCATGACTAGGTTCTCATAATGTCCCTCCGGCGTGTTAAACGCCGTTTTCCACTCATCCCCCTCTTTTATCCTAATCAGATTATACGCCCCCCTGAGATCCAATTTAGAGAACCATTTGGCGCCAACAATTTGATTGAAGAGATCAGGAATCAGAGGGAGTGGATACGGATCTCGAACAGTAATCCGATTAAGTTCGCGGAAATCCAAGCAAGGGGCTAGGCCTCCATCTTTTTTCTTCACAAAGAAGAACCCCGCGGCTACAGGGGAAGATGAAGGTCTAATATGCCCTTTGGCCAGACTTTCCGAAATATAATCTTTCATAGCCTGCCTCTCAGGACCAGAAAGGTTATATAACCTAGCTTTAGGTAACTTAGCATCAGGAAGTAAATTAATAGAGCAGTCATACACGCGATGAGGAGGCAACTCCTGACACCCCTCCTCAGAGAAAATATCCCCAAAATCCTCCAAAAAAGGAGGCAATGTACTAGGTACGACCGCACTGATGACTGTGTTCATGCAGTTGCTTTTGCAAAACTCACCCCATTGGCTTATTTCTCTGGACTGCCAATTAATCACAGGGTTATGTTTAACCAACCAAGGAAGTCCCAACACAATAGGAGTAGGTAGACCCTCCAACACATAACAAGATAATTGTTCCCTATGTATTGCCCCTACCCGAAGGTCAATGTTATGAACCTCATGAACAAAGCTACCTTGGCCGAGAGGCCTGGCGTCAATGGAGAATATAGGGATCGGTTTGACCAATACACTCAGATGCATACCTTGAGCCTGAGCAAACTGAGCGTCAACCAGATTGGCGCCGTAACCACTATCCAGAAGAACAGACAATCTCTCCACTCTAGTACCAAACACCACCTCCACTGGTACAAGGAACTGAGAAGAACCGGCGGATGAAATACATACTCCCAGGTTGTCGTCCACCACACAACCTGGGATAAGCAGTTTTCCGGCGACTTTTTACTTAACAAGACACGGGATGGACATTCTCCAACAAAATGTCCCTCTTTCCCGCAGAAAAAACACCTTCTAGTCCTGCGGCGTGCCGCCAATCCCCTACTACGAAAAGATGTCCCTCCCAACTGCATAGGCTCATCCGAACAGACAAGGGGAACCTCAACATAAGGGACTTTAGTAGTAGGTGGAGTAACAACAGGGAGTGGAGTTACCTCACCCCTCTCCCGAAGCCGTCTATCAGTACGAATAGCGAGGGCCATAGCAGCCTCCAGTGATGGAGGAGAATCATACTGAGCCAAAACGTCTTTTAATTTGTCAGAAAGCCCATGACAAAACTGGCTCCTAAGAGCTGGGTCATTCCACTGAGTATCCGTGGCCCATCTACGAAACTCAGAAGCAAATTCCTCCGCCGGACGATCTCCCTGCTGTATCTTACGTAATTTAGTCTCAGCAAGAGAGACCCGATCTGGGTCATCATATACCAATCCCAGAGCAGTAAAAAATTGATCTACAGACTGTAGAGCCGGGGATCCCGGAGGAAGGGAAAATGCCCAGGATTGAGGGTCCCCTTGAAGAAGTGAGATAACAATTCCCACTCTCTGCTCCTCACTCCCTGATGATCGCGGCCGAAGCCGAAAATACAATTTACATGCCTCCCGGAAGGTAAAAAATTTGTCTCGCCCACCAGTGAACCTATCTGGAAGAGCCACCTTAGGTTCAACTCTGGTTTGCTCCAGGGGAGACAAAACTTTGGACTTAATGTCCGTCAGCTCCATGGATAATCCCTGCAAACTGCAGAGCCAGCTGGGCTACTGAATCCATGGTAACTAGAGATAATTTTTTATGGCCAGTGAAAATGTCACGCTGTCTAATGATATGACTACAATGTCAGTAAACTATTTATACAGGAACCACACTCTATACAACATATAGTTTAGCAACAACAGAATGTAAGTATAAAATAGATTTACCTGACACAATCTCTGCAGAACTTTAGGGTTAATCTTGAGGACTAGATGTGCAGAGACGATATCAGTTGAACTCAGGGTTAATCTTGAGGACTTGATGAGCTGTAACAGGAAAGAGGAGGACCGGGGTCTAACCTGACCCTACACTGGGGTCCTAACTAATCCCTTACCTTGGAGGTACTGATAATGGTTCAGAGGTCCAAGTCTCCAGCCTAACCCTGTCTCCTATCAGAGCCTGAACCCTGTAATCAGTCCAAAGAAGGATCCTGATTACCACCAAAGGGATATGGGCTGATCTCAGCTAAATACACAGATTAGACATATAAGACAGACAGGATAACACTCGCTTGCATACACACTCAAACACCGAAGGAACATAAATGGTCTGGGAAATAAACTCTAACCAAGTTGAGCTTAAAACAACTAAGGAGCTCACAACTAAAGTCTATACAGATTCATTCCTATCTGTGGTCTGCATGAAGGTTTCACTGGCAACTCCCAAAGCAGACAACCAGGAATTTAAAGGAAACCAATCAACAAATAATCAATTGCAGCCGGGAGAAACTGCACCCAGTCCCAGCACCGAGCACAGACAGAATTAACTCCCTAGCTGCCAAACACAAAGAAACAGCAACTCAGCTGTGAGAAGTCAAAATGTGCAACCGCGACGATCTTCGTGGCAATGCACACATGACACAATCGCAGCATGCTGCGATTGCACTCGGACGTTTAAAACGGACCACAAAAAATCGGATACTGGGAGCTGCTCCATAGATTAACATAGGGCAGACTGCAATACGAGATTTCATCGTATTGCAGTCGTCCGATTTTGTGGCCGGTGTCACACTGCCGAGTTTGATGCGAGTTAGTCGCACGACTTTCTTGCATCTACACCTGGCACGGCCGCCCGCTCTCGGACCCGAGTGTGCGGCGGCATAGAAATACATGCAGCCGCACACTCAGGTCCGAGAGCGGGCGACCGTGCCGGGTGTTAATGCGAGAAAGTCGTGCGACTAACTCGCATCAAACTCGGCAGTGTGACGCCGGCCTTAGTCTGTGTGTGGTATTGCAGCATTCTAGTTGCACTACCATTTGCATTTCAGTTGCAATACCAGATGCCGCCTATTCAGAAAAGTGGCACTGTTTCAGGGGAAAAAAACCTGTTTCCTTTTCCTAATTCTTAGCAATCCTTAAAGGGTTTTCCAATATTAAAAGTTATACCCATAGCGCAGTCCTTGGATATCTCAAGGCAGTTCCATAAATGATGAGTGGAGCAAATATGTACATGCATCCCTTAGGATACGCCGGCTCTTGGAACTGGTGGAGCTCAGGGGTCGGATTAGCAAGATATCCCTTATACAACTTTTCATACATAAAGTATATAGAAAAACTGATTTATTACCACCAGAATACCCCTTTAAGAATATCCTATAGAGTCCCATATATATAGTAGGGGCGGCGGAGTCCCCCTTATAGGACCGTCTCTGTATATATTACCAGGCACTAATAACAATGATCCGC
The DNA here is from genome assembly GCA_033576555.1 of Oophaga sylvatica. Taxonomy (NCBI): domain Eukaryota; kingdom Metazoa; phylum Chordata; class Amphibia; order Anura; family Dendrobatidae; genus Oophaga; species Oophaga sylvatica. The sequence goes on along the minus strand of JARQOD010000006.1, from coordinate 430,687,048 downwards.
ACCCCATACCTGCGCTCTGAGTGTTTATCTCATTTTATTCATTTTTGCAGACGAGTTAATGGTGTCGAGGCGACAGACAGAGCACAGCAGCCGTGCGTGGGAGCCACCATTCCCTCTGGGTGCTGCGTTCTGGAGCATCAGCACATACACAAGGAGCCGCAGTCTCGTTATTTACCCGAGAAATGTCAGCAATGTAGAATCATCCGAGAATTGTGACACAGCCCAGATTATCCACCGGGGCTCAGATTATCAGATTATTCCAGAAACACCTATTTATCATAGAGGAAAATCATCCATGAATCTTCTTTCCACCAGTCTCCTCCTAGTGCAGCTCACACCCTATGCCACATTGATAGCACACCAGCATCTGTCCAGATAAGAAAAAAAGATCAGCCTTTCTACCTTCATCAACAGATCCCCCTCCACAGTATGATGACCCCCATAGTATATAATGCCCCCACAACCTTCACACACACTATGATGACCCCACAGCCCTCCAAACAGTATTATGACCTCAGAGCCCCCAATGTAGTAAGATGGCCCCCATAGTGTCGAACACACAGTATGATGTCCTTACAGTAGTATAATGGCCCCCATAGCTCCCCACACACAGTATGTTGTCCTTACAATAGTATAATGGTCCCATAGCTCCCCACACACAGTATGTTGTCCTTACAGTAGTATAATGACCCCCATAGCTCTCCACACACTCTATCATGTCCCAACAGTAGCATGATGGCCCCCATAGCTCCCCACACACAGTATGATGTCCTTACAGTAGTATAATGGTCCCCATAGCTCCCCACACACAGTATGATGTCCTTACAGTAGTGTAATGGTCCCCATAGCTCCCCACAAACAGTATGTTGTCCTTACAGTAGTATAATGGCACCCATAGCTCCCCACACACTCTGTGATGTCCTAACAGTAGTATGATGGCCCCAATAGCTCCACACACACTGTATAATGTCCTTACAGTAGTATGATGGCCCCCATAGCTCCCCAGACACAGTATGTTGTCCTTACAGTAGTATAATGGTCCCCATAGCTCCCCACACACAGTATGATGCCCTTACAGTAGTATGATGGCCCCCATAGCTCCCCACACACAGTATGATGCCCTTACAGTAGTATGATGGCCCCCATAGCTCCCCACACACTGTATGATGTCCTAACAGTAGTATGATGGCCCCCACAGCTCCCCACACACAGTATGATGTCCTAACAGTAGTATAATGGTCCACATAGCTCCCCACACACTGTATGATGTCCTAACAGTAGTATGATGGCCCCCATAGCTCCCCACACACAGTATGATGTCCTTACAGTAGTATAATGGTCCCCATAGCTCCCTACACAATGTATGATGTCCTAACAGTAGTATGATGGCCCCCATAGCTCCCCACACACAGTATGATGTCCTTACAGTAGTATAATGGCCTCCATAGCTCCCCACACACAGTATGATGTCCTTAAAGTAGTATAATGGTCCCCATAGCTCCCCACACACTGTATGATGTCCTTACAGTAGTATGATGGCCCCTATAGCTCCCCACACACTGTATGATGTCCTAACAGTAGTATGATGGCCCCCACAGCTCCCCACACACAAGTATGATGTCCTTACAGTAATATAATGGTCCACATAGCTCCCCACACAATGTATGATGTCCTAACAGTAGTATGATGGCCCCCATAGCTCCCCACACACAGTATGATGTCCTTACAGTAGTATAATGGTCCCCATAGCTCCCTACACAATGTATGATGTCCTAACAGTAGTATGATGGCCACCATAGCTCCCCACACACAGTATGATGTCCTTACAGTAGTATAATGGCCTCCATAGCTCCCCACACACAGTATGATGTCCTTAAAGTAGTATAATGGTCCCCATAGCTCCCCACACACTGTACGATGTCCTTACAGTAGTATAATGGCACCCACAGCTCCCCACACACAGTATGTTGTCCTTACAGTAGTATATAATGGTCCCCATAGCTCCCCACACACAGTGTGTTGTCCTTACAGTAGTATAATGGTCCCCATAGCTCCCCACACACAGTATGTTGTCCTTACAGTAGTATAATGGCCCCATAGCTCTTCACACACTCTATCATGTCCTAACAGTAGTATAATGGCCCCCATAGCTCCCCACACACAGTATGATGTCCTTACAGTAGTATAATGGTCCCCATAGCTCCCCACACACAGTATGTTGTCCTTACAGTAGTATAATGGCCCCATAGCTCCCCAAACACTGTATGATGTCCTTACAGTAGTATGATGGCCCCAATAGCTCCACACACACTGTATAATGTCCTTACAGTAGTATGATGGCCCCCATAGCTCCCCACACACAGTATGATGTCCTTACAGTAGTATGATGGCCCCCATAGCTCCCCACACACAGTATGATGCCCTTACAGTAGTATGATGGCCCCCATAGCTCCCCACACACTGTATGATGTCCTAACAGTAGTATGATGGCCCCCACAGCTCCCCACACACAGTGTGATGTCCTAACAGTAGTATAATGGTCCACATAGCTCCCCACACACTGTATGATGTCCTAACAGTAGTATGATGGCCCCCATAGCTCCCCAAACACAGTATGATGTCCTTACAGTAGTATAATGGCCTCCATAGCTCCCCACACACAGTATGATGTCCTTAAAGTAGTATAATGGTCCCCATAGCTCCCCACACACTTTATCATGTCCTTACAGTAGTATAATGGCACCCATAGCTCCCCACACACAGTATGTTGTCCTTACAGTAGTATAATGGCACCCATAGCTCCCCACACATTCTGTGATGTCCTAACAGTAGTATGATGGCCCCCGTAGTTCCCCACTCACAGTATGTTGTCCTTGCAGTAGTATAATGGCCCCATAGCTCCCCACACACAGTATTATGTCCTTACAGTAGTATAATGGTCCCCATAGCTCCCCACACACTGTTTGATGTCCTTACAGTAGTATGATTGCCCCCATAGCTCCCAGCATACAGTATGAGGCCCTTACAGTAGTATGATGGCCCCCATAGATCCCCACACACACAGTAAGAGGTTCTTACAGTAGTATGATGGCCCCCATAGCTCCCCACACACAGTATTAGGTTCTTAGAGTAGTATGATGGCTCAGACAGCTCCCCACATACAGTAAGATGTCGTTACAGTAGTATGATGACCCTCATAGCTCCCCACACACAGTATGATGTCATTACACTAGTATGATGACCCCCCATAGTTCCCAACACACAGAATGATGTCCTTATAGTAGTATGATGGCTCCAATAGCTTCCCACACATAGTATGATGTCCTTACAGTTGCATGATGGCTTCCACAGCTCCCCACTTACAGTATGATGGCTTCACAGCCTCCCACACAATGATGACTCTGACACCCCTCAACATAGTATGATGAACCTCAAAGCTCCCCACACAATATGATGCCCTCATAGTCCCCAACACAATATGGTATCCCCCACATAGTATGATGACCTCACAGTCCCAATAAAGTATGATGCCATCACAGTCCCCCAAACGATATGATGGTCCTCACAGCCTCCAACATAGTATGATGGATCCCATGGCTCCCTACACACATTATGATGTCCACACAGTTTTCACTGTTTCCAGACCTTCAGCGGTATTGGTTCGCGGGCTAGCACTTTTTGACCAGGTCTGGTATAAGGGAAGCCTCTGCATCTCCTTGTGTCTATTACAGATGTAACCAAGATTCAGTATATTGGATTTTAACATTCCTAATCCTTTGGCCACCTTTGATGCTTATCTTCCAGTTGTATAGTGCTCAGCATAAGTGAGTACACCCCTTTTGAATAGTAATAGAAATGCAGCAGATGTGTGTTTTGGATCACGGTAATGTTGGAAATGTGCTCGTCTACCAAGGGCACAGATTTCTCTCACTATAGAGGAGCACATCTGTGAATTTATGATACCATCAATGAAATGTAGTCCCCGACACCAGCCGCTCATGAATCCCTACATAATGACATGGCCACCACCATGTCTCACTGTAGGCACCAGGAATTTTTCTTTGTACTAATCACCTTTGTAACGCCATACAATTTACAAGTCATCAGCTCCAGGAACATTTCTCTTGGTCTCATCACTCCAGAGTATAGAGTCCCAATAGTCTCCATTTTTTTCTGCATCGTCTCTTGCAAATTGTAGGCGGCTTACTTGTGTTTGGGCTTCAGGAGGGTTTTCCTTTGTGGACAACACCCATGCATACCGTTCCTCTGCAGTGCACACCATATTGTGTCACAGGAAACACTCACCCCAGCTTTGGCCTTTTTACTTCTTTAGCTAACTGCAGTGAACTGCTCCACCACTTTCTTCAACCCTTCTTATCAGAAAATGCTTCTGTTCACGTGTTAATGGTCCATGTTCGGCCTGGACGTCTCTGTGAGATGGTGACAGTTCCATCTTTGTTACATTTTTGTGTCACCTTTGCTCCAGTATGTAAATGATAAGTAAATGTTTGCAGATCTTCTTGCAGTTGTCACAATTCTTGTGTTAAGAAATAATATTCTCTTTCTCACGTGACATTTCTCTTCCATGTGGTGCCATTGCTGACAGTTTGAAAAGGGAAGGGGTTTTCTTTGTTAAGTAACGGGCTTTTATAGTCGCCTGTTTGATGGATACCTGTGTAATGAAGATTAGACTTACCTGTGGTTGAATTCTTGTTAGAATGTTGTACTCTAACTTTTACCTCCTAAGACTTTCATTAGGGTGTACTAATTTTGGACATATGGTCTTAAATAAATTTGTTAGAAAACTTGATCTTTTAGGTGCAAAAAATAACAAATCTTGTTTACAATTAATGACCACATTTGTGGGAGTATTAAATAGTATAGTATGCATAGAAAATGTTGATTCTAAAAAGGAAACTAAAGATTTATTCAGGATTTATGATTCATCTACTCGGATGTGGCAGATTTGAGTTGATAGTCATTGTGTCTTAATGACCAATCAATGACAAATAAAGACTTTCCTACAATGTTTTGTAAGAAAATCCTCTGTAACCAATTGTGGTGATTTGTTAGCAATTTTCCATGGTCAGCATATAATATCTAATAATCAGCCTCATTATAGCACAGACTACATACTCTAATAGAGCAGTTATATTTTATTTTTGTACATAGGGTCAGTATTATAGTAGTTATATTCTTGTACATAGGAGCAGTATTATAGTAGTTATATTCTTGTACATAGGGGGCAGTATTATAGTAGTTATATTCTTGCATATAGGAGCAGTATTATAGTAGTTATATTCTTGTATATAGGGAGTAGTATTATAGTAGTTATATTCTTGTACATAGGAGCAGTATTATAGTAGTTATATTCTTGTACATAGGAGCAGTATTATGGTAGTTATATTCTTGTATATAGGAGCAGTATTATAGTAGTTATATTCTTGTACATAGGAGCAGTGTTATAGTAGTTATATTCTTGTACATGGGGTAGTATATTATGTAGTTATATTCTTGTACATAGGATAAGTGTAACGGGTCTGGTGGGTGGAACTACTGACGAGACAGGTCAGGTGGGTGGAACCACAAAGCTTTATTTATACAAGAGAGTTTACTTGTAAGCGAGCGGGTGGCACCCGGGAAAAGGGCAGGGAATCACGGCAGGGGATATAGGTAGTTTCTGGACAGGCAGGTTTGTCACAGCGAGTGACCAAGGAAGTCTCTGGGCAGGCAGGTTGTAATGGTAAGTGACCGAGGCAGTCTCTGGGACAGGCAGGTTGTCACGGCAAGTGACCAGGCAGTATCTGGACAGGCAGGTTGTCACAGCAAGTGACCAAGGCAGTCTCTGGGACAGGCAGGTTGTCACGGCAAGTGACCAGGCAGTCTCTGGACAGGCAGGTTGTCACAGTAAGTGACCAGGCAGTCTCTAGACAGGCAGGTTGTCACGGCAAGTGACCAGGCAGTATCTGGACAGGCAGGTTGTCACAGCAAGTGACCAAGGCAGTCTCTGGGACAGGCAGGTTGTCACGGCAAGTGACCAGGCAGTCTCTGGACAGGCAGGTTGTCACGGCAAGTGACCAGGCAGTCTCTAGAACAGGGCAGGCATATACGACCTGATATGGTGGAGCCTCCAGGTAGGCTGCAGTCGGATGGCAGATGATCGCTCCCAGGTGAGCAGGCAAGAGCCGTGGATCTCTGCAGATGATGTCCGAACTTCCGGATGGAGCTGCAGTCGGATGGCAGATGATCGCTCCCAGGTGAGCAGGCAAGAGCCGGGGATCTCCGCAGATGATGTCCGAACTTCCGGATGGAGCTGCAGTCGGATGGCAGATGATAGCTCCCAGGTGAGCAGGCAAGAGCCGGGATCTCTGCAGATGACGTCCGAACCTCTGGATGGAACCACAGACGGATGGCAGACAGGCAAGCCGACAGGTAACAGGCAGGTAACAGGAATCAGGAGCTGATGGCTGAAACAGAGTTAGACTGCACAGGAACAACATTGCTCGGGCACCTACATTAAGGAGGAAGCCCTTAATATAGGGTGGAGTCCTCCAGCATTGGCTGGAGACTGATTTGGAAAATGCGCGCGGCTCCTTTAAGAGCGGGGGAGGGTGCGGGCGCGCGCCCTAAGGCCAGTAGCAGGGAAGGAGCGCGCGGGACCAGCAGGGCGGAAGGGGGACGCCGAGGATGGCAGAGGCGCAGAGGAGGCTGGGCGCACTGAGGACGCTGAGCGCAGGTGAGGAGAGCGACGTCCCTGTCTGGCAGCAGGCAGGGACGCGGGCGCTACAGTACCCCCCCCTCTAGGCCCCCCCTTCTTTAGGCCAGAAAGAAATTTAGCTAGGATAAGAGGGGCATGGATGTTCTCCCGAGGCTCCCAGGTTCTCTCCTCAGGACCAAACCCCTTCCAATCCACCAAAAAATAAGTCTTTCTTCCTACCCTTTTTGTGGCCAGAATGTCCTCTACCTCAAATTCATCAGCAGCAGACACTGGAGCAGGAGGTGTACCTGTAGACTTAAAAAAAGAGTTAAGAACCACAGGTTTGAGGAGAGATACATGAAAAGAATTAGGAATTCTCAAATTGGCCGGGAGTTTCAATTTATAGGACACCGGATTGATCTGACTGATGATCTCAAAAGGACCGATGAACCGAGGGCCTAACTTGTAGGACGGAATTTTGAGTCGAACATATTTGGACGAAAGCCAGACTTTGTCCCCAGGACGGAATTGAGGAGGATCCAGACGTTTTTTGTCAGCATGTCTTTTCATGCGCTCGGATGACTGAATGAGTGCGGACCGGGTACTCTCCCAGATGGAGGAGAATTCTCTAACCAGAGATTCCGCAGCTGGATTGTCCACAGAGATGGAAACAGGGACAGGGATCCGAGGGTGCTGACCGAAGACTACAAAAAACGGAGACTTGGTGGAAGATTCGCTCTCATGATTATTGTAGGAGAATTCGGCCCAAGGCAGGAGCTCCACCCAGTCAGAATGGTGGGCATTAACGAAGTGTCGAAGATAACTGGTCAAATTCTGATTTATTCGTTCAACTTGTCCATTGGACTGTGGGTGGTAAGCGGAGGAAAAATCCAGGGTGACGTCTAGCAACTTACAAGTGGCTCTCCAGAAACGTGAGGTGAACTGAACCCCACGATCCGACACAATGTGACGAGGCAGACCATGAAGACGGAAGATGTGGCGGATAAAGTCTTTAGCCAACTCGGGTGCAGACGGAAGACCTGGCAGAGGAATGAAGTGAGCCATCTTGGAAAAGCGGTCAGCGACCACCCAAATGACTGTACAACCAGCAGAGACGGGAAGATCAGTAATGAAGTCCATGGCTATATGCTGCCAGGGGGCAGCGGGTATAGGAAGCGGAAGAAGACGGCCGGTAGGCAGGTGTCTCGGAACTTTGTTGCGGGCACAGGAAACACAGGCAGAAACAAAGTCTATTACGTCTTTGTGCAGGGTAGGCCACCAATAATGTCGGGTAATGAGTTGGAGGGTCTTTTTTTGACCAGCGTGGCCAGCGAGTTTAGAGGAGTGACCCCAATGTAGGATTCTCTTCCGATCGGTTTCTGATACGAACGTCTTACCAGGAGGGAGACGATTTAGACTCACGGGAGCCACCTGCATTACTCTGGCGGGATCGATGATATGTTTAGGCTCATCTTCAAGATCCGACACCAGGAAAGACCGAGACAAGGCATCCGCCTTGACGTTTTTGTCAGCTGGGCGAAAATGCAAAAGAAAATCGAAGCGGGCAAAAAACAAGGACCACCGGGCTTGGCGAGGATTAAGTCTCTGTGCCTGCTGGAGGTATGCCAGATTTTTGTGGTCCGTGTAGATGATTACCGGATGAAGAGCCCCTTCGAGTAGGTAACGCCACTCCTCCAATGCCAACTTAATGGCCAATAACTCTCGATCTCCTATGGAGTAGTTGCGCTCGGAGGAGGAGAAGAGTTTGGAGAAGAAACCGCAGGATACCATCCTCCCGGATGGCGATTTTTGGGTAAGAACCGCTCCGGCTCCAGCAGAGGAAGCGTCCACCTCCAGGAAGAACTGCTTGTTGCCATCCGGGCGATGCAGCACTGGAGCGGAAGAGAAAGCCTGTTTCAGAGAAAGGAAGGCCTCCTCTGCTTCGGTCGTCCACTGTTTGGGGTTAGCATCCTTGCGAGTGAGCGCTGAGATTGGAGCAGTCCTGGAAGAGAAGTGCGGTATGAAGAGACGGTAATAGTTGGCAAATCCCAGGAACCGCTGAATGGCCTTCAACCCTTCCGGTCGGGGCCACTTCTCGATGGCAGACAATTTCTCCGGATCCATTCGTAGGCCTGTCTGAGAAATGATGTAGCCCAGAAACGGAAGCGATGTCTGCTCAAAGAGGCACTTCTCATATTTGGCGAAGAGGTGATTCTGCCTGAGCCTGAGCAGAACCTGACGAACATCCCTCCGGTGAGACTGAAGATCCGGAGAGAAGACCAAGATGTCGTCAAGGTACACCACAACGCAGGAGTAGAGGAGGTCCCGGAAGATGTCATTGACCAACTCCTGAAAGACTGCTGGAGCATTACAGAGACCAAAGGGCATCACCAAGTACTCGTAGTGGCCGTCCCGGGTGTTGAATGCCGTCTTCCATTCATCTCCTCGACGGATACGAACCAGGTTGTATGCTCCACGAAGATCTAGTTTGGTGAAGACTCTAGCCCCTCTAAGACGATCAAACAGTTCTGGAATGAGCGGAAGAGGGTACTTATTCTTCACCGTGATCGAATTTAGGCCTCTGTAGTCAATACAGGGACGGAGAGATCCGTCTTTCTTTTTAACGAAGAAGAAACCTGCTCCCGCTGGGGAGGTAGATTTCCGGATGAATCCTTTTGCTAAGTTCTCCTCGATATATTCGGACATCGACCTGGTCTCAGCAGCAGACAACGGGTAAATACGCCCACGGGGAGGCGTAGTACCGGGCAACAGGTCAATCGGGCAATCATATGGTCTATGCGGGGGTAATGTCTCTGCTTCCTTTTTATTGAAGACATCGGCAAAAGACCAATATGGAATCGGGAGTCCAGGTAGATTAGCAGGTGTAGGAGAAGAACAGACAGGATGAACAGGCACCAGACATGTTTTATGACAGTCCTGTCCCCAGCGAAGAACCTCTCCATTCTGCCAGTCGAGCACAGGTGCATGTTTTTGGAGCCAAGGCAGACCTAGCAAGAAAGCATGAGAGAGTCCGGGTAAAACATGAAACGAGATGCTCTCAGAATGCAACATTCCCACCTGCAGGGTTATGACTTCGGTGACAAGTCGGATGGGACGAGGTAGGAGGCCCCCATCCACAGCAGCAACAGATACAGGTTCAACAAGAGGTTTGGTGGGAATGTGATACTTCTCTACTAGAGCCTGTGACACGAGATTCCCAGCTGCTCCAGAATCAAGTTGGGCCATTTCGAAGTGGCGGTTCTTACCGATCAGAATTGAAACCGACAGCAGCAGGGATGAAGAGGATTTATTTTTGTCTAGGTTGACCTCTCCGAGCGAACCTAGACACAGGCGTTTCCCGACTTCTCCGGACAGGTTTGGATCCAGTGCTCCTTACTACCGCAGTAGAAGCAACTTTTCTCGGCACGGCGTGAGTCCTGACGGGCTTTGACCATCTTGGTCTGGTCGACCTGCATAGGCTCGGCAGTGTGCACCTGAGGAGAAACGGAAGAGGTTATAGATCTCTGACACGAGGGTGCAAGACGGGAAAATTCTTTTTTACGGGTGATCTCTTTGGCTCGTTCCTGGAACCGTAGATCAATTCGATTGGCAAGATTTATTAAATCATCTAGAGAGGTTGGAACGTCCCGACCGGCAAGTTCGTCTTTAATACGGCCGGACAGACCCTCCCAGAAGACCGAAATTAGAGCTTCATTGTCCCAAGCTAGTTCTGAGGCTAAAGTCCGGAACCGTATGGCATATTGACCAACGGTGAGACTCTCCTGACGGAGACGCAGCAGAGATGATGCAGAGGAAGTCTTCCGTCCAGGTTCGTCGAATACCTTCCGGAAGGCCGAGAGAAAAGCAGGCAGGTCAGACACCAGAGGATCCTCTCTCTCCCAGAGAGGATTAAGCCAGGCCAGGGCCTCTCCGGTGAGATGGGACATGATGAAGGCAACTTTGGCCCGGTCAGAGTTAAACTGGTGTGCCAGGAGTTCAAAATGCAGGGTGCACAGATTAATGAAACCCCGAGCTAGAGCAGGATCGCCTCCAAACCTAGGAGGAGCTGACAGTCGGGGTCCGGGAATGGAAACCACGGAATTGGGAATCAACGGGACTGACGGATTATGAGTCATGGCTCCAGCGATGGTTGCTGGTGATGAATTCAGAGTGTCCAGACGGGAATTGACGTTCCGCAGGTGACCCAGGATGGCCTCCTGTTGAGACCTCTGACGAGACAGCTCATGACACAGTTCCGGGAGTGAAGGGGTTTGGGTGCCACCGGGTTTCCTGGCCCGAGCAAACTGTAACGGGTCTGGTGGGTGGAACTACTGACGAGACAGGTCAGGTGGGTGGAACCACAAAGCTTTATTTATACAAGAGAGTTTACTTGTAAGCGAGCGGGTGGCACCCGGGAAAAGGGCAGGGAATCACGGCAGGGGATATAGGTAGTTTCTGGACAGGCAGGTTTGTCACAGCGAGTGACCAAGGAAGTCTCTGGGCAGGCAGGTTGTAATGGTAAGTGACCGAGGCAGTCTCTGGGACAGGCAGGTTGTCACGGCAAGTGACCAGGCAGTATCTGGACAGGCAGGTTGTCACAGCAAGTGACCAAGGCAGTCTCTGGGACAGGCAGGTTGTCACGGCAAGTGACCAGGCAGTCTCTGGACAGGCAGGTTGTCACGGTAAGTGACCAGGCAGTCTCTAGACAGGCAGGTTGTCACGGCAAGTGACCAGGCAGTATCTGGACAGGCAGGTTGTCACAGCAAGTGACCAAGGCAGTCTCTGGGACAGGCAGGTTGTCACGGCAAGTGACCAGGCAGTCTCTGGACAGGCAGGTTGTCACGGCAAGTGACCAGGCAGTCTCTATAACAGGGCAGGCATATACGACCTGATATGGTGGAGCCTCCAGGTAGGCTGCAGTCGGATGGCAGATGATCGCTCCCAGGTGAGCAGGCAAGAGCCGTGGATCTCTGCAGATGATGTCCGAACTTCCGGATGGAGCTGCAGTCGGATGGCAGATGATCGCTCCCAGGTGAGCAGGCAAGAGCCGGGGATCTCCGCAGATGATGTCCGAACTTCCGGATGGAGCTGCAGTCGGATGGCAGATGATCGCTCCCAGGTGAGCAGGCAAGAGCCGGGGATCTCTGCAGATGACGTCCGAACCTCTGGATGGAACCACAGACGGATGGCAGACAGGCAAGCCGACAGGTAACAGGCAGGTAACAGGAATCAGGAGCTGATGGCTGAAACAGAGTTAGACTGCACAGGAACAACATTGCTCGGGCACCTACATTAAGGAGGAAGCCCTTAATATAGGGTGGAGTCCTCCAGCATTGGCTGGAGACTGATTTGGAAAATGCGCGCGGCTCCTTTAAGAGCGGGGGAGGGTGCGGGCGCGCGCCCTAAGGCCAGTAGCAGGGAAGGAGCGCGCGGGACCAGCAGGGCGGAAGGGGGACGCCGAGGATGGCAGAGGCGCAGAGGAGGCTGGGCGCACTGAGGACGCTGAGCGCAGGTGAGGAGAGCGACGTCCCTGTCTGGCAGCAGGCAGGGACGCGGGCGCTACAATAAGTCTTACAGTAGTTATATTCTTGTACATAGGGGCAGTATTATAGTAGTTATATTCTTGTACATGGGGTAGTATTATAGTAGTTATATTCTTGTACATAGGATAAGTCTTATAGTAGTTATATTCTTGTACATAGGGGCAGTATTATAGTAGTTATATTCTTGTACATAGGGGAAGTATTATAGTAGTTATACTCTTGTACATAGGGGGCAGTATTATAGTAGTTATATTCTTGTACATAGGGGAAGTATTATAGTAGTTATATTCTTGTACATAGGGGAAGTATTATAGTAGTTATATTCTTGTACATAGGGGGCAGTATTATAGTAGTTATATTCTTGTACATAGGGGCAGTATTATAGTAGTTATATTCTTGTACATAGGGGCAGTATTATAGTAGTTATATTCTTGTACATAGGGGCAGTATTATAGTAGTTATATTCTTGTACATAGGGGCAGTATTATAGTAGTTATATTCTTGTACATAGGAGCAGTATTATAGTAGTTATATTCTTGTACATAGGGGCAGTATCATAGTAGTTATATTCTTGTATATAGGAGCAGTATTATAGTAGTTATATTCTTGTACATAGGGGGCAGTATTATAGTAGTTATATTCTTGTACATAGGAGCAGTGTTATAGGAGTTATATTCTTGTACATAGGGCAGTATTATAGTAGTTATATTCTTGTACATAGGAGCAGTATTATAGTAGTTATATTCTTGTACATAGGAGCAGTATTATAGTAGTTATATTCTTGTACATAGGGGCAGTATTATAGTATTTATATTCTTGTACATAGGAGCAGTATTATAGTAGTTATATTCTTGTACATAGGAGCAGTATTATAGTAGTTATATTCTTGTACATAGGAGCAGTATTATAGTAGTTATATTCTTGTACATAGGGGCAGTATTATAGTAGTTATATTCTTGTACATAGGGGCAGTATCATAGTAGTTATATTCTTGTACATAGGGGCAGTATTATAGTAGTTATATTCTTGTACATAGGGGCAGTATTATAGTAGTTATATTCTTGTACATAGGGGCAGTATTATAGTAGTTATATTCTTGTACATAGGAGCAGTATTATAGTAGTTATATTCTTGTACATAGGGGCAGTATCATAGTAGTTATATTCTTGTATATAGGAGCAGTATTATAGTAGTTATATTCTTGTACATAGGGGGCAGTATTATAGTAGTTATATTCTTGTACATAGGAGCAGTATTATAGGAGTTATATTCTTGTACATAGGGGCAGTATTATAGTAGTTATATTCTTGTACATAGGAGCAGTATTATAGTAGTTATATTCTTGTACATAGAAGCAGTATTATAGTAGTTATATTCTTGTACATAGGGGCAGTATTATAGTATTTATATTCTTGTACATAGGAGCAGTATTATAGTAGTTATATTCTTGTACATAGGAGCAGTATTATAGTAGTTATATTCTTGTACATAGGGGCAGTATTATAGTATTTATATTCTTGTACATAGGGGCAGTATTATAGTAGTTATATTCTTGTACATAGGAGCAGTATTATAGTAGTTACCGTATATTCTTGTACATAGGAGCAGTATTATAGGAGTTATATTCTTGTACATAGGGGCAGTATTATAGTAGTTATATTCTTGTACATAGGGGCAGTATTATAGTAGTTATATTCTTGTACATAGGAGCAGTATTATAGTAGTTATATTCTTGTACATACACATGTGGTCAAGATTGTTGGTACCCCTCGTTTAACGAGAGAAAAAAATACAATGGTGACAGAAATAACTTGAATCTGACAAAAGTAATACAAAATCAAAAATCTATGAAAATGAACAAATGAAAGTTAGACATTGCTTTGCAGCCATGCTTCCACCAAATTTTAAAAAAAATAAAACTCATGAAATAGGCCTGGTCAGAAATGATGGGATCCTTAACTTAAGGTTGCCTTTTCCAGACGGCATGTTTCAGCTCTTTCCAAAGATGCTCAATAGGATTTAGGTCGGGGCTCATAGAAGCCACTTCAGAATAGTCCAATGTTTTCCTCTTAGCCATTCTTCGGTGTTTTTAGCTGTGTGATTTGGGTTATTATCCTGTTGCATGACCTGCGACTGAGGCCAAGCTTTCTGACACTGGGCAGCACATTTCTCGCTAGAATCCCTTGATAGTCTTGATATTTCATTGTACCCTGCACAGATTCTAGACACCCTGTGCCAGATGCAGCAAAGCAGCCCCAGAACATAAGAGCCTCCTCCATGTTCCACAGTAGGGACAGTGTTCTTTTCTTGATATGCTTGATTTTTCTGTCTGTGAACATAGAGCTGATGTGCCTTACCAAAAAGTTCATTTTTTGTCTCATTTGTCCATAGGACATTCTCCCAGAAGCTTTGTAGCTTGTCAACATGTAGATTGGCAAATTCCAGTCTGGCTTTTTTATGATTTGTTTTGTCAACAATGGTGTCCTCCTTGGTCGTTTCTAATGAAGTCCAGTTTGGCTCATACAACGATGGATGGTGCGATCTGACACTGATGTTCCTTGAGCTTGAAGTTCACCTTTAATCTGTTTATTAGTTTTTCTGGGCTCTTTTGTTACCATTCGTATTATCCGTCTCTTTGACTTGTCATCAATTTTCCTCCTGCGGTCACGTCCAGGGAGGTTGGCTACAGTCCCATGGAGCTTACATTTCTGAATAACATGTGCAACTGTAGTCACAGGAACATCAAGCTGCTTGGAGATGATCTTATAACTTTTACCTTTAACATGTTTGTCTATAATATTCTTTCTAATCTCCTGAGACAACTCTTTCCTTCGCTTCCTCTGGTCCATGTTGAGTGTGATACACACCATGTCACCAAACAGCACAGTGAGTATCTGTAGCCTCTATACAGGCCACAAACTGATTCCAAGATTGTAGACACCTGTGATGCTAATTAGTGGACACACCGCGATTTAACATGTCCCTTTGGTCACATTATTTTCAGGGGTCCCATCATTTATGTCCAGGCCTATTTCATGAGTTTTTTTTTTCTAAATTCTGTGGAAGCATGGTTGAAAAGCAATGTCTGACTTTGATTTGTTCATTTTCATAGATCTTTGATTTATTATTAATTTATTAAATGAGGGGTAACAACAATTTTGACCACGTGTGTGTATACAGTATTATTCCCCACTTCTCTGGGTGGGGGCAGATACAGGGCAGATTCAGGAGCTCAGCAAGGTACGTGGCCCCAGTGTCTTCACCATCAGAAGTAATCCGGGGAGCAGGAACAGCTAGGGCGCCCTTAGCGTTAGGGACAGGGAAGGAACCGCTGGCCCTGGGTATTCCGACAACAGAGTTGTGACATGGACTACTACAGTAAAAATTATAATGATTCACCCGATAACAACCCTACAAGACGTGACCTTTTCCATAAAACGTGATGAGAAGAAAAAACGTTTTGAAAAACAAGGCCTTTCACAGCAATTAATTCTTCACATTTTCAATTTCTTCGTTTGCTTCAATTTATTAGAATCTTTATTATCTTCCACCTTAATGATATTGATATTAAATAATGTTCTTAGTGGTAAAGAGACTGAAGTTCTGACAAAGATCTCAATAGACAAAATGTTTGTGAAAGTTCTGACAAGTCCATTGATTGACTCCGTGCCTGCGATCAATGTGTTTATTCAGTACATGTACTTTAAGCACAGCGAATATCCCTGTTTGCTGGGTGCGCTTGGCACTAAGCTGAGCCTGCAAGCTCTCTTAATTATTCATGGACAGCTCGACTTCAATAAGCTTTCATGACCCTCTCTGATTTCTAATGATCTCTGCAAAAATCAATTTCTCTAGTCAAGAAAAAGACAGAAAATAGACAGGACACCCGATTCGCTTAAAGAGGCAGTTGCTTCATAAAAGTGGCATTAAAGGAAACCTCCGCTTCTGAACATTACAATACAGATTATGGGGTAATAACTCTGAAACACTTCAATGGATCCACTGATTCGGAGACTACTTTTTCGTGACATATTGCGCTTTATGATAGTGGTAAAATTTGATCGATATGATTTGCGTTTATTTGTGAAAATATTGAAAATTTGACAAAAAAAATTGATACAGGAAAGATGTATATCTTTGTCCCGTGTTAGCCAGTAGATAGAAAAATATTTAGAGTTGAGAGTCCTCAGTGGTTGATGCCTTTTAATGGCTAACTGAAAAGATGGTAACAAATTGCAAGCTTTCGAGGCTACTCAGGTCTCTTCATCAGGCAAAGACTAATACAACATCTGAAGAATCACATATTTATACACAAAATAGCACAGAGTGTTGTTTATAAAAATGTGATTCTTCAGCTTTTGTTTTAGTCTTTGCCTGATGAAGGGACCTGAGTAGTCTCGAAAGCTTGCAATTTGTTACCATCTTTTCAGTTAGCCATTAAGGCTAAGTGCACACGTTCAGGAATATTTGCGTTTTTTTCCGCGATTTTCCACGGTAAAAACGTGAAAAAAACGCAAGCATTAAGCATCCTATACATGTTAATTGATTCCGCATGTTTTGGCCACATGTTGCGTTTTTTTCCGCAAAAAAAAACGCTTCGCGGAAAAAATAGCAACATGTTCATTAATTTTGCGGAATGTAAGCTGTTCATGTGCGAAGGTACCCAGGGTCTGGAGGAGAGGAGACTCTCCTCCAGGCCCTGGGTACCATATCCCTGGTAAAACAATAATTAAAATAAAAAATAATGGTATTCTCACCTTCCGGCGGCCCCCGCAGCTTTCCCGCCTTCAGCGACGCTCCCGGCATCTCCCGGTCCCAGTAATGCATTGCGAGAATCACCCAGATGGCGGTCTCGCGTGATGGCGGTCTCGCGTGATGCTACGTCATCGGGGTGATTTGTCGCAAAGGACTCCTGGGACTGGGAGTTGCCGGGAGCGTCGCTGAAGGCGGGAAAGCTGCGGGGGCCGCCGGAAGGTGAGAATACCATTATTTATTATTTTTTTTATTATTTTTACATTAGATCTTTTTACTATTGATGCGGCATAGGCAGCATCAATAGTAAAAAGTTGGTCACACGTGTCAAACACTATGTTTGCCTCGTGTGACCAACCTGTCAATCAGTTTTCCAAGCGATGCTACAGATCGCTAGGAAAACGCTAGCATTCTGCAAGCTAATTACGCTTGCAAAACGCTATTATTCTGGCGGGAATACGCATACAAAAAAAATGCGTATTTTCCCGCGGGAGAAGTGCGGGATTGCCGAGGAAATTTCCGCGGCAATTCCGCAACGTGTGAACTTAGCCTAAAAGGTATCAACCACTGAGGACTCTCAAGTCTAAATATTGTTTTGTACTGAAAGGTAATTTCACATCTCAGAGACACAGGAGAGTTTGTGAATACAAAATGATGATGACCTTTGACACTCTCAATGCTGGAATGAACATATCGCATGGATTTATGGCCTTTTACATCAATTAAGGAATTTGCTCCCAAGACCCTGTGAGAACATCACAAAACATTACCAGACCCCAATCAGAGGGCAATAAATGAACTGGACCAATATTTATTGCCACAACTGTTCTTCCCTCTCCCATAATGACAGTTCTGCTTCACGTCACTTGTCTTATCTATTGCATTGTTTCTGTGCTGTGTTGTGTATAAATATGTGATTCTTCAGCTTTTGTTTTAGTCTTTGCCTGATGAAGAGACCTGAGTAGTCTCGAAAGCTTGCAATTTGTTAACATCTTGTCAGTTAGCCATTAAAAGGTATCAACCACTGAGGACTCTCAAGTCTAAATATTTTTCTACAAAAAAATTGAAAATTTTGCAATTTTCAAAATTTAATTTTTTTTTAGTCGTGTCAGACAAAATAGTTAATAACAAAATTTCCTCATGTCTACTTTACATCAGCATCATTTTTTTTAAACATCATTTTTTTTCTTAGGAAGTTAGAAGGGTTAAACGTTGACCGGCGATTTCATATTTTTCCAACAAAAATTTACAAAACCATTTTTTTAAGGACCACAACATCACATTTGAAGTAACTTTGGGGGGCCTATATGATAGAAAATATCCAAAAGTGACATCATTGAAAAAAACTGCACCCCCTCAAGGTGCTCAAAGCCACATTCAAGAAGTTTATTAACCCTTCAAGTACTTCACAGGAATTAATGGGATGTGGAAGGAAAAAAATGAACATTTTACTTTTTTCTTCACCAAAATATTTCTTTAGCCCCATTTTTTTTTACTTTCACAAGGGTATCAGGAGAAAATGGACCACAAAATTTGTTGTGCAATTTCTTCTGAGTACAAAGATACCCTATGTGTAGGGGAAAACTACTACTTTGGCGCACAGCAGGGCTTAGAAAGGAAGCAGCACCGCTTGATTTTGTAAAGCAAAAATGGCGAGCGAACGCCATGTCACGCTTGGGGAGCCTCTGATGTCCCTAAACAGTGGAAACCCCCCACAAGTGACCCCATTTTGGAAACTAGACCTCTCAAAGATTTTTAGTGATATAGTAAGATTTTGAACCCAACTACACAGAATTTGATAACATTAGGTCGACAAATTGAATATGTCATCATTAATGTTGAGCGCAAGTGCTTGCTACGCAGTTTACATCGGGTGATCAGGTATGCACAGAGTTTGAGGAGTTGTGAATCCTTGTCATATACTTCATTGCATAATTTTGAGTCCCTCTCTCCTAAACACAATGATGAGAGTTCTGTTTTAAAGGCCTAGTGATTGCCCTTTTAGATGCTGCTTTGAACTGCAGCTCTAGCAAGAACACGTATTACAAACACTCTGAGCAAGGAGGAGGGGAGCAGAGACGCTCACACAGGGAGAGCGTTTGTAAATAGTGTTTGCGTTCGGATTCTTGCTAGAGCTGCAGTTCAAAGCAGTGACTAAAGGAGCACAAGCTAGGCAACATTTTAAGGATGGTGTTTGGGAGAGAAATAAAAAAACAAAATAAGAGAATGGAGGATATTACAAAGATTCATAACTTTGCAAAATCTGATCAATAAGTAAATTTAAAGAAACATGTTTTGTTTTTTTAGTAAAAGTCTCTACAGGGTACAATTTATATTACAATCACTGGATGCTGATATAAGGTCACCTTTAGCATGGTGAAATTATATGTTATTTCCAAAGCCATTCGTCTCACGCCACTCATCTAAGGTAAAGAAGGACACATGAGCATCATTCACGTAGCAGCCAGACGTCTACACGCTGAACCGGTCTACATATCCAGCCTGCAGGAGTCCTTTGTCCTAGCAGCCATCATGTTCTTATTTCTAAGTCTCATTGAATGAAATCTCCTCGTAGATACAAAACATTTCGCTTTTATATTCTTCTTATAAAACCATTCTGAGTTCACGCTGAGATTCCTTCAAAGCTTCGTGTCCGCTGCGGCTGCTCTCGCATTAACATAATATTACATCAGTCGGAGTGACCTGGATTTGATAACGAGTATCAAGTTCTACTGAAGAAAAATGAAGGACTCAAGACCGTGTTCACACCGAGATCTCCATGAACTGACGCGTGAGTGCGAGTCAGAAATCAGCGGCAGATCTAGAGATCACTTGGTCTTATGGGCATGTTCTTACGTATTTGAAAAATTCTGCCCTGGCACAAAGTTTTTTAACTAATCAGAGCCAAGATTCCCATGGAGGGTCAACAGGGTATAAGGCACTCATAGGACTATTGAGATCTTACCTTGTGTTGAGGATGTCTAGACAGTTACTAAATTTGTAATTTATGATGCTTAAATAAAAACGTGTTGCATCCAATCTCACTGCGGAAACTGAGAGGACCCAACAGATCCAACTCAATTACAATCGGTTCCCAAGGACCCAACACATCCAACTCAGTTACAATCGGTTCCCAAGGACCCAACAGACGGAACTCAATTACAATCAGTTCGCGAGAACTCAAAAGATCCAACTCAACTACAATTGGTTCCCAAGGACCCAAAAAATTCAACTCAATTACAATCGGTTCCCAAGGACCCAAAAAATTCAACTCAATTACAATCGGTTCCCAAGGACCCAACACATCCAACTCATTTACAATTGGTTTTCGAAGACCCAACACATCCACCTCAATTACAATCGGTTACCAAGGACTCAACAGACGCAAGTCAATTACAATCGGTTCCCAAGGACTCAGACGGAACTCAATTACAATCAGTTCCCGAGAACCCAAAAGATCCAACTCAACTACCATCGGTTTCTAAGGACCCAAAAAATTCCACTCAATTACAATCGGTTCTCAAGGACCCAAAAAATTCAACTCAATTACAATCGGTTCCCAAGGACCCAACACATCCAACTCATTTACAATTGGTTTTCGAAGACCCAACACATCCACCTCAATTACAATCGGTTACCAAGGACTCAACAGACGCAAGTCAATTACAATCGGTTCCCAAGGACTCAGACGGAACTCAATTACAATCAGTTCCCGAAAACCCCAAAAGATCCAACTCAACTACCATCGGTTTCTAAGGACCCAAAAAATTCCACTCAATTACAATCGGTTCTCAAGGACCCAAAAAATTAAACTCAATTACAATCGGTTCTTGAGGACCCAACAGAAACAACTCAATTACAATCTGTTTCTATCTTCATTACTTTATTTTTTGGACTACAAGAAGGACTTTTTTCCTCCAAACTTTTGAAGGAAAATGGGGATGGGTCTTATAGTCCAGATGTACCTGCGGTTGGGGGGAGGAGAGGCACTGGCGGAAGAGAGTGGTACAGGAGCCAGGAGTAGCTGCTGCATCTAACACTGTGCTCGCTGTTAAAGAAAATTAATATTCACTGCTCTCCGTGTCCATAATCCTCCCCACCTCTATGCACTGAAGCACTGAGAGCTGGGACTATGGGCGTGGAGAGCAGTGAATATTCATTTTCTTTAATAGCAGGCACACTGTTAGCCGCAGCCGCCAGCTTCCTGCAGCGGCTGGCTGATCACGTGTGCCTGCTATTAGTGAAAATGAATATCCATTACTCTCCATGCCAATGGGAGTGATCCCATGATGGTGATCTTCCACAATGGCTTGGCAAATTGTCGTCACATTTTTATCAATTTGGGAGGTCGTTGTAGTTAAAATTTAAAAAAAAAAAAAACAGGCAAAAGATTGAACAACTTGTTGAGAAAAAAAAAAATCACTGGAGGCAGACGTAACCTTCTCCAACAATATCGGCCGTCAGACTGACTCAGATGGATTCAGCGAATATTCACCTAGCGGTGAAAGGCCTCACTGCAATCGCCCCGTCCTCCTGTTTTTATTGTGTGTCCCCGTCTTATGTGAAAATTCATATAAGTGAAAAATATAACGACAGAGACCAAAAACATTGCAGTGGCCACAAATGCATACCATGCATGATGATAAAAAAAGAGGAAATGCCTAAGCCAAAATATAAAGTATTAAATGAAAATACTGAAGAGGAAGAGCAAAGCAATACTGCTGGATAATACAGATAGCAAGGGGACCAAGAAAAATTCTAGACTAAACAAGCACGCCTAGCTATCACAGTCAAAAACACACGAGATTCAGCTCATCCAATGCGTGTTTCGCTTTTATGCTTCATCTGGGGACAGTACTAGCACCGCCTTTGAAATATTTAAGCCATAGCAGATGATATCAAAGTCAATGTCATAAAAACAAAGAATGCGATGGAAAGTCCTCCCGTATCAGGCATGTGTAAAATAAATACACCAGTCTGATATCAGGGTAAAGTAATACTACATATAATAATGTAACAAATGTCAGCAAAAGCCACAAAATCGAAGATCGTGTAAATATATGAATAAAAACATATATGGCGATCAGACAGAAATTACACGATAAAAAGCACCATAGGGGAAACAATAAGTGCCTATAATATGGATTAATCCAATTAATTATACATAATTAAGTAAAAAACATAAAAAACACTGTAAATACAGTAAGTGTATAATTTATGTATACTGAAAAAAGGAAAGAGAGAAAATGGAGATTGTAGTACGAGTTTAAAACTTAGAATTATGCTAAAAAGCAATGAATTAAAGCAGTATGAATAAGTGCGTTTGATATGAATGAAAGTGAATTCCAGCAAATAATTATGTATAAAACGAAGTGTGAACAGGTGCATATGAATGAGTATTTGGGTGCACAATATTTTATAAGATAGAATCTGCAATGGAGGATGCAGGGCTATTGTTCTAGTCAAAATAATGGAAAACTTGTCGGAATAAGTCAATGAGTCCCCCAAGCACTGGGGGTGTCAATCATGCAACAGGACCCATCGGAGTAATAGGAGTTCTATTATGATTGGAAGATATAATGAAAAAGTGCACACAGAATAACTCTGAGACAGGGGTCCCAAGGGTTTCTAGTGAGTTAGGCATCGTCCTCCACTTTTAGAAGTTCACACTTACTTGTCTACATGTCTTCTGTAAGTGTCCAAAAACTCATCATCAGTCATCTTATATATCTGGTTCAAAACAGTAATTAGAAAAAAAGGGGAAGAGGGGGATGCAGCTGCAGCTGTTACACTATCACAGTATATAGGAGGTAAAAGCATTAGTGGGTGTAACATAAATGCCAGCGTCCCTGCATGGTTACCCTGCCCTCCTCCATGCAGGGACGTAGACATACCACCCTGGCCTTGCGGTGACCTCCAAGCCTACTGCTTCCTGCTCTCAAGCTTCCTGTGACCTCCCCTGTTCTTAAAGGGGCAGCGGACACACTGTGAAAATGCCCCAAACCAATGGCTGGGAGGCATTTAGTATGAAAGGCACAGTACCCAGTAGGGAGGTGCCTGAGCAACCCTTTCCCGTTAGTGTTTGTGCAACTAGTGAGTTGCCAGGTCCTAGTCCCTGTACCTGAATCTTCTGGTCCTTGTGTGGTCAGAGCCTAAACCCGAACCCCTGGTCTTTGAGTGCCAGGGCCTGTACCTGAAAGCACATCCGGCGGTACCTGACCCTTGAAGCCACACTGGCGGTACCTGACCCCTGAAGCCACACTGGCGGTACCTGAATCCTATAACAGAATCAGGTGATACCTGAACACTGAAGCCGCACCGGCGGTACCCGAACCTGTAACGATTTCATCAGTACTAGGACCTGCACCTGTGTCAGTCCTGGTTACAGTTCCACAGTCCGTACTGTTGAAGGCTGTTCTAGGAACCGAAGCCAGCCCTGTCTGTGACTCTGTGTCAGTATCCGTTCTGTCTGAGGATCCAGAACCCGTGCAGTCTGAACAGAGTCCGTATTCTGTCTTGCCAAGTTACTCTGAGCCCTGTCTGTGTCTGTGAGTCTGCGTAGGAGAGGTACCTGGCGACTACCTGCAGCTCAAGCCTGACTCCACCATCAAGAGCAGCCGCGAAAACCAGGTAGCCGCTTAACTACGCCCCTCCTACGTAAGCCTGGCCCCATGGCACAGTGGGTCCACAAACCAAGTGCACCACTTGCGTGTATGATCGTGGAACATCTGATTGGCTCAGTAAGTGCATTTATGAAAAGATAGGAGGGAATATGGTCCAAAAGATGGAGATTGTGGCTGTAGAACATCAAAGTGTTCTCGTGATGTCATACAATCCCATACAATACTGTTGTATAGTTTTCATGCTTGAAATTTCCCATCTACTGGCCTGAGCACTGTTGGATCTGGATGTGTATCCTATGACTACATTACTGGGAATCCTTATGTCTAGTGACAACTTCCGCTGGTTATCACAGTTGTTCGCGAGGGGTTTCACATGGATTGTGTAGCCATGAAGAACGGCGCTGCTATTAGGAATACACTAAATATTCTTTTTACGATGTATGATGTTGGTGGAACGATACAGCATTGTTAGGCAACTATAAGAACATGGGGCAATGTGATTTTGGTCACCATAGAGTTTGGCGTTTACCAGGGCTGTGGAGTCGGTGTCCATTTTGGTGGAGTCAGTATAAAATGGACTCGGATTCCTAAAATATGTAATAAATTGGATGCAGTAGTTCATTATGTGCTGTAAATGTTTTTATAAGAATTTGGGAAATGTTATGAAATGTTCTGTTCCTGATCTAAGGATCTCGGCTTTTAGTTGAGATGAATCTGTGCTGCACTTTATGTCCATGCTTATTAGTGACCAGTGCTGTGGAGTCGGAGTCGTAGAGTCAGAGTCAGGAATCAGAAATTGAGCAGTCGGAATCGGGAGTCAGGGAACTTGAGGCGTCGGGGGTTTGTCTTACCAACTCCGCAGCCCTGGCATTTACGAGTAACCATTTTTTATACAAAATATGATTATGCCAACCGAATACACAGGGCATCAACGATGCAAGTCCAGCCCCTGGTAGGGCAACAAAAAATGTTTTTGAATACCAAAAGTATTCATCGTGACACAAAGACAACGTCGATCCAAGAAAACGAAGGATAAATCGCCAAATGTACATCAAGCCCATTTCGGCCAATGCTGAGAATCCGTGAGGATAACGTCATGTACAATTGTTCTTCCAGAGAAGGTTCTTGAAGTTTTATCATCCTTAGAAGAAGAAAGAGAGTTTCCGTCCGACAGAAGACTAGTTCTTTAGATGGGATATACGTAAATCTTATCTTACGGCTATATAGGACTCCAACAATGTACATTGTGCTCTCTTTTATAAGCCCTGTTAAGAGATGCATCACAGATCTGTGCTCTTCATGGATCTGAGCTCATTCTCCTCTAGGCTGGAGATCGAGGCTAAAAACACTTTCCTATTGTCCTGACATACTAAGCAGGAACAAAAAAAAGACATAATAGGCAGCAGAACTTTGCCGAGCGCATCACATGGATTCAGCGGGGATGAATGCACGCGGGTGCTGAGCAGAACTGAATGCTCCTCTATCACAATATACAGCAATATGGGAATGATAGGATGGAGGTTGTTTCGGGCATAGGAAAGGAACAGGGGAGCGCAGACAGGACTAGCGGCAAATAGGCAATGTACTATTCAGAGCAGCACTCGGTGCCCTGATGAAAAATTCCTACTAAAATACACAATCCATCAGGCAATGTCATTCATTTATTGTCCACTTGGGCTAAAATTAATTTCTGGGAACCTATATGGTCACCACCACCGCTCCTCGGCACCTCACCTTTCCTGACCCAAGCTATGGATATTAGGATGGTTTTTTTTAGGTCAGGTAAAATTAGTTTCTAGGAACCTATATGGTCACCGCCACGGCTCTTCTGCCCCCCATCTTTTCTGACCCAAATCATACACATTTGGCCATGAAAAAATTCATTGAGAGCACTGAAACCTCAAGATGAGGCAAGGGGGCATCTACCACATCAAGAAATGTCGGAGGCTCGGAGCCAACAGTTACCAGTAGCTTTGGTGTGAAAATAAGGATTGGAAGGTGACGGTCACAACTTTGGAGGTCACAGTCCAGCATTCTAAGAAACACGTATGAAGATATTTTTGGAGAGCACAATGTGTGGGGATATGTTGGGGCAATGTATGGTGCCATCTCATACACCACCATAACTCCATTTTGCGGTGTTTGTGCACACTTTGGAGCTTTTATGGGTGATCCCAGGTTGGGGGGTCATTTAACATCCTTATTTTACCAACAATGATGTTTGTAAGTAAAGGTGAGCAGATCGATCTGTGGAGGATTGATTTTGTTCTGAATTTCCTGAAATTCTCAGGACTCCGAGAATTCAAACACTCTGCGATTCGGAAGAATTGGCCACCAAAAAAAATAATGCCTGCTTCCATTTCACACACTACTGAAGACACTATTGAAGAGAGAGGGCTGATTACATCAGGTGAGACCATGCGGGCTTCCCTATAATGCCCTGCGGTTATCAAATCACATGGCCTAGCCCAGCCAATCAGGGTAGACTATTACAGCCAGTATAAAAGATGGTGGGGGGCAACAATGGAGAGCCATGTTAGGCTTTTCCCACAGTAGGGATAGGAGGTCAAAGTATACAGCTTATTCCACATAAGGATAGAAGAAAGCCAAGTCTGATCGTGTTGTACTACTGCAGTGCTGAATCACAATGAAAATAGGAGGGATAGTCCCAGTCTGTGAATAATAATTCAAAGATTCAAGTGCTAGGGAGATGCTGGACCTGCGTAGTCAGTGTGGCTAAACTGATTGATTTGAGGATTACTGCATTAACAGCACCTCAACGACCCTTTTTTTAATGCTTCACACACTGCAAACAAGGAGGGCAGTTTTAAGCCCCTCAGCGCTCATTTTGCTGCTAAATCAAAATCCTGAAACCAAGGCTTGTGTGTCAGACATTATGCTTCCTGCATTGTAAGACAAGCTAGCCAATTTTTTTAAAGCCAAAAAAACCTCCATAAATTAGATATTTAAACACAACTGTCTACTTTACAAAATGTGCTCATTGTTGCTTAGTGTCTGGTTTCCCCAGTATTTGCTTTAAAAGCTTAAAAGGGTTCAAAACAGTCATAGGAGACATCAAAGTGTTTTTAAACATATTTTCTAGTCAACTAAAGGCTTTTCAGGAAAAATTTGGCGAAATCGGCAAATTTTCATTTCAAATGATCCTCCCAACTTTATTTGTAAGCATCTATATTGGACAAAATTCAAAGCTTCATATGTCACTATTTTCTAGGGGTATGAGGCACAAAAAAAGAATTATTTGGGTAACAAGCAGAAAAGAAAGGTACTGAGACGCAGAAGTAGACACTCCAGAAAATAGTTGCTGATATTACTGGACAACAGCAAAACAGGGTATACATTGGATACGGTAAAATGTGTTTAATACTGAATCTTGTCACAATTCTTCTGCTGAGAATGTCTAGGACTCTGTGATGGACAGCTCTGTCAATCTTATCCTTGCTGGAGTGTGCTGAGCTGTCGGTGCTTTGATTGACAGCTCGGTTGACCTATCTGACTGGGAGGTGCAGAGATTTCCACAGGTGCTCCCTGTTCTTGGTAGTTGTCCTGCTATTTAGGTCAGCTATCTGGCCCAGATCACTGCCAGTCAAATGCTTGTTCTAAGCTAGTGCTCTCTGGTGTGTTTGCCTGTGCCCAGTGCAGTAAGTTCTGATCTTCTGCTGCTGATCTTTGGACCATGTTCTGACTACCCATTTGTTATTGCCCTTTTGCTTATCCCCTATTTCTCTAGTTTTCTGACCCTGGCATGTGACCCGACTTACGACTTTGCATTTTTCCCTTGGTTTACTACGCGCTCTTTTGGTATTGACTCCTGAACGTCACGTCTGACTTCACTTATTCACAGACTGGCTGTGAGTTATGACTAGCGTCACAGATCTACTGAAGAGTGAGAAATTTGGGTTCTTGTAGCCTCAGTTTTGACAATTCAGAACAACCTAACTTGTCAACCTTTTGAAATCCTGGTGGAGGAACTCAATAAATGAGAGTTTGGTGGGAGTTTGAGTACAAAGACACCGATACTGATATGAAGGGGCCACCATTAGTGATGAGCGAGTATGCTCGTTACTCGGGTTTTCCCGAGCATGCTAGGTTGGTCTCCGAGTATTTGGAAGTGCTCAGAGATTTATTGTGTGTCGCCGCAGCTGCATGATTTGTGGCTGCTAGACAGCCTGAATACATGTGGGGATTTCCTAACAAACAAGCAAACCCCACATGTATTCAGGCTGTCTAGCAGCCACAAATCATGCAGCTGCGGCTACATATTCTAAATCGCTGAGCAATTCCAAATACTCGGTGAAAACCCAAGCATGCTCGGGAAAACCCGAGCAATGATCATACTCGCTCATCACTAGCCACCATGCTTCTCCAACCGAATACGGAATCCAAAGATTACCAAGTCAACAAATGAAGAGGTTTGAAGCAACAAAAGTGACCTCTTTGCTCTAGAAATCATACAGGATCACACCGAGACGTACCAATAACATCATTTGGCATGAACCTCTTTAAATCAATGAGAAGTCCTGGATAAAGGTCTTGAAGCCAAAACCATTCAGTAGTTGCCAACAACTGCTAAACCAACATGCGGATACTTATTATTGCCAGATATTAGATAGGTGTCACCTTGGAGAGCAATTTTTAAGCCAATTATTGTCCAATTTTTGGCCAGAATTGCCTTCAATGTTTTGTATGAAAAATGTAATCAGCTTTTTAAAGGATGAATGGTCCACGTGACAAGTAAATCATGGAGACCAACAATTAGCAACTTAAGTCCAATGTATTGATGTCTCATTTCCTATATTTCCCTCATCGCTTTCATATGAAGTTCTACAAAAGCCGCCATGGTGCTTGTATAATGAGCAACCGCTGTTCCTTTACATAATAATTCCCATCCCAGACTCATGGACGGGCTCCGAGCTCTTATCTTGATATCATTACCATATATTTGCTACTGCTCAGTTTTCATCAAAGAAAAACAAATGAACTAATGGGAACATTTCATCATTTACCTACAATTATTTTATAGAGCTTGGAACTCAAGGCGGCCAAGATTCGTATTTATTGCTCAAAGGTTGTTAAAGTGATTTCTGCATATTTTTCACTTCAAAAATGGCAGCAACTCTCAATATTTTTAACCAAAAAAATGCATTTTTTATACCAATTTTTTTTATTGCAAATGTCATTTTTCCTTGCATTCAAAATAATTTTTAATAAATTTAAATAAAAACCTTATCTATGGCTTGGGTAGGAGGAGAGAGGCAGAGACATACACTGTGCTGTTTTTTTTAGTCAGAGTTTATCTCACCTTAGTGCTGGATTCACAACTAAACTGCTCAGTACTGCAGTGTAATATCCTCCATGCTGCTGGTGCTTCTAGACAGGTGATAAATAATGACAGTAGAGCAGGAATCCCTCATGTCTGTGTGTATGGGAGATGTTATAGCAGCTACTCTCCACTCAGTAGCTCAGAGACAACTGGAAATTAGAGAGAAGAGTCTGCAGATGGGAACACTGGTGACAAATGCAGGATACAAGTCATATAATTTCAGACTAATACCACCATTTAGATGTATTGAACAAAAAAAAACAATATATAAGAGTAATATCATGATTAAACTGAAAAATCTTTATTACAAAAATCACAGTGAACGAAAGACAGTACCAAAAAAGCCCCATAAAAAATAAAAAAAAACTTAAACAGTAAGGGACAGTGTGGTTCATACATGAAAGAACAGGCATGAAGCAACACCTTACTGAAAATATTGCAAGGCAATGGAATAAATGGAAGGAACCTTAAGAAAATGACAAAGCTACAAGAGAAACGCGCGTTGGGGTGCTGGCAGTGTGCTTCAACCTATTATAATGGCACATGGTCTGTATTTCCTGAGCTTCATTTAATCTGACATTTTTCTGCTGCTGCTTTATAGTGTTAAATCACTACCATGTCGCAGGCAATTGATACCCAGCGGCAGCAGCTTCTTCTATCATTTTCAGAACTCTGATAAAAGTGAACAGAGAGAGATGCGCATGCGTAACGGCTGCGAATGGAGAGGCGAAGGCGCGAGAGTCTGTTTATTTCTGTGAATGTTCCAAAAATGGGATCTGTTCTGGAGATTGCTGGTTGGACCCACTTCTACCAGTCGTTTATAGCATACACTGTGGACATGTTGAAAACATCTGAGGTTGAAAAAAATGGTCAGAGGCAGAATACATGGAAAAAGATGCAGAGCCCAAGACAGGCAAAAAAAAAAAATAAATAAAGAGTTAAGTTGTGGATCTTCACAAACGGTGGTTGAGTTTTGGCATTTTTCCTGACAGATGTACATTCTCTACTATTGTGGCACTCTGGATATGAGAGATCAGATATTGGGGTATCCAGAGTACTGGGGTGCAAGAAAGCAGAATGTAAATGCACAAAGAAGGCACCGGACACTTCATCAAAAGATTCACAAAAAAAAAAAAGGAGTACCATAATTCCTTTCGGTACAAACGTACAACTGCTCTCTGTAGCATGACCAGCCCAGCTGTTCATCAGCGTGATACACGGATCAGACGCCAATAAGCTTTTGGCGATTCTGTTTTCTCTAAAACTCTAGAACAAAATGGTAACGTTTCTTAATAACGTCTCATGCTGGAAGAAGTGGTCGATCTCTTTTATGGTTTTTGTGAAATAGAGATTAATAAAAAAAAAATTGTAGAAATATTTGGCTGCTGGAAGTTTGGCGTCCAATGAAGAGCGAACCGGCAAGAAATAAAGTGAGAAGTTGACTCTTGGGTCATGACGGTGGAATATTGGTCGGATAAAGAAAGAGCTCATGACTGTATAAAACTTGGTAAATTCATGATGGTTAAACTAGATAAATGTAGACGTAATCCAAATGTGCCAATTCTTAGGGTAGAGAATACATAAAAAGTCTAAAAATTATCCGTTCTTTACACCTTATTCTGTGTGATTGTAACCAAAACTGATAAAATCAAATAATTATTTATAGGTGACCAAAGAGATCAACTATTACCCCTTTACATCTACATCTGTGCCTGGCTGTAAGGCAACTCCCTGCAGCAGGAGCGCTCCACTATGGCTCTGTGTCCACCGGGGAGGTCACACAAACTAAGTCCCACCTTTGTGGAAATGTCCATCACTTCAGTTGTTTGTAAGCTAAAAATGATAAGTCTATGTGTGTTCCAAAAGATCAAATGTTGCGTCTCTGCTGACGAATCTGTCTATGGCTCTGGCTGCAAGGCAACTGGCTGCAGCAGATACATGGATATCTTTTCAGTGTGCCAATGCGGTGATCAATGAATATTTGTGACTTGTAGGGCTGTTTTATTGCAACTGTCTTTTATGGAAGGAGATAAAGTTATATTCAACTTTATATACTAGTAGCCACAGATTGAAGAAAAGATTGAGAACACGCATGTGCCTGATCACTAATGTTTTGATGGGTCCAAGCGGTGTAGAGGTAAAAAGTCCAAAAGATTATAATGTGTTGGACATCTTACATCTACCGTAATTTAAGACAAAAGCATGGGACATCGGGTTCTTATACTTCCATTAAGACTTTTAATCTTTTCATGGGCTGTATGGACTGTCCCAGAGACGTGGTGAGTTCTCCTTCAATGGAAGTCTGTAAACAGAGGCTGGACAGACATCTGTCCGAAATGGTTTAGTGAATCCTGCATTGAACAGGGGGTTGGACACGGTGACCCTTCAGGTCCCTTCCAACTGTAACATTCTATGATTCTAAGAGAGAGAACCCACAGGTCGCAATTCCATAAATTTTATCCAATAGCTGATCCAAGGAAGAATTGTAATTTGACAAGCAGAAGATCTGGATAGGTGGAGTCCAGCCAGATATGGGTAGATGAGGACAATGTTAGGCATCGGTCACTCTTAAACCATGTTCTTCGTTTAACGGATACACTATGAGATATATCATGATGTACTCCTTAAAGGATTTCAATATAGCCTATGGTAGTCAAATGCCACTGTTATACTCTTGTGGACCATCCAACGCTAGAAAAGAGCAACATTAAGAAAGACTGAGCCAGACCATCTGATTTCTCAAGTAAACAACCCTAGGAGTGACTCAGTGGTTAGCACTGTTGCTTTGCAGAGCTGGGGTCCTGGGTTCATATCCCACCAAGGACGACATTTGCAAGGGGTTTGTATGTTCTCCTCGTGTTCGCGTGAGCTTTCTCCAGGTTCTCCGGCTACTTCCCACACACCAAAGACACACTGATGGAGACAGTAATGATAATGTCTGGAAAGCGCTGCAAAATATGATGGTGCCTTTTAAGCAATTCATAATAAATAAGTAGGAGTAGATGATGAAGATGACGGCATGTTACAGAATCCAAGACTTCAAAGAGAATTGCCAGCATCCAAAAACTTCATCTTATTGCCACCATTTAATTGATGCTACGTATGGCCCAACACATGCAACCTTTCCCATCGTATCTATGTAATGGCTCCAATAACCTGAATCTCTACTTGATTTGAGTATAGAATAAAAACTGGACTGATGGCCCATAAATCTGTCAAAGTGCCTTTGAGCTAACACTGCTCATTTTTACAAGTTTCGGTCATTACAGAATGTACGTTCTCTAGTTAATAATAATAATAATAATAATAATAATAATCTTTATTTATATAGCGCCAACATATTCCGCAGCGCTTTACAGTTTAACAGTTTCAAAACACAAGTCATAAGTAACAACGTTAACAATACAGTAATTAAAGCAAAATAAGCCGACCCTGCTCGTGAGAGCTTACAATCTACAATGAGGTGGGGGAGATACAAAGTACAGGTGTGTATATACAATGGTGTATTTACAATGATGGTCCAGCCATCTTGAGGGAGTGAGGCATGGATGGAGATAGTGAATGGGCTACACATACACACTTAAACATAGAACGACTTTGGTTAGTGAATGTGATAGGCCACTCTGAACAAATGTGTTTTGAGGGAGCGCCTGAAACCATGCAAATTGTGGATAGTCCTAATTTCTTGGGGTAGAGCATTCCAGAGGATTGGCGCAGCGCGGGAGAAGTCTTGGAGTCGGGAGTGGGAGGTACGGATTAGTGCAGAGGTTAGTCGAAAGTCATTTGCAGAGCGCAGCAGTCGGTTAGGCCGATAGATAGAAATGAGGGAGGAGATGTAGGGGGTGCTGCACTGTGGAGAGCTTTGTGGGTGAGAACCAGTACTTTGAATTGGATCCTATAATGAATGGGCAGCCAGTGTAAGGACTGGCGAAGAGCGGACACGTCCGAGTACCGATTAGCCAGATGAATGACCCTGGCTGCTGCATTAAGGATGGACTGGAGAGGGGATAGTCGAGTAATGGGGAGGCCAAGTAATAGAGCATTGCAGTAGTCCAGGCGGGAGTGGATCAATGCTACAGTGAGGGTTTTTGTTGTTACCATGGTGAGAAAAGGGCGGATTCTAGAGATGTTCTTTAGCTGTAGACGGCAAGAGCGGGCAAGAGATTGTATATGGGAGGTGAAGGAGAGATCTAGTGTAAGGTTCTTTGTACATGTTCTTGAAACTCAGTTTTCCGTCAGCCATTTTGCTTTCTGTCTTGCTGCAGCTATCTTGCCCTCAGTCAATATGGAGTTTTCAGCTTTCATGTTCCCGCCCTGATTCTCTCCCTCTTGCTTCTTAAGCAGCCACAGCTGAGCAATCAGTGCTTCAGAATCTAGCCTGCAGTGAACCTGTGACCTGACTCCTGGAAGCCTTGGACTATGTACTCCAGCTATTCCTACTGAGGAACTCTGAACACTTGTGGACTCTGGAACCCTGCTCTTTGAAAGATCCACGTTTGCATGGACTTACGGTAACAGAGAAGAAGATCCTGAACCTGTTGTGGAGAGTGATTGCTGAGCTTAAGTTACTCTGGCCTGCTGTGTCTCCTGCTTCTGTATCTGCAAACTGTGTGACTATTTTTGCCACTTGTATGAAGTAATACAAGACCTTCTATATCAAACCTGTGTCTCATGTATTTTCATCGCACCCAAGCACAAGACGCTATATGAACTGTACTACATACATTACAAGATTCTGAAGCCAAAACGTTAGTGTCTGCTGGGTCTGGGAAGGCTGTGTCTGCTGTAACTGTGGATATCAGACGTCCAGTTGTACTTTCTGTGATGACAGTGGTTGTGACTTCTCACAACCATTCCAGGTGAGCAATTCCCTTAAGTTTTTTTTTCTGCAGTGTTACCACAGGTAAACACTATTGTTTTTTTTTTTTTCTCTTCCCTCTTTTGTGTCTGCTGTAACTGTGGATATCAGATGTCCGGTTGAACTTTCTGTGATGATAGTGGTTGTGACTTCTCACAACCATTCCAGGTGAGCAGTTCCCTTAATTTTTTTTCTCTCTGCAGTGTTACCACAGGTAAACACTATTGTTTTTTTTTTCTTTTCTCCTCTCCTTCCAGTACTCCTGTCTTAAAAGATCTGGAAAATGGAGGCCTGCATAAAGGAACTTTGCGGAGTGACTGATAATATCCTTGCAGATTTACAGACTATAAAAACCCGTTTTACAAACCTACAGGACCTCACTAATCACAATTTGCAAGTGTTTGGACAGACTGCCCAGGATTTGCGAGCCAGGATTGAGGTTCTAGAGGAGCGAGTCCAGGCTCCTGCCGTAGCCCCAAGTTCTGGGATTCCCAAGTTGCCCCCTTTTCGTTTTGGCGGTGAAGGTGAAAAATTCAGGGGATTTATTAACCAATGCAATCTGTTTTTTTCTGCACATGCTTCACAATTTCCCACTGAACGATCTAAAGTGCTTACTATAATTATGTTACTTACCAACAAGGCTTTGATGTGGGCAAACCCTCTGATTGAGACTGAGGATGAATGTTTGGATCATCTTGATGCTTTCATTTCAGCCATGGGGCAGGTGTTTGATGACCCCAATCGAGGTGCAACAGCTGAAGCAGCCATGTTAACTTTGCGCCAAGGTAAGCACTCGGTAGCCGAATATGCCTTGGATTTCAGGAGATGGGCCCTTGATACCACCTGGGACAGTTCCGCCAAAAAATCTATTTTTCGAAAGGGGTTGTCTCCACTAATTAAGGATGAACTTGCTCGTGCCGACCCTCCCACTGCGTTAGGTGACTTTATTAACTACTGCATCCGTATTGATGCCCGCCTGACTGAACGCAGGCAAGAGAGATGGTTCGAAAGCAATCGCACTAACCTTTTCCTACCTTCCTCCCCAGCTAAGGAACCTTTGAGTAGGATCACACGGGAACCTGAACCTGAACCCATGCAGGTAGACTCTTTACAAAGACGGGTTAGTGATGCACGCAAGGAACATCGTTTTAAGGAAAATCTATGTTTCTATTGTGGTAAGTCAGGGCACTTCATTATAAACTGCCCCAGCCGTTCTCGTAAGACTACTGCAGCACTCATTCACTGTGAGTGTTGCGAGAGGAGATCTGTCAGGTCCGAGCCTCAGGCTCCAGAGAGATCTGCAGCAACAGATCTTGATTTCTCGGACTTAAACTCCGTTACTTCTGAGGACGATGACTGTGTAAACGCTGCAATTTTTCAAGTTTCCTCAGCGGTGTCCCAGCTGAGTTGTAGGAAAAACAATTCTCATTGCTTCCTTTCCATCAAACTCTGGGTTAACTCAGTCTGGGTGTCTAGCTCTGCTATGATCGACTCAGGGGCAAGTGGGAATTTTATGGATGTCTCCTTTGCTCTGAAACAGGGGATACGTTCAGTGAAGAAGGCTACTCCAGTACAGATGGAAACTGTGGATGGCTCCCTGCTGACCTCTGGACCAGTAGATCAGGAAACGGAGCCTTTGAGGGTCCTTATGGGTAAAGATCATCAAGAGAAACTGTCCTTTATGCTTATCTCTTCTCCCCACTTTCCCATTATTCTAGGGCTACCATGGCTGCAGGCTCAGAACCCTACCATTAACTGGGAGACCAAGGAATTACACTTTCCAGAGAAACAGATGAGTCCAGAAGTTTCAGCTTGCTCTGTTCCTAAAGGAACCATGTCAGTCCCTGAACTACCAGCTGTATACCAGGATTATGTGGATTTATGTGACAAGAAGAACGCTGACCAGCTTCCCCCTCACCGTCCATATGATTGTCCAATTGAATTATTGCCTGGAGCAGAGATACCTTTTGGTAAGATCTACCCCCTGGCGGGGCCTGAGCTAAAGGCTTTAAAGGATTACATAGACGAAAATCTAGCCAAGGGCTTCATACGCCCCTCTTCATCTCCTGCAGGTGCACTCATCTTCTTTGTGAAGAAGAAAGATGGATCTCTGAGACCCTGCGTAGACTATAGGGAACTCAATAAGGTTACTATTAGAAACCGTTATCCATTGCCTTTAATCCCTGAGTTATTGGAGAGAGTGCGGCATGCCAAAATTTTCTCTAAATTGGATCTCCGTGGGGCCTATAACTTGGTCCGTATTAGACCTGGGGATGAATGGAAGACTGCATTCAGGTCACGCTA
Organism: Oophaga sylvatica; assembly: GCA_033576555.1. Classification (NCBI taxonomy): domain Eukaryota; kingdom Metazoa; phylum Chordata; class Amphibia; order Anura; family Dendrobatidae; genus Oophaga; species Oophaga sylvatica. The sequence continues at coordinate 430,650,930 of JARQOD010000006.1, read as the reverse complement.
TGGACACTTTGAATATCTAGTTATGCCTTTTGGTCTGAGTACCGCCCCAGCCACTTTCCAACACTTGGTGAATGACATCTTCAGGGATCTCCTAGATACATTCGTGGTGGTTTTATTGGATGATATTCTAATTTTTTCTAACTCCACAGAGGAACATCATGGACATGTGAGAATGGTCTTGGAACGTCTAAGACAAAACCATCTTTACATCAAACTTGAAAAGTGTGAATTCCATAGGACCGAAATTCAATTTCTGGGTATGTACTGTCTACACAAGGAATTAGTATGGATGGAAGTAAGACCCAAGCCATCAAGGATTGGCCAAGTCCTAGAAATGTGAAGGAGGTGCAGCGCTTCATCGGGTTTGCCAATTTCTATAGACGTTTCATTAGGAATTTCTCTGAGGTAGTGTCACCTATCACCCAACTTACCCGGAAAGAGTCTAGGTTCTCCTGGACTCCCCAAGCCCAGGAAGCATTTTCTCGTCTAAAAGATAAATTTACCACCGCACCTATCTTGGTACATCCCAACCCCGAACTTGCCTTCATAATAGAGGTGGATGCTTCAGATTGTGCCGTTGGAGCTATACTCTCTCAGAGAACAGGTGAGAAGAATGTCTTGCATCCCTGTGCCTTCTTTTCCCAGCAGTTGTCTTCGGCTGAGAGGAACTACGATGTGGGCAATAGAGAGTTGTTGGCCATTATTGCCGCCTTCAAAGAATGGAGACACCTTCTTCAGGGAGCTGCACAGCAAATAGTCGTCCTGACAGACCATCGTAACCTTGAATTTATCAGGTCGGCTAAGTGCCTGACTCCTCGCCAGGCTCGCTGGAATCTTTTCTTAAACCAATTTAATTTTGTCATTTCTTATAGACCAGGATCGCGCAATGGAAAGGCTGATGCACTCTCTAGGATTCATTCAGCAGAGACCCGTCCACTTGCTCCTCCTAAGACTATTCTTCCTGACTCTAGATTCCTGGGAGTGATTCATAATCAAGACCTACTTAAGGACATCAAGGAAGCATACCATGCGGATTCCTTGTTGGCACAACCCCCAAGGGACGTAAGTCTTGTCTTTAAGAATGGTGTGTGGATTCAGGGACAACGCCTGTATATTCCTGAAACAGTCAGATTGAGAGTATTGCAACTCATTCACGATTCCAAGATAGCTGGGCATAGAGGAATTCTAAAGACACAAGAATTTCTTTCTCGTTTCTTTTGGTGGCCCACTTGCAGGAAGGATGTTTTAAACTATGTCACTTCATGTGAAGTCTGTGCAAGATGCAAAACACCTCGCTCCTCACCAACTGGTCTGTTACAGCCTCTTCCCACCCCGTCCCGCCCGTGGGGATCCATTTCTATGGACTTCATTGTGGAGTTACCAACCTCTCAAGGGAAAAACACCATTCTAGTGGTGGTTGATCGTTTAACAAAGGCAGCTCATTTTATTCCTTGTGTCGGCTTACCCACTGCAAAACAGACATCAGATTTGATGATTAAAGATGTGTTTCGCTTACATGGAGTACCGGATGAGGTTATTTCGGATCGAGGGGTGCAATTCACTTCAAGGTTTTGGCAAAATTTCTGTGCAGCATTGGACATTAAAGTAAACCTTTCTTCTGCTTTTCATCCCAGACTAATGGACAGACCGAACGAACCAATCAGACCCTGGAGCAGTATCTCCGCTGTTTTATCTGCCACCTACAGGATGATTGGGTGGATCTACTTCCACTGGCTGAGTTCTCTTATAACAACTCTCAGAGTGCCTCCACTAAGCAGTCTCCTTTTTACTCCAATCTAGGTTATCATCCTAACATTCTTCCACGATTTCCCATAGAAACGCCTTTACCAGCAGTGGCCGAAAGAATCACGTCTTTACAGAAGAATATGGATCTTCTAAAGGAGAATCTGGAATTGGCTCAGGAAAGGTACAAGAAAGCAGCAGATAAATTTCGTAAACCTGCACCAGTTTTCAAGGTAGGAGACCTGGTCTGGTTGTCAACCAGAAATCTTAAGTTAAGGATTCCATCGTCTAAGTTGGGACATAAGTACATTGGACCCTATAAAATCAGTAAAATTATAAGTGCCGTTGCTTGTCGTCTTCAACTGCCTAGAACTATGAGAATCCACCCTGTCTTTCATGTATCCCTACTAAAGGCTGCAACACCCAATACGTTTCCTGGACGTTCTTCTCCTTGCCCTGACCCAGTGCTAGTCGATGGTCAGGAAAAATTTGTGGTGGAAAGAATTCTAGATTCCAGGTTATACAGGAATCAGTTACAATATTTGATTAAATGGCAGGGCTACCCAGAGGAGGACAACTCATGGGAACCAGTCAATAACGTTAATGCTCCTCGTTTGCTCCGCCAGTTTCATCAGAGGTACCCAGACAAGCCTGGTCTGAGGCCATCCGGAGGTTGTCCCTAAGGGGGGAGTAATGTAAGGTTCTTTGTACATGTTCTTGAAACTCAGTTTTCCGTCAGCCATTTTGCTTTCTGTCTTGCTGCAGCTATCTTGCCCTCAGTCAATATGGAGTTTTCAGCTTTCATGTTCCCGCCCTGATTCTCTCCCTCTTGCTTCTTAAGCAGCCACAGCTGAGCAATCAGTGCTTCAGAATCTAGCCTGCAGTGAACCTGTGACCTGACTCCTGGAAGCCTTGGACTATGTACTCCAGCTATTCCTACTGAGGAACTCTGAACACTTGTGGACTCTGGAACCCTGCTCTTTGAAAGATCCACGTTTGCATGGACTTACGGTAACAGAGAAGAAGATCCTGAACCTGTTGTGGAGAGTGATTGCTGAGCTTAAGTTACTCTGGCCTGCTGTGTCTCCTGCTTCTGTATCTGCAAACTGTGTGACTATTTTTGCCACTTGTATGAAGTAATACAGGACTTTTCTATATCAAACCTGTGTCTCATGTATTTTCATCGCACCCAAGCACAAGACGCTATATGAACTGTACTACATATATTACATCTAGTTTTGTTCTTCTATATTCTGAAAACCTTGTCTAGGACTCTCTCGTTGGTTGTTTTCCTTTTTTCTTATCTCTTCTTCAAACTGTACTAGTCTTCTACAAGAGTTGACAATTCAGGCCAAAAGTATTGTTTGGACGTTAAACTTTAAGATTTAGAAGCCAAAAGATCCAAGCTTTTCCTTAGATTTAAACTCTGTAATTATCTCGGTCTGTCCAAAATACTTCCAAAATGTGTTAAAATTTCCTTCTGGTCAAGAAGTTCTTGGTTTTTAGTATTCCCAATCTTGCCCGATACGCAAAAAAAAAAATCCAAGAGTCACCGATATATTATTCCATCCATGTACAACACTCACTAGATTCAGTCAAACCATGAGGAAGCTTCACATAAAGTGGCTGCAAAATAGGCTTTAAATATGTAACCACCGTTTCCTGCATTGACCTGTTCGACTTCACATCCAGTTCCGTAACAAGTCGAGGACAACGACGTCTAGAACGGACGGTATTTACGCTGCCAGAAAAAGGGATTAGAAATATTCATGAACTGTTTCTCCAGCAAATCCATAACGCCGCCGAGGAGTCATGGTTAAATCACGCTGCTTGTATTCTGCGATTCATCAGCTATAGATTACAGAACTATCAGCCTGGCCAGAACGCAAGAAAATGATACTGGATACACATCAAGGCATAGAGCAACCGGCCAGAAGATTAATATGCTTGATAAATACCCCTCGGCATCCTGGTTTTCAAGAGCGTTCTTCTTGCATAAGACGGTAATTACCGGCTAGTAAATAAGCAACAAAGATTTGGACGTCGCAAAAACACCAAATAATAAAAATTGGAAGAAGTTCAAACAGCAAGAGGTTTGGTGCCATTTAAGAACTCGACCTTGCATTTACTCATTCTGCTATCAGGGGATGGAGCAACAAGATACTCCACCTACTTGTCTAAACCCACCCAGCTGACAGAAAGTAGAGATGTTTTAGAAGTTGTAACCTTCATAGAAACAGCCTCATCCTCCATAATGATGCCAAAACGGCTAGGAGATCCATCAGTTATTGCTATGTCCCACCTGGTAAGGTGGATCCTCGAGCCACTGGTCCAGAGAAGCAGCTCTAAAGAAGCATGGACAGATGGTGTTGGTGCAGCAGAATGAGCCAGTTGGAACAGCAGAGGCAGATGTAGCCATGTTGGACAGTGACATAATAAAGTTGACTGACTCATCATTGAGGAACCGGAGAGGCAGAGCTAAGTGATACAGGAGATTCTGAAGCAAAAAAAATCCATTGGTATTGCAGGTTTAATTCAGGAAAGTTGCAGAGCTGAGTTTGTCACAGAGTCAAAAGCAGTGATGGACCTGTTTGGTAAGGTTACACGGTGAAATAGCAGATGTACCAGTAGCTGAAGAAAAAACAGAGCTTGCTTTGCCACAGAGTCCAAGAACTAAAGAAACAGTCTCTGGTAAAGGCTTGTACGAAAAGTACCTGAATACTGGGGTGGTGTGACATCACAGGAGCCCGGATGGCCACGTTAACCCAATGTGTAAAAAAGAAGAGAAAGATGGCCAAAAGTACTGGTATGATCCAGAGCTCAGTGCTGGAGCCAGGACAGGAGAAAATCAGTTATTTTGCTTGCCCAGGTTGTAGTATCGTCATCATGTACTGTGTATATATATATATATATATATATATATATAATATATATATATATATAAAGTTTTTAGGCCACATGGGCATCCAGTGGTCCCTGCCTTTATTGGAGAGAGGAGCCACTGCGTATTAACCATCTGTCCATTTATCTACATTCATCTCCTCATAATATGGGGCTGTGCCATAAGAAAAAAAACCTTAACATTTTAATTTTTCCATTTGTTCCCAATTTAAATCTTAATTTTCATGATATAATTAAACAATTAAAAAAATACAACATAATTCAAATGTGTTCTACCCTTTAAAGGGTTATTTCTTCCTCGGATAGTGCTTGTAAATGCAAGCAATTTACTACTTATTAACATTTTCACCTATTCTTGAGATATTATCGACACTTTGCTTTAGTTTACAGCTCTCTGTCTTGGAGACCGACCATCGCTGCTAGACAGCAGAACATGTGAAGTGCTTACAAGCTCTTTTGAGCTTGTAAGCGCTGTTTTGAAGCTGGCCAGTAAAGCTGGAGTGCGCTGTGACCTCCTAATCCCGGCCAGCTTCAGGGCAGCGTTTACCGTCTAGACTGCAGCGGCGGTCGGTCAGCAAGACAACAAGCTGTAAACAAGTGTTAGCATCTCGAGAATGGCTGCAAATTTTAAAAAGCAGAAAATTGCAAAAGAGCTTGTTCTTACAAGCACTGACGAAAATATCCATCAATGACAACGGAAATAATCTTTAAAAGACAACTTCTTCGATTAAAGGAAGTCATATGGAGACAGGTGACCCCAAATAAATTATTTCTCTTATTAAGGGTAGTAAAAAAGAAGTGATTTAAAAAAAAAAAGAATATTCCAAGAAAAATAATATACTCCAAGTCCGAGTCCTGCCAGAACAGATAAGTGACCAAGGTCTGGAGCTGCACAGACAATGAGCCGCGATAATCCCGTCCATTAATAAGGTAATCCTCTTTACTGGCGGAGATTTAGAAAGTGAGAAATTAACTTCACACCGAAGAAGGAGGCGACGTGTCTAAAGGAAAAATCTATTCAATTTCTACTAGAAAACAACGAAAAAAATAAATAAAGGTTTTGTAAGTAAAACATTAAGTTTCCTGTGATTTGCAGCTCTCTCGCCCTCTCCGTCAGCAGAAAGTCCCAGTAAGATCGGGGTCAGACACGCGAGAAACTCGCACCAGTCTCGCATCTCAATACCCGGCACTGCCGCTGGCTCTCGGGACCGGAGCGTGCTGCTGCATAGAAATACATGTAGCCATGCGCTCCTGTCCGAGTGCGGGTGGCAGTGCCGGGTATTGAGATGCGAGACTCGTGCGAGTTTCTCGCGTGTCTGACCCGGCCTAATACGTCAGGTACTAGCAGCTTAATTTCAGCCGGCCACAAAGCTACAATGGGAAGTATCTCAACATTACTTATCAGCACACAGAACAAACTATGGTGTCAAACTACAATATGTATCTGTCAGACAAACCAAGGGCCGACAGCAAAATCTAATCAAAATAGTAAGTACAACAAAAAGTTATTTTTGCATATTGTATACCTATTTTTTCATTTTCTGACTGACTTGGAAAATTATCATATCTTTCTTCACAACTGCTCTAAGAATATTTCAGATAATACTCCCCCTATATACAAGAATATAACTACTATAATACTGCTCCTATGTACAAGAATAAATTACTATAATACTGCACCTATGTACAAGAATATAACTACTATAATACTGCTCCTATGTACAAGAATATAATTACTATAATACTGCACCTATGTACAAGAATATAACTACTATAATACTGCTCCTATGTACAAGAATATAACTACTATAATACTGCCCCTATGTACAGGAATATAACTACTATAATACTGCCACTATATACAAGAATATAACTACTATAATACTGCTCCTATGTACAAGAATATAACTACTATAATACTGCCCCTATGTACAAGAATATAACTACTATAATACTGCCAATATGTACAAGAATATAACTACTATAATACTGCCTCCTAGCTGTGAGGTTGTGTTTTGTGGATCTCCTCATGTCTGGAGCAAGCCCAGGGAGGGGCCACCCTGGGCGGGGAAGCTCCCCAGGCAAGGCCCAGGCTTCCCGGCCTACACTGGGACAAGCCTCCCAGGCCTCTCCTAATGGGAATGTTAATCCCAGAGCCACTGTCAGAGCAGTGAATGCAGCGAGCCAAAGCTGCAGCAGTTCTGTGAAGGAGGAAAAAGCCGTCAGTAAAGTTTTGGGAGGAAAACCTTCTCCAAGTCCAGCAAAGAAGCAAGAAGGAAAAGTGTCGGTCAGCGATGGGTTAATGCACAATGTGAAGTCAGGTAACTCCCCAGTCAGCAAGCAGCTCCTGCCGGGTGCACAGTTGAGATCAGCCCCAGCTGTGCAGATCACCTCTCCTGCTCCCAGGCAGAGACGGACGTCTTTGGAAAGACAAACCATCCAGGAGAACTTACAGCAGCATGGCAGTATGGCGCGGTCAGGACGCACACGGTCGCAGTCAGGTGGCAGCAGTAAAAGTGCTGTGGAGCCTGGAGCCATGAAACCAGCGGTGGTGAAAATTAAGGAGACGTCTGGGTTCAAGCAGCCGGGGACATCGCTGAATGCAGGATCCCAGGAGGAGACGCCACGTGCACCTGAGCTTCAGCTCGCAGAGGAGATCCCAGGACTGGTCAAGAAGTTCGGTGAGTTACAGCAGCAGAAAAACACACTACAGATGCAGATAGACACTTGCTATAAGCTAAAGGCTATTAATCCCGGGAGTCATGATTTTTATGATGAGACTCTGAACACACTGGGTGTATTGCTGGCAAAAGTGGTGAGGGACATGGACTGCGTCCTAGAGAGGATGGGGCCCCTGGCGGAGACTTATAGGAACCAGGAACTGTTTAATTCACAGAAGCAGAACTCTGCAGGTTCCAGGTCAGACATTGTCCCAGGTGGACCCCAGAAGCAGGTGCGGACAGTGCTGCAGCCTGCAAGTTTCTGCTTCCAAAAGGGGCAAATGCCGCACCAGCAGCAGCCTGTAGTACAGACCCCAGCAGACGTACCACAAGTTTCAGAATGCCCAGCACAACAGCCTGCAGCACATTCCAAGCAGCAGCATGAAGGGCACATTCCAGTAGAGGTACAATAAGTCGCAGAATGCCCAGTACAGCCGCCTGCAGCAGATTCCAAGCAGCAGCATGGACATTTTTCAGCACAGGGACTACAAGTCTCAGAATGCCATGCACCACAGTTGGGCAGTGGACATGTGCCGGTAGTTCCTGATGGTGCCCAGCAGGGCTCTGATGCTGGGGATAACCGCGCTGTATCTGAGGGGTCGGGGTTTGGGGAGCACAGTATCTTTGGTGGACGCTGCGCAGTCTGATAGTGACATTGATGTTGATGATAACAATGTGCATGATGATGTCTGTGATTTCCCCCCTTTAATTCTGAGCACACAAGGTGTAGCAGGCCCCCCTGCTGCAGACCCTCACCCCGTCAGTCAGCCTAGTGTGACCCCGCAGGTTCCCCCCAGTAATGCCTGGAGTCGTGGTGCTCCGTCCTTCACCTCTGGTGCCAATTATACCGGCCAGGCGTTTAAACGGAGAAACGTTGTGCGTTTCCGGCACAGAGGTGCCAAGGAGGATCTGCCAGATAGAAGGTTTGTGGTCAGGGAGCTCTTGTGTCGCCAGATGGGGTTTGCGCCAGTCAGCATCTTGGCGGTGATTAATCTTCCAGACAGGCAGGGCTATGACGTCAGCTTTAAGCTCATGAGTGACCTGGACAGGTTTTGGTCTAATTTCCCCAAGTTTAGAGACTCTGAGGGCTGGAGTAAGTTCAGCTTTATTCCTATCTCTAAGCCAGATACCGTTACGGTTAATCTCATCTTCTGGAATGAGTCTGTTCCCCCGCAGGACATTGTGGTGTGGCTCCGGAGGCATTGTGACCTGGTCTCTGACCTCACCAAAAGCAGAGACAATGATGGTATCTGGACGGGAGGGTGGAGGGTTTTGGTGAAACTGCGCCAGTGCGATAATATCACTGCCCACTTACCCAACTCCTTCTTTATTGGGAGGGAGAGGGGTGTGTGTTTCTATCCTGGGCAGCCTCGTAAGTGCTTCAAATGTGGCAAGGCGGGTCACCTGGCGAATACGTGTACTGTGGTGAAGTGCAACCTGTGTGGGGAGGTCGGCCATGTGGCTGCAGACTGCCAGAACATCAGGTGCAACCTCTGTGGGAAGATCGGTCACCCTCACAGGGACTGTCCTGACGCCTGGCACAATATCTGTAAGGACTATCCTGATGAGGATTTGGTGGCAGGGCAGAGATTCTAGAGCAGGCAGCTTTACTGTCAGGGGAATTACTGTCCAGACCGGAGGTCCACCAGGGGTCTACTCAGGTGACACCAGAGCAGCAGGGTTCAGAGGGTGCACAGGGGAGTATGGAGGTTGTCCCTCAGGGGCAGCAGTCACAGGGAAGCATTACTTCAGTACTACCATCTGTGTCTCAAACTAAAAGGAAGAAAAAGGACAAGACCTCCCGTAAACCCGAGAAGGAGTATGATACTGGCCAAGGAGCCAGGAAGAAGGTCCAGAGTTCTGCAGGTGTAATGGACTTATCTAATAGGTTTGGTGTTCTGTCTGAGTCTGACGGTGATTTTGAGGATGACCTTAGAAGAATTGACGCAGAGTTTGATAGGGACGTAGAGGACTGTCCTCCGCCCAAGCGGAAGCCATTACCTGAGGGCTCTCGGGTAGAGTCTGAAATGGAGACCGGCGGTGACCAGAATAACTCCGACTCAGATCTGTGACGCTGTCAACCACATAATGTCCGAGCCCAGATAGATAAAATCATTAGGAAATGTTAAGTTATGGAAGGATGTGTCACTGGGTTGAAATATGATGGTTTTTTTTTTTTTGTTTGTTTGTTTTTTTTTCTCCAACCAGGTGTATGGACTCTTTAAGATAATTTTATATGTATAATCCGGATATGTAATGAATGAATGTACAATCCAAGTGAATTTATTTTTGTATTACTGGAGGAATGTCAGTATATTTGTATTTGTTTGGTTTTTACAATAAAAATTGCCCCTATGTACAAGAATATAACTACTATAATACTGCCAATATGTACAAGAATATAACTACTATAATACTGCTCCTATGTACAAGAATATAACTACTATAATACTGCCAATATGTACAAGAATATAACTACTATAATACTGCTCCTATGTACAAGAATATAACTACTATAATACTGCCCCTATATACAAGAATATAACTACTATAATACTGCCCCTATGTACAAGAATATAACTACTATAATACTGCCCCTATGCACAAGAATATAACTACTATAATACTGCTCCTATGTACAAGAATATAACTACTATAATACTGCTCCTATGTACAAGAATATAACTACTATAATACTGCCCCATGTACAGGAATATAACTACTATAATACTGCCACTATGTACAAGAATATAACTACTATAATACTGCCCCTATGTACAAGAATATAACTACTATAATACTGCCCCTATGTACAAGAATATAACTACTATAATACTGCCCCTATGTACAAGAATATAACTACTATAATACTGCCTCCTAGCTGTGAGGTTGTGTTTTGTGAATCTCCTCATGTCTGGAGCAAGCCCAGGGAGGGGCCACCCTGGGCGGGGAAGCTCCCCAGGCAAGGCCCAGGCTTCCCGGCCTACACTGGGACAAGCCTCCCAGGCCTCTCCTAATGGGAATGTTAATCCCAGAGCCACTGTCAGAGCAGTGAATGCAGCGAGCCAAAGCTGCAGCAGTTCTGTGAAGGAGGAAAAAGCCGTCAGTAAAGTTTTGGGAGGAAAACCTTCTCCAAGTCCAGCAAAGAAGCAAGAAGGAAAAGTGTCGGTCAGCGATGGGTTACAGCACAATGTGAAGTCAGGTAACTCCCCAGTCAGCAAGCAGCTCCTGCCGGGTGCACAGGTGAGATCAGCCCCAGCTGTGCAGATCACCTCTCCTGCTCCCAGGCAGAGACGGACGTCTTTGGAAAGACAAACCATCCAGGAGAACTTACAGCAGCATGGCAGTATGGCGCGGTCAGGACGCACACGGTCGCAGTCAGGTGGCGGCAGTAAAAGTGCTGTGGAGCCTGGAGCCATGAAACCAGCGGTGGTGAAAATTAAGGAGACGTCTGGGTTCAAGCAGCCGGGGACATTGCTGAATGCAGCATCCCAGGAGGAGACGCCACGTGCACCTGAGCTTCAGCTCGCAGAGGAGATCCCAGGACTGGTCAAGAAGTTCGGTGAGTTACAGCAGCAGAAAGACTCACTACAGATGCAGATAGACACTTGCTATAAGCTAAAGGCTATTAATCCCGGGAGTCATGATTTTTATGATGAGACTCTGAACACACTGGGTGTATTGCTGGCAAAAGTGGTGAGGGACATGGACTGCGTCCTAGAGAGGATGGGGCCCCTGGCAGAGACTTATAGGAACCAGGAACTGTTTAATTCACAGAAGCAGAACTCTGTAGGTTCCAGGTCAGACATTGTCCCAGGTGGACCCCAGAAGAAGGTGCAGCCAGTGTTGCAGCCTGCAAGTTTCTGCTTCCAAAAGGGGCAAATGCCGCACCAGCAGCAGCCTGTAGTACAGACCCCAGCAGACGTACCACAAGTCTCAGAATGCCCAGCAAAACTGCCTGCAGCAGATCCAAAGCAGAAGCATGTAATGCAGATTCCAGCAGAGGTACAACAAGTCACAGAATGCCCAGCACAACAGCCTGCAGCAGATTCCAAGCAGCAGCATGAAGGACACATTCCAGTAGAGGTACAACAAGTCGCAGAATGCCCAGCACAGCCGCCTGCAGCAGATTCCAAGCAGCAGCATGGACATTTTTCAGCAGAGGGACTACAAGTCTCAGAATGCCAAGCACCACAGTTGGGCAGTGGACATGTGCCGGTAGTTCCTGATGGTGCCCAGCAGGGCTCTGATGCTGGGGATAACCGCGCTGTATCTGAGGGGTCGGGGGTTTGGGGGAGCACAGTATCTTTGGTGGACGCTGCGCAGTCTGATAGTGACATTGATGTTGATGATAACAATGTGCATGATGATGTCTGTGATTTCCCCCCTTTAATTCCGAGCACACAAGGTGTAGAAGCCCCCCCTGCTGCAGACCCTCACCCCGTCAGTCAGCCTAGTGTGACCCCGCAGGTTCCCCCCAGTAATGTCTGGAGTCGTGGCGCTCCGTCCTTCACCTCTGGTGCCAATTATACCGGCCAGGCGTTTAAACGGAGAAACGTTGTGCATTTCCGGCACAGAGGTGCCAAGGAGGATCTGCCAGATAGAAGGTTTGTGGTCAGGGAGCTCTTGTGTCGCCAGATGGGGTTTGCGCCAGTCAGCATCTTGGCGGTGATTAATCTTCCAGACAGGCAGGGCTATGACATCAGTTTTAAGCTCATGAGTGACCTGGACAGGTTCTGGTCTAATTTCCCCAAGTTTAGAGACTCTGAGGGCTGGAGTAAGTTCAGCTTTATTCCTATCTCTAAGCCAGATACCGTTACGGTAAATCTCATCTTCTGGAATGAGTTTGTTCCCCCGCAGGACATTGTGGTGTGGCTCCGGAGGCATTGTGACCTGGTCTCTGACCTCACCTAAAGCAGAGACAATGATGGTATCTGGACGGGAGGGTGGAGGGTTTTGGTGAAACTGCGCCAGTGCGATAATATCACTGCCCACTTACCCAACTCCTTCTTTATTGGGAGGGATAGGGGTGTGTGTTTCTATCCTGGGCAGCCTCGTAAGTGCTTCAAATGTGGCAAGGCGGGTCACCTGGCAAATACGTGTACTGTGGTGAAGTGCAACCTGTGTGGGGAGGTCGGCCATGTGGCTGCAGACTGCCAGAACATCAGGTGCAACCTCTGTGGGAAGATCGGTCACCCTCACAGGGACTGTCCTGACGCCTGGCACAATATCTGTAAGGACTATCCTGATGAGGATTTGGTGGCAGGGGCAGAGATTCTGGAGGAGGCAGCTTTACTGTCACGGAAAATACTGGCCAGACCGGAGGCCCACCAGGGGTCTACTCAGGTGACACCAGAGCAGCAGGGTTCAGAGGGTGCACAGGGGAGTATGGAGGTTGTCTCTCAGGGGCAGCAGTCACAGGGAGGCATTACTTCAGTACTACCATCTGTGTCTCAGACTAAAAGGAAGAAAAAGGACAAGACCTCCCGTAAACCTGAGAAGGAGTATGACACTGGCCAAGGAGCCAGGAAGAAGGTCCAGAGTTCTGCAGGTGTAATGGACTTATCTAATAGGTTTGGTGTTCTGTCTGAGTCTGACGGTGATTTTGAGGATGACCTTAGAAGAATTGACGCAGAGTTTGATAGGGACGTAGAGGACTGTCCTCCGCCCAAGCGGAAGCCATTACCTGAGGGCTCTCGGGTAGAGTCTGAAATGGAGACCGGTGGTGACCAGAATAACTCCGACTCAGATCTGTGACGCTGTCAACCACATAATGTCCGACCCCAGATAGATAAAATCATTAGGAAAATTAGGAAATGTTAAGTTATGGAAGGATGTGTCACTGGGTTGAAATATGATGTTTTTTTTTTTTTTTTTCAGCCAGGTGTATGGACTCTTTAAGATAATTTTATATGTATAATCCGGATATGTAATGAATGTACAATCCAAGTGAATTTAGTTTTGTATTACTGGAGGAATGTCAGTATATTTGTATTTGTTTGGTTTTTACAATAAAAATTGCCCCTATGTACAAGAATATAACTACTATAATACTGCCCCTATGTACAAGAATATAACTACTATAATACTGCCCCTATGTACAAGAATATAACTACTATAATACTGCCAATATGTACAAGAATATAACTACTATAATACTGCTCCTATGTACAAGAATATAACTACTATAATACTGCCAATATGTACAAGAATATAACTACTATAATACTGCTCCTATGTACAAGAATATAACTACTATAATACTGCTCCTATGTACAAGAATATAACTACTATAATACTGCTCCTATGTACAAGAATATAACTACTATAATACTGCCAATATGTACAAGAATATAACTACTATAATACTGCTCCTATGTACAAGAATATAACTACTATAATACTGCTCCTATGTACAAGAATATAACTACTATAATACTGCTCCTATGTACAAGAATATAACTACTATAATACTGCTCCTATGTACAAGAATATAACTACTATAATACTGCTTCTATGTACAAGAATACAACTACTATACTACTGCTCCTATGTACAAGAATATAACTACTATAATACTGCTCCTATATACAAGAATATAACTACTATAATACTGCCCCTATTACAAGAATATAACTACTATAATACTGCTCCTATGTACTAGAATATAACTACTATAATACTCCCCCTATATACAAGTATATAACTACTATAATACTGCCCCAATGTACAAGAATATATCTACTATAATACTGCTCCTATGTACAAGAATATATCTACTATAATACTGCTCCTATGTACAAGAATATAACTACTATAATACTGCTCCTATGTACAAGAATATAACTACTATAATACTGCTCCTATGTACAAGAATATATCTACTATAATACTGCTCCTATGTACAAGAATATAACTACTATAATACTGCTCCTATGTACAAGAATATAACTACTATAATACTGACCCTATGTACAAGAATATAACTACTATAATACTGCCCCTATGTATAACAACTATTTAATCAGCACAATTAACTCCTTCCTCACTATTCTTGTTATTATTATTATTATTATTATTATTATTTATATAGCGCCATTAATTCCATGGTGCTGTACATGAGAAGGGGTTACATACAAAGTTATAGATATCATTTACAGTAAACAAATTTACAATGACAGATTGGTACAGAGGGGAGAGGACCCTGTCCTTGCGGACTTACATTCTACGGGATAATGGGGAAGAAACAGAAAAACAATCAGACACTTCTCTTTACACATTCGTTTAGATGGAATCATCTAGTGGGTTGAGGCCTAATTCCAGGACGTTGGCTATCCCTTTGTGCTGAATACTGTCACAGAACTATCCGGTCAGCTGTATAAATCATTTATGTGCAGGTTTCAGGTAGAATTGTGTTTACAGATATGTAAAAGGGGAAGTGACTGCTTGTGACTTCCTCTTCTGTTGTTGTCTCGGCTCCACAACAGTCAAATATCACGTATTTTAGAGAAGCTGTAAAAGGAGTTTCCATTTTGTCTGAAACACTGAAATATGTTCAAATAAAGTAATTTCACAGGAAGAGAAAAAATTGGAAAAAATAAATATCAGTAGTGTTTACCCATCATCAGAAAATGGCCTATTTTTAAGTCAGGTTTTTGTATATGTGAAATTTTAAAAAATGGCATTTTTTTCCATATCACGATGTTTACTAAATAAAAAAATAAATAAAATAAATAATAAAATAAGTAATCTTCCACTGTCCTTTCGGAAAGCGTTTTCAGCAAGTTTGATTCAATAAAAGGCTGGATTATCATGACTGATAACACCTCCAAATCCCTGAGTGGAGCGGATGTGCACATGCTCACAAACCCTGACTGGAGCGGATGTGCACATGCTCACAAACCCTGAGTGGAGCGGATGTGCACATGCTCACAAACCCTGAATGGAGCAGATGTGCACATGCTCACAAACCTTGAATGGAGCAGATGTGCACATGCTCACAAACCCTGACTGGAGCGGATGTGCACATGCTCACAAACCCTGAGTGGAGCGGATGTGCACATGCTCACAAACCCTGAGTGGAGCGGATGTGCACATGCTCACAAACCCTGAATGGAGCGGATGTGCACATGCTCACAAACCCTGAGTGGAGCGGATGTGCACATGCTCACAAACCCTGAATGGAGCAGATGTGCACATGCTCACAAACCTTGAATGGAGCGGATGTGCACATGCTCACAAACCCTGACTGGAGCGGATGTGCACATGCTCACAAACCCTGAGTGGAGCGGATGTGCACATGCTCACAAACCCTGAGTGGAGCGGATGTGCACATGCTCACAAACCCTGAATGGAGCGGATGTGCACATGCTCACAAACCCTGAGTGGAGCGGATGTGCACATGCTCACAAACCCTGAATGGAGCAGATGTGCACATGCTCACAAACCTTGAATGGAGCGGATGTGCACATGCTCACAAACCCTGACTGGAGCGGATGTGCACATGCTCACAAACCCTGAATGGAGCGGATGTGCACATGCTCACAAACCCTGAGTGGAGCGGATGTGCACATGCTCACAAACCCTGAATGGAGCGGATGTGCACATGCTCACAAACCCTGAATGGAGCAGATGTGCACATGCTCACAAACCCTGAATGGAGCGGATGTGCACATGCTCACAAATCCTGAATGGAGTGGATGTGCACATGCTCACAAACCCTGAGTGGAGCGGATGTGCACATGCTCACAAACCCTGAGTGGAGCGGATGTGCACATGCTCACAAACCCTGAATGGAGCGGATGTGCACATGCTCACAAACCCTGAATGGAGCAGATGTGCACATGCTCACAAACCCTGAATGGAGCGGATGTGCACATGCTCACAAATCCTGAATGGAGTGGATGTGCACATGCTCACAAACCCTGAGTGGAGCGGATGTGCACATGCTCGCAAACCCTGAATGGAGCGGATGTGCACATGCTCACAAACCCTGAATGGAGCGGATGTGCACATGCTCAGCCTCCTTTCCATTCATTATCAATGGGACTCCCAGAAAGAGGAGAGCATTGTACTTGGCTTTCTCTTAGTAGTTACATAAACAATGAATGGAGTGAAGGGTGAGAATATGCTCCTCCGCCCCACTCTCTGTATAGCGCGCCGTTCTCGGGATCATTGCAGTATCTCCAACGATCAGCAAGTTATCCTCCATCATATATCATATGGATTGGAAATAAACATGTTTTCATAAAAGTGCAAGTTAAGTATGTGGTATGTAAAGCAAGTCTATGCAGCAAGCTGAGGAAGTCTATTCTATAGCAGAAAAAAATGTCCTGTGATTCCTGATCAAGTGGTGGTGACATTTGGCCTCTGCAAGGGAAATGTAGGTTTTACTCCCATTTACTGTGCGGACGGCTGCAAGTCTGCGACTCATACAGAGCGTCTCTCTTTACTGAAAGGAGGTACCGAGAGGCGGACATCCTAAATGATGTATATATGATCTCGTAGGTAAATGGACAGGGCCTGGGTGGCAACTGAGACCCACAAAAACAAGAACATTCCACCTGAGATTAAAAAGCAATATTCATGAGGAAAAAGAGGACATTATTGTACTTACAAAAACAGGCTCTGCCGCATGCATGTATTGTTTCTTGTCTCTTTGTTGGCTTGGTTCTTTTTTTATTTTCCTGCATATTAGCTTTGCTCCTTTATTCTTACTGCATTGTCTATTGAAGTCTGAAGGAAACAAAAAAAAAAACTCACCTTCTCCTTATTCCCTTCTTCTTGGTTTTACACTGGAGCACGTCTTATTTAGTTTGGCTCCTGTGTACACAAGCTCAGCAGGAAGAAGGCGGGACAAGGAGAGAACTGGAAACTACCAGCAGCCGGACTATCGATGACAACAGATTATCGCATATGTTGGGAGGGACATGAGCACAAACGATGGCGGAATCTTCAGTGGGGGTAGGGCTGTGCAACAATGCAGAAGTATGGCGCCTAGTCCCTGAGGCCACAGATTGGCAGCAGTGGTCACATGTTGAACGCGAGTAAACAAACTGGATCAAGTGGGGATAGAAGAGGTCGGCATTGTTTATTTATTTTTTTGCTTTGTTTATTTCTTCTATTACATTTTTAACTCTTTTTACATATTTTTTGGGATACAAATTAAATATTGTAGCGACTAAGTAGACCCGAAGACAATGAATGGAGAGGTGGCGTGCACACGCAGAGACCACCTTATTCCGACAAGCCATTCAGAACCCCCTTCTTACGATCGGTTGGGGTCTCTGTGGTTGGACCCCCCAATGATCAGCAAGTGTTCACCTATCCTGAGGATACTGTACAGCCAGAACTCAGGACATATTCGGGTAGCACCGCGCCCCGTCCCAATGTCAGCACATTTCCTAATCTAAGTCCAGTATGTGCAATGACCTCCCACTGACATAACATCATGGTGTCCTACCGGAGATATTACAACACCCAGCAGTGTGTAATGTCTGGTGTGCGGTGCACGGGCGACACAGGCAGGAACTGACCAGTCATTCTGGGCAGCCTTACACCACACATCCTGCCCAACGGAGACCACTGACACCTCCGGTGTGTGCGCCGCCTACAGCGCGGCTCTGTAGTGTCACATCTCACAATGTACGAGGAAGTTTCTATATCAGCGCACACCTCGGCGAATGAGG
Organism: Oophaga sylvatica; assembly: GCA_033576555.1. Taxonomy (NCBI): domain Eukaryota; kingdom Metazoa; phylum Chordata; class Amphibia; order Anura; family Dendrobatidae; genus Oophaga; species Oophaga sylvatica. The sequence goes on along the minus strand of JARQOD010000006.1, from coordinate 430,632,878 downwards.
AAGAGCGCAGAGTAACCCTTTACCTCCTGCAGGCAAAAATCTACTGTAAGAACACGGACACGTGAAAACGTTATCCACATATAGTACAGACCAAAAGTTTGGACACACCTTCTCATTCAAAGATTTTTCTGTATTTTCATGACTATGAAAATTGTACATTCACACTGAAGGCATCAAAACTATGAATTGACACAAGTGGAATTATATACTTAACAAAAAAGTGTGAAACAACTGAAAATATGTCTTATATTCTAGGTTCTTCAAAGTAGCCACCTTTTGCTTTGATGACTGCTTTGCACACTCTTGGCATTCTCTTGATGAGCTTCAAGAGGTAGTCACCGGAAATGGTCTTTTAACAGTCTGAAGGAGTTCCAGAGATGCTTAGCACTTGTTGGCCCTTTTGCCTTCACTCTGTGGTCCAGCTCACCCCAAACCATCTCGATTGGGTTCAGGTCTGGTGACTGTGGAGGCCAGGTCATCTGGCGTAGCACCCCATCACTGTCCTTCTTGGTCAAATAGCCCTTACACAGCCTGGAGGTGTGTTTGGGGTCATTGTCCTGTTGAAAAATAAATGATGGTCCAACTAAACGCAAACTGGATGGAATAGCATGCCGCTGCAAGATGCTGTGGTAGCCATGCTGGTTCAGTATGCCTTCAATTTTGAATAAATCCCCAACAGTGTCACCAGTAAAGCACCCCCACACCATCACACCACCTCCTCCATGCTTCACGGTGGGAACCAGGCATGTAGAGTTCATCCGTTCACCTTTTCTGCGTCGCACAAAGACACGGTGGATGGAACCAAAGATCTCAAATTTGGACTCATCAGACCAAAGCACAGATTTCCACTGGTCTGATGTCCATTCCTTGTGTTCTTTAGCCCAAACAAGTCTCTTCTGCTTGTTGCCTGTCCTTAGCAGTGGTTTCCTAGCAGCTATTTTACCATGAAGGCCTGCTGCACAAAGTCTCCTCTTAACACTTGTTGTAGAGATGTGTCTGCTGCTAGAACTCTGTGTGGCATTGACCTGGTCTCTAATCTGAGCTGCTGTAAACCTGCGATTTCTGAGGTTGGTGACTCGGATAAACTTATCCTCAGAAGCAGAGGTGACTCTTGGTCTTCCTTTCCTGGGGCGGTCCTCATGTGAGCCAGTTTCTTTGTAGCACTTGATGGTTTTTGCAACTGCACTTGGGGACACTTTCAAAGTTTTCCCAATTTTTCGGACTGACTGACCTTCATTTCTTAAAGTAATGATGGCCACTCGTTTTTCTTTACGTAGCTGCTTTTTTCTTGCCATAATACAAATTCTGACAGTCTATTCAGTAGGACTATCAGCTGTGTATCCACCAGACTTCTGCACAACACAACTGATGGTCCCAACCCCATTTATAAGGCCAGAAATCCCACTTATTAAACCTGACAGGGCACACCTGTGAAGTGAAAACCATTCCCAGTGACTACCTCTTGAAGCTCATCAAGAGAATGCCCAGAGTGTGCAAAGCAGTCATCAAAGCAAAAGGTGGCTACTTTGAAGAACCTAGAATATAAGACATATTTTCAGTTGTTTCACACTTTTTTGTTGTTAGGTATATAATTCCACATGTGTTAATTCATAGTTTTGATGCCTTCAGTGTGATTCTACAATTTTCATAGTCATGAAAATACAGAAAAATCTTTAAATAAGTAGATGTGTCCAAACTTTTGGTCTGTACTGTATATTTCTATAATAACTTCATATTGTGCAGTTGATATAGGATTGGGCTACATAAAAGGTTACATAACTTATTCTGTACTGTACTGCTTCTGTATTATACTCCAGAGCTGCAATCACTATTCTGCTGGTGCAGTCACTGTGTACATACATTACATTACTGATCCTGAGTTACATCCTGTATTATATATACCCCAGAGCTGCACTCACTATTCTGCTGGGGCAGTCACTGTGCACATACATTACATTACTGATCCTGAGTTACATCCTGTATTATACTCCAGAGCTGCACTCACTATTCTGCTGGTGCAGTCACTGTGCACATACATTACATTACTGATCCTGAGTTACATCCTGTATTATACTCCAGAGCTGCACTCACTATTCTGCTGGTGCAGTCACTGTGTACATACATTACATTACTGATCCTGTACTGATCCTGAGTTATATCCTGTATTATACTCCAGAGCTGCACTCACTATTCTGCTGGTGCAGTCACTGTGTACATACATTACATTACTGATCCTGAGTTACATCCTGTATTATACTCCAGAGCTGCACTCACTATTCTGCTGGTGCAGTCACTGTGTACATACATTACATTACTGATCCTGAGTTACATCCTGTATTATACTCCAGAGCTGCACTCACTATTCTGCTGGTGCAGTCACTGTGTACATACATTACTGATCCTCAGTTACATCCTGTATTATACCCCAGAGCTGCACTCACTATTCTGCTGGTGCAGTCACTGTGTACATACATTACATTACTGATCCTGAGTTACATCCTGTATTATACTCCAGAGCTGCACTCACTATTCTGCTGGTGCAGTCACTGTGTACATACATTACATTACTGATCCTCAGTTACATCCTGTATTATACCCCAGAGCTGCACTCACTATTCTGCTGGTGCAGACACTGTGTACATACATTACATTACTGATCCTGAGTTACATCCTGTATTATACTCCAGAGCTGCACTCACTATTCTGCTGGTACAGTCACTGTGTACATACATTACATTACTGATCCTCAGTTACATCCTGTATTATACCCCAGAGCTGCACTCACTATTCTGCTGGTGCAGTCACTGTGTACATACATTACATTACTGATCCTGAGTTACATCCTGTATTATACTCCAGAGCTGCACTCACTATTCTGCTGGTGCAGTCACTGTGTACATACATTACATTACTGATCCTGAGTTACATCCTGTATTATACTCCAGAGCTGCACTCACTATTCTGCTGGTGCAGTCACTGTGTACATACATTACATTACTGATCCTGAGTTACATCCTGTATTATACTCCAGAGCTGCAATCACTATTCTGTATGCTTTAGAAGTGAATCCAGCCCGCAAGCGATGTAAACATTGAATATGCAGCGGTGCTCACACAGCCTATCAGGGGAGTGCTATGAATTTTCACTAATCTAATATTAATGGCTTCATTTAGGGATAAGTTGTCAATTTTAAAAGGCTGGAAAACCCCATTAAGCAGCCACATTGTCGCCGCCTCCGGTCCTGCAGTCCTATGACTGTTCTGCACTTGTTGTGGTAAGTGAGATGTCAGGCAGATTACACAGAACCTCTGAGATCAATTGTTATTTTTGGGGAAATATGAATTGTTCAAGATCTCTACAGCGCCACCACAGGAGATACTAAGCATTACACAGCGTCCATTCACATTCATGGGTTGTCGGTATAACCGATCCTCCAGAGAGAGGCACTTTGTAGCCGAACTCCACTCTGGGCAAGACATGAGGATCCTTAGCAGAGGAAGAGGACGTAATAAATGTAATAAATCCGTGCTAAATAATAGGATATATCATACATTTTCTAAACAGGAATACTCCTTTAAATGACCCAGGTAGTGTAGAGACGTGAAACATGGAGGCCGACATGTTAATTCATCTCTGAGCAGGGAAGTGATGAGATCTCTGTGTTATATAAGACGTCTCTGCTGCATCACTGGGAGGTGGCAACAAACCTCAGCCGGGGCCAGGAGCCGTCTGCTACATCGCGTCAGGATGTTCCCCTGCTTCTTCTAATAGAATTATTGTGTTCCTATATACTGTATATGTATATATGAGGAATACTGTCTATACTCATAGTGGAGAGCATGCAGAACATGCAAACAAAATGCAATTCTGCAATAGGGTTTTGTGTTTTTTTGTTTTTTTTTTACCAGGTTGATTGAGCAGAAAAAGTGACCACAGAAAGAACAATACAATTATTTTTGATTTTGTCTGATTTTTGCTCCTTTTTTCTATTTTTATTACCTTAATGGCTTAAAAAAATGTTTAACTTTGTAAAAAATAATTTGGGAGGTTCTTTTGGCCATCTCAGTCTCCTGACCTCAGTATCATTGAGCCACTCTGGGGAGATCTCGAGCATGCAGTTCATGCTAGACAGCCCAAGAATTTACAGGAACTGGAGGCTTTTTGCCAAGAAGAGTGTACAGCTTTACCATCTGAGAAAATAAAGAACCTCATCCACAACTACCACAAAAGACTTCAAGCTGTCATTGATGTTAGAGGGGGCAATGCACGGTATTAAGAAATGGGGTATGTAAACGTTTGAGCACAACTGTATATAAAAGGTGCAAAGGTGGCACTTGTTCGTGGGTCCCAACATCTGAAGGGCCCCATAGTTTTGTAAAGCCATAGCACTGCGTGTGATGGCATATTATAAAAATGCATAATATAATAAATGTATTTTTACTCTTGATAAGGAAATATATACTGTATATACGATAGCAGATACATAGACCGAAGTAAAGTTTTAGCACCGTGGCCCGGAGCCTTAAACTACTCCTTAGACTACAAATATCTCCACATCAAAGACGCTTTCCCTCCATGTTTTAAGAAAATTGTATTTTTAAAGAGTGAATCCTCCTGCTGCTCGAAGGGATTGGATAGTCTGAAAATACCATGGGTTAGGATCCAAAATCTGTGAACTTCAGCAGAGACCTGGCTAGGAAAGGAGGGGAGATGTTTCTCTGGTCAGTTTGGGATTCCTGTCGATTAGATTTCGCAAGCAAGGGATCACTGAGAGCAGAAGAAAATGGATTTTTAAAGAGTGACTCCTCCTGTTGTTCGAAGGGACTGGATAGTCTGAAAATACCATGTGTATGGACCCCAAATCTGGGAAGCCCAGCAGCGACCTCACCAAGCAAGGGGGGAGATGTTACTCTGGTCAGTTTTGGATCCTTTCCGCTTAGGTTTCGCAAGCAAGGGACCACTGAGAGCAGAAGAAAATGGATTTTTAAAGAGTGACTCCTCCTGTTGTTCGAAGAGACTGGATAGTCTGAAAATACCATGGGTATGGATCCAAAATCTGGGAAACCCAGCAGTGACCTCACCAGGAAAGGGGGGTGTGGTGTTTCTTTGGTCAGTTTTGGATCCCTGCTGCTCAGGTCCCGCAAGCAAGGGATCACTGGAGTTGTACAGTGCCTTGTGAAAGTATTCGGGCCCCATAGAACTTTTCAACCTTTTCCCACATATCATGCTTCAAACATAAAGATACCAAATATAAATTTTTGGTGAAGAATCAACAAGTGGGACACAATTGTGAAGTTGAACGAAACTTATTGGTTATTTTAAATTTTTGTGGAAATACAAAAACTGAAAAGTGGGGCGTGCAATATTATTCGTCCCCTTTAACTTAATACTTTGTTGCGCCACCTTTTGCTGCGATTACAGCTGCAGTCTCTTGGGTATGTCTCTATCAGTTTTGCACATCGAGAGACTGAAATTCTTGCCCACTCTTTCTTGACAAACAGTTCGAGCTCAGTGAGGTTGGATGGAGATCGTTTGTGAACAGCAGTTTTCAGCTCTTTCCACAGATTCTCGATAGGATTCAGGTCTAAACTTTGACTTGGCCATTCTAACACCTGGATACGTCTATTTGTGAACCATTCCATTGTAGATTTTGCTTTATGTTTGGGATCATTGTCTTGTTGGAAGACAAATCTCTGTCCCAGTCTCAGGTCTTTTGCAGACTCCAACAGGTTTTCTTCAAGAATGGTCCTGTATTTGAACCATCTTCCCTGTCCCTGCTGAAGAAAATCAGGCCCAAACCATGATGCTGCCACCACCATGTTTGACAGTAGGGATGGTGTAATCAGGGTGAGGAGCTGTGTTGCCTTTACGCCAAACATATCGTTTGGCATTGCTGCCAAAAAGTTTGATTTTGGTTTCATCCGACCAGAGCACCTTCTTCCACATGTTTGGTGTCTCCCAGGTGGCTTGTTGCAAACTTTAAACGACACTTTTTATGGATATCTTTGAGAAATGTCTTTCTTCTTGCCACTCTTCCATAAAGGCCAGATTTGGGCAGTGTACGACTGATTGTTGTCCTATGGACAGACTGTCCCACCTCAGCTGTAGATCTCTGCAGTTCATCCAGAGTGATCATGGGCCTCTTGGCTGCATCTCTGATCAGTCTTCTCCTTGTTTGAGATGAAAGTTAAGAGGGACGGCCGGGTCTTGGTAGATTTGCAGTGGTATGATACTCCTTCCATTTCAATATGATCGTTTGCACAGTGCTCCTTGGGATGTTTAAAGTTTTGGAAATCATTTTGTATCCAAATCCGGCTTCAAACTTCTCCACAACAGTATCACGGACCTACCTGTTGTATTCCTTGGTCTTCATGATGTTCTCTGTGCTTCAAACAGAACCCTGAGACTATCACAGAGCAGGTGCATTTATACGGAGCCTTGATTACACACAGGTGGATTATATTTATCATCAATAGTCATTTAGGACAACATTGGATCATTCAGAGATCCACAATGAACTTCTGGAGTGAATTTGCTGCACCGAAAGTAAAGGGGCCGAATAATTTTGCACGCCCCACTTTTCAGTTTTTGTATTTCCCAAAAAACTTAAAATAACCAATAAATTTCGTTCAACTTCACATTTGTGTCCCACTTGTTGATTCTTCACCAAAAAATTATATTTGGTATCTTTATGTTTGAAGCATGATATGTGGGAAAAGGCTGAAAAGTTCCAGGGGGCTGATTATTTTCGCAAGGCACTGCATATAAGCAAGCTGATGTCCAGATGGTAGAGCCCACTCATAATGATACATCACAAAGTCATTCCAAAACCCAGTGTCTACAGAATACCCATTATCTAGAGATCATGTGATCGCTTCCAAAGAATAAATATATCAGTAATTAGTATATACTATATAGGGATAGGCATTAAAGGGTTATTTCTATCAGCCAATTAGTGCATTTTGCTTGGATTGCCCTGTATTAGCTAGGATAAAAAAAAAAAATCAGTTCGAGTGGTAATTCCTGCACTGGAGGACACAAGTCGACCACATATCACATATCTATTATATAATTTATCCCTGGCTCCTGCAGAAGATACAATGGACGCAACACAATATAAGCAAACAGCACATTACTGCAGTACTGGAGTATGATTAGCAAACCAGCGTCTAAACAGTTAATAATTAGGACACTTAGCAACTGATGATAATGACAAAGGACAATTCAGTGATTATTATTTGCCAGTTCCAGCCACCGTGCTGCCTCCAAACAGGAAACAATCAGCAGGTTCAATGTCACAGAGGTCAGAGAGATATGAGTGTGCCCCTATACACACCCATCAGAGAGCATCATAATAATAAGAAATGCTGCGCGGTATCACCGGCCGCCAGTGCCATCATTCATAGACAGCCTGGGGCGTATATGCGCTGACACTACAGGCGATATTCGCCGCACCAGCGACCCTTTACAAGGTATGATGAGGAAGGCATGTTCCTGTGACATTGCCATTTATAAAAAAAAACAAAAAACAAAGCCACATTTCACTTTGCTAATGTTGAAAAAATTGGGCCATCGCTGAGGAAATTTGTGATTTAATGTGATCTGATACAAATATATCAGAGGTCATGATAAAAAGAGCAATAATATAACAAGGAAATGAAATAAATAAGAATTGCAACAATGTATCACAGGCTACAAACATCTGCTATCCCGGAGTGATACTGTTACATTGCACCCATCAGCTAACACAATACACATATGTTCCCCCGCCATACAAATCTCAGGTACATCCCAAAATCCTCTCATTATTTTACAGTTTCCGTGGTCGTCAGCAGAGCAAGAGGAAACAAGAACCAGACACCAGAGGGGTGAAGAGCAGGAGCGAAACCCAAAGAACATCATAGAAAATACTAATTGTTTGGACCACAAGTATCAGCTTCTGAGCCAGGATCGGGCTGTCTGAGTGTACAGTGGCATGTAAATGTTGGGGCACCCTTGGTGAAAATACTGTTATTGTGAACAGTTAAGCAAGTTGATTATGAAATGATCTCAAAAAGGCAAAAGCTAAAGATGCATTTCCTTTGTATTTTAGGCAAAAATATATATTTATTTTTATTTCTGACATTTTAAAAATTACAAAAAGAAAAAAGGGCTGATGTAAAAGTTTGTTTCCAGTTCTGTGAGATTCCTGGGTCGGCTTGCCTCCTCTGCTATTTTGAGTTCTAGCCATAGATTTTCAATGATGTTCAGATCAGGGGACTGTGAGGGCCATTGTAAAACCTTCAGCTTGCGGCTTTTGAGGTCGTCTGTTGTGGATTTTGACGTGTGTTTAGGATTATTGTCCATCCTCTTTTCAGCTTCAGCTTTTTTACAGATGGTGTTATGTTTGCATCAAAAATTTGTTTAAATGTCATTGAATCCATTCTTCCCTCTACTCGTGAAATGTTCCTCGTGCCATTGGCTGCAACATAACCCCAAAGCATGGCTGATCCACCCCCATGCTTAATGGTCGGCCTGATGTTCTTTTCCTAAAATTCTTTAGGAAAAATATCATTGTGACCAAAGAGTTCTATTTTATCCTCATCGGTCCACATGACCTGTTTCCAAAGTGCATCAGGCTTGTATAGATGTTCTTTTGCATAATTCTGAGGCTGTATTTTATGGTGAGGACACAGGAGAGGTTTTCTTCAGATGACTCTTCTATGAAGGCCATATTTGTGTAGGTGTCTCTGAACAATAGAACAATGTATCACGACTCCAGAGTCTGCTAAATCTTTCTGAAGGTCTTTTGCAGTCAAGCTGGGACTCTGATTTTCCTCTCTAGCAATCCTACGAGCAGCTGTCACTGACATTTAGCTTGGTCTTCCAGACCTTATCTTGACCTCCACTGTCTCTGATTACTGCCATTTTTTTATTGAATTTGGAACGGAGGAAAGGGCAACTTGTAAACGCTTTGCTATCTTCTTATAGCCTTCTCCTGCTTTGTGGCCTCCATCATTTTCATTTTCAGAGTGCTAGGCAGCTGCTTAGAAGAACCCATGGCTGCTGTTTTTTGGCACAAGGTTAGAGGAGGCTGGGTTTTCATAAAGCTGGTACATTTCACCTCTTCGCCTTTCCTAACGATGATAGTGAACAAGCCATAACCCTAATAGGCTAATAAAGCTCTGAAACCTTGGTCAAAGTTATCTGAGCACACAAATCTCCAAGGGTGCACAAACTTTTTCATGGGTCAATTTTCCTTTTTGTAATTTTTAAAATGTACAAAAATGACAACACACATTATATATATATATAAATATATATATACATATATATATTTTTTTTTTTACCTAAAACAGAGGAAATGTGTCATATTTAACTTTAGGCAATTTAGAGATTATTTAATCTTCAACTTGCTTAACTGTTCACAGTAACAGAAATTTTGGCCAGGGGTGCACATATTTTTACATATCACTGTATGTTAGTGTGTATGTGTAGTTGTGTGTATGTATATGTGTAGATCAATGTGTATGTTTAGCTGTATGTATAAGCATGCATTTATGTGTCTGCAGTATTCATCCAGCTGTGTTTATCTATTATGTGTATGTAGCTGTATGTCAGTTGTGGTGTAATGACCCCTGATGCAGCTAGGGGGCACTGTGTATGGCCCTCGGGATATGCATGGAGGCATGTGATGGATGGACGTTATGTATCACAGAGGTGGGGTGGCCCTGTGATGGAAGCCTGAGCATGTTTTGTTCGGCAGATATACTGCTGAGAGTTTTGCTATATATTGGGATTCTTCCAGGTGACTAGGAGAGCTGGGAGGGTCCAGTCACCTACAAACCCACCCAAAGGGCTTGTGTCTAAATACTCGGGATGAAACCTGTATGTAATAGTGTGTATCTGAAGGACCTGTGATGAGGTCATGGTCAGGTGACCTAACCATGTGATCCTGACCTCACATGTGGGCAGGGTTACACCTATGTAAGAAGTGTGCTTGGCACCTGTGAAGAGAGTGTGTGGGAGTCTGTGAGTGTGAACAGACTTCTATGTGTCCTGGCGGGACATTACAGAGAGGACTCTGTGTCTATGAGGAGTGAGGCTCCAGGCAGGAGCTGAAGTACTGAAGACTTGTACTATATGTGCTTTGAGGTTTATGAAGCAATAAACCATGAACTTTTTGATATAAAAGTGCGTCCTGATTACCTCTGTCGCAGCTGAGTGAGTTGGAAACCTTACAATTGGTGGATGGAATGCTGGCAGCGGCCCAAGGAGCACATGTTCCAGGACTGGGAATGAGGAATCGGATGCAGGAACGGACGGTCTGTGAAAACCGTGAGTGTGACCAGTGGTCACGAATAAACTGTGCATTTATGTTTATGTGGTGCCTCTGAAGATATGAGGTATCTGAAGACGCTGTTAAGCAGTGGTGACAGACAGGAGTCTGTGTTATGTTGACCGGGGTAATTGAAAAGTGAAGTAAGAAAAAAAAAGCATGCTGAGAAGATACCTCAGAGGAGGTGTCCAGGAACCTGCGTGGCCAGCAGGTAACAGACAGGAGTCTGTGTTGTACTGACGGGTCAGTGAGACTGTTTTTTCCTTTGTGGGATGCCTCTATGAGAAAGGAGGTGTCCGGAAAATCTCTGTGGCCAAGAGTAACAGACAGGAGTCTGTGTTGTGCTGACGGGTCAGTGAGAAAGACTGTATTTTTTGTGTTTGCTGGGTACCTCTGAGGCTGAGGTCTCCAGGAACCTGTGTGGCTGAAGCCAACAGGGGACGGTTTTGACAACCGTGTTGGGCTGATCGGGATCAGTGAGAAGAGTTGGTGAGAAACGATTTTTTTTTCTTTTTGGTGTTTTTTTTCCTTCTGGAACACGTGTGAGGTGTGTGCTGTGGCTCATGGAGTCATGAAGGTGACAAGCGGCTGGCTGTGACTCGTGGGGTCACGAAGGTGACAAGCGGCAAGACAGCGCAGCGTGCAGAGACTTATGGTAGCAAGAGCTACAGTGACTTGCAGCAAGAGGTTCTGCAGCAGCAAGAGCTGCAGTGGCAGCAGCGGCTTGTGCGTGGCAGCCGGAGGTGCTGGTGGGTGGTGGCAGTACCAGCAGGAGCTGGTGAGGTACCATAAGGTCTTCAGGTCCAGAGTGGGTGACCTCTTAAAGGAACAGTACCAGCCCAAAGAGACATAAGGGTCTGTGCGAACTGGGGTCTGGTAGAGCCGTAGCAGAGTCCACGGTGTATAACCCAAGGAGGGGATGGTGGTCCAAAAGGGGGCGGAGTCCCAAAAGGGGGCGGTAACCCAAAAGGGGGCAGTTGGCAAAAAGGGGGTGGAGGATCCCAACGTTAAAGGGGAGGTCCAGACAAACTGTTGCCCAGGGCAAATATGTTATATGTGTCCAGTCTGCCTTAGGAACTATCCACCCGGCACACTACTACGGGGGTGTGCCCTACAGATAAACCATGAAGACGTGGTGGGTCTGGTCGACTCGGGGAGTCCGGTGACTCTAGTGAGGGGTGCACCTGACGGGTTTCAAATACCTGGAAGAAAGGTCGGCGTCACCTGTATCCATGGGGATACTAGGGATTATCCAGTGGCCAGGGTGGTCTTTGAGACAGGCTGGGACATTGCAGGACAGGATGTCGCTATAGTACCTAATTTGTCGTGTCCACTGGTCATAGGGCGGGACTCTAAACTGTACTCAGGCTTGTGGGACAGGGGAGTTCCTCTACAGCAGGAGGGAGGCCTCTCTACTGTTGGGGTGGCAGACATTGGGACAGTGACACCTCCAAAAACTGACGAGCCAGACTGTGACTCGACCGCAAGGGAAAGCGACTGCAGTAACGTGGAGCCGAGTAAAAGTGGCCGATCTTCCTCTCGCCGCAGGGGCCGCGGAAAGGCGGGACAGGCTACATCCGCTAAGAAGAGAAATGATGAGGAAGAGTCAGGGTCAGGTACTGGTCAGGTTACTGTCCTTGATAAAGAGGCCATGTTATCTCTGACAAATCCCAGCATAGAGGTAGGGCTGGAGGTAGAACAGACCTGTAGTAGATCCACATCTGCAATGCCCGGAAAGGGTGAAATGGCTCAGTATGATGAAGGCTCCAGAGTACCGGAGGCAGAGCTGGAGCTCTCTGAAGTTACTAAGAGTCGTGAGACAGTTGAAGCTGCGGATGCCGGAACAGGCGAAACTCTGAAGAAGCAGAGTGTGAGTGGACAAGAGTGCCCATCTGAAATTGTGATTAAAGAAGTGATGGTGCGACATGTGCTGGCTAAAAGAGAGCAGGACCGGGAGATAGAGCTGTGTAAAGAAACAGTGAAAGAGGCAGTCGAGCAGGAAAGGGTCCTGAGACGAATAATTGAGCACAGAATGGAGGAGCTGGAGAAGGAAGTCTCTAAGCTCAGAGAGGCCCAAGTGAAGCACCAGCAGGAGCTTCTCCGGAGAGAGGATGAGTGTCGCGGCTTGGCAGAGGGCGAGATAAAGTTCTCCGTAAGCTCCAGATGGAGGAGGAGACTGGTGCCCAGCTCCAGAATTCCACGGGAGACGAAGTACAGCAAGCGAAGTGCCACGGAGATGGCCACATAAGAAATGCTGAGGTCTTGCAGAACTGTACTAATGTTCAGGAAAAGGAGACATCGCTTTTCAAATGTGTAATAGAGATACCAGAAGACCTGCGAGAAGTGTGTGCCAGTGAGGAGGTGCATGAGGCCTTTAGAAAAGCGGTAGAAGCATCTAGTGTGAACTGGGTGCCAGAGATGAAACAGTTAGTCATACTGTCGACTAGGGAAGTCACAATGAAGCGAGTGGCTATCCTGAGGGACATGCACCTACATTGTCTCCGCACAAAGCAACTGATCCTGTTGAGAAATCACGAAGCCACTCGACGTTTGGAGCAAGCCAGAAAGACTCAAAATCAGCTTGGCTTGATGGAAGACATCGTTCAAGTGCCCAGAGGTCTGGTGAAGAAGGTCATCGGAAGACTCGGGAAAGTGATGCGGGAGATGGTAAATAAGTCCGGTGTGACGAGAGTCAGGATTCCAGCTGATGACGAAGTCCAGGTCAGGGGTGAAGACGGGATGGTTCCGTTCCTCGTTGTCGGATCCAGAGAGAGCCTTGGGAATATCCGGGTGCTCCTGGAGTATCGTGTGTCGTACCTGAGAGAAGTAGAGCAGCTACGACTTGAGAGGGAGCAGGTCAACAGAGAGCTGCAGGAAATGGAAAGAAGATGGTCGCCACCTTCAACCCGTGGTATTGAGAGGCGAAGAGGGTCGCTGAAGACGAGAAGTCCTCAAGCTGGAGATAATACAGGAAATAGTGATGCCTCAGTTAGCTCAGTGATGAGTGACCTAAGCAGGAGAACCTGTAGTGGACGAAATGGAAAGGACTCAGACCAGACAGGACGTATGGGTGCAAGTGAATTGCGACGCCGTACTGACCGCTGGGGATGCGGGTGGTCTGACAGGGGGGCCTCGTCAGCAACAGATGTGACAGAGTCGGAGGACAGACGCTTACCAAAGAGATTAATAGCAGGGTCCGACTTAGAGAGACGGTTTGACTGGCAGAGATGACCGAGAAGGATCTCTGGTCGGGGAAAAAGTGTTCAACCCCACAAGTTTGAACAGAGGGGGGAGGTATGTGGTGTAATGACCCCTGATGCAGCTAGGGGGCACTGTGTATGGCCCTCGGGATATGCATGGAGGCATGTGATGGATGGACGTTATGTATCACAGAGGTGGGGTGGCCCTGTGATGGAAGCCTGAGCATGTTTTGTTCAGCAGATATACTGCTGAGAGTTTTGCTATATATTGGGAGGCTTCCAGGTTACTAGGAGAGCTGGGTGGGTCCAGTCACCTACAAACCCACCCAAAGGGCTTGTGTCTAAATACTCGGGATGAAACCTGTATGTAATAGTGTGTATCTGAAGGACCTGTGATGAGGTCATGGTCAGGTGACCTAACCATGTGATCCTGACCTCACATGTGGGCAGGGTTACACCTATGTAAGAAGTGTGCTTGGCACCTGTGAAGAGAGTGTGTGGGAGTCTGTGAGTGTGAACAGACTTCTATGTGTCCTGGCGGGACATTACAGAGAGGACTCTGTGTCTATGAGGAGTGAGGCTCCAGGCAGGAGCTGAAGTACTGAAGACTTGTACTATATGTGCTTTGAGGTTTATGAAGCAATAAACCATGAACTTTTTGATATAAAAGTGCGTCCTGATTACCTCTGTCGCAGCTGAGTGAGTTGGAAACCTTACACAGTGTATATATGCATTGATTTAGGCGCTATGTATCTAGCTGTGTATGCATATATGCGAACATCTAAAGTGTTTGCATGAATGAATATAAGCATGCACATTTGTGCACTTGTATGGAGGATTCAATACATACATCGAGCTTTACGTACGTACGTATGTATAAATGAATATAAAAATCCAGCTTTGTGTTTATTTTTATGCATCTGTATATATGTGTTTAATTATCTGTGTGGGTCACGGGTGTAGCTAGCTTTGTGACTGTCCATTTATGTACAGTAAATCTATTTCTAAAGATGCTATTGACATGAAATTCCCACCAGATGCCGGTGACAACCCATGCAATCCACACAGGAAAAGAAATCACCATAGATGTCCTTAAATTACCATATTTTTCGCACTTTTTTTCCCCAAAAACTTTCAGGACGAGATCTCAATCTGAGCATGCGCCGCCCCCGGCTGCCATTTTCCCGGAGGCCACTGCATCGCAGCAATGGATGTGCGAGGGTCTCCGGGCTTTCACAAAATGCCAGCGGAGCTCCCCGCACCACAAAGAACCACCACCAAACCTGTTGCAAAATGCCGGCGAAGCCCCCCACACCACAGAGCACCACCACCGCACCAGCCTGGGATGAGATTTCCCAGAGGCCACCACACCAACCTGGGATGTCATATCGCCGGACCACCGAACAACCGCTGTGACCACGTTCCACCAGCGCTGCCGATTCCCCCCGGTAAGCTGAATTCGGACTGTAAGACGGACCCTCATTTGACACATTAATTTTTTTCCCCTATTTTCCTTCTGAAAATTTGGGGTGCGTCTTATGATCCGGTGCGTCTTATAGTCCGAAAAATACAGTAAGTTATGTGTAGTAATGAGAAATGACACATAGAAAAAGTATTGAACACATGAAGAAAGAGAGGTGCAAAAAGCCATGGAAAGTCATACCACCAGCTGAAATCTATCAGTAATTAGAAAGCAATCCCACCATTTAGAGTGAAAAATAATATCAGCTGGTTCAACTGATGGTCTATAAAAATGTGTCTCATTGCCAAGGTGTCACACAAGAAACATCTCATGATGGGTAAAACCAGTGAGTTGTCTCAAGACCTTCACAACCTTATTGTTGCAAAACATACTGATGACATTGGTTACAGAAAAATTTCTAAAAAACTTAAGGCTCCAGTGAGCACTGTTGGGGCCATAATTCGGAAGCGGAAAGAACATCATTTCACCATAAACTGACCATTACCAGGTGCTTCTCGCAAGATTTCAGACAGAGGTGTGAAAACAATTATCAGAAGAGATGTCCAAGAGCCAAGGAGTGCCTGTGGAGAGCTACAGAAAGACCTGGAATCAGTAGGTGCAATTGTTTCAAAGAAAACTATAAGTAATGCACGTGGCCTGTATGCGAGCTCACCACACAAGACTCCATTGCTGAACAAAAAGCATGTTCATGCGTGTTAACAGTTTGATGAACAACATTTAGATAAGCCTGTGAAATACTGGGAGAATACAGTCTGGTCAGAGGAGACCAATAGTAAACTCTTTAGATGCCATAATACACACCATGTTTGGAGGCTAGAAGGCACTGCACATCACCCCAAAAACACCATACCAACAGTGAAGTGTGGAGGTGGGAGCATTATGCTGTGGGCTGTTTTTCAGCATACAACACTGGCAAACGTCATATAATTGAAGGAAGGATGAATTGACAAATGTACAGAGACATTCTTGATAAAAATCTTCTACCATCTACCAGGATCATGAAGAGGAAATGAGGGTGGACATTTCAGCAAAACAATGATCCCAAATACACAGCCAAGGAAACTCTCAATTAATATCAGGGAACAAAAATAAAGCTACGAGAATGGCTGAGCCGATCACTAGACCTGAATCCTATAGAAAATGTATGGGAGGAACTAAAGCTCAGAGTTCATAGAAGAAGCCCACAGAAACTTCAGGATGTGACGAGTGTTTGTGTGGAAGAATGGGCCAGAACCACAGCTGAGCAATGCCTGCGACCAGTTTCTCCATACAGGAGACGTCTTGAAGCTTCATCACCAACAAAGGCTTTTGTAAGAAGTTTTAAATAAATTTCAGTAAACGTGCTCAATACCTTTTCTCTGTGTCATTTCTCATTATTACATATGACTTAATTTATGGACATCTATGGTTCGATTTCTTTGCCTGTGAGGACTGGATGGATTGTTACCGACATCTGGTGAAAATTTCATGTCAATAGCACCTTTAGAAATATATTTACTTAGAAAATTAGTGACGTGTTCAATACTGATTTCATCTGTTGTACGTCGTGTATGTGTATAACCAGGTGTGTATATGTACTGTAAGTGTATGTAAGTGTATATATATAGTATGTGTGTATATAGGTGTATATACATGCTGTATATGTGTATGTGGGTGTATGTATGTACTGTGTATGTAGGCGTATATGAGTAGTGTACTGTATGTAGGTGTACTGTACGTCTGTATGTAGGTGTATATGTGTACTGTACGTGTGTATGTAGGTGTATATGTGTACTGTACGTGTGTATGTATGTGTACTGTACGTGTGTATGTAGGTGTATATGTGTAGTGCACATGTCTATGTAGGTGTATGTGTACTGTATGTAGGTGTATATGTATGTGTATATGTGTACTGCACGTGTGTATGTAGGTGTATATGTGTACTGCACATGTCTATGTAGGTGTATATGTGTATTGTATGTAGGTGTATATGTGTACTGTATGTATGTAGGTGGTGTATATGTGTACTGTATGTAGGTGTATGTGTACTGTATGTAGGTGTATATGTGTATTGTATGTAGGTGTATATGTGTACTGTATGTAGGTGTATGTGTACTGTATGTAGGTGTATATGTGTACTGTATGTAGGTGTATATGTGTACTGTATGTAGGTGTATGTGTACTGTATGTAGGTGTATATGTGTACTGTATGTAGGTGTATATGTATGTGTATATGTGTACTGCACGTGTGTATGTAGGTGTATATGTGTACTGTACGTGTGTATATGTGTATTGTATGTAGGTGTATATGTGTACTGTACGTGTGTATGTAGGTGTATATGTGTACTGCACATGTCTATGTAGGTGTATATGTGTATTGTATGTAGGTGTATGTATGTAGGTGTATATGTGTACTGTATGTAGGTGTATGTGTACTGTATGTAGGTGTATATGTGTATTGTATGTAGGTGTATATGTGTACTGTATGTAGGTGTATATGTGTATTGTATGTAGGTGTATATGTGTACTGTATGTAGGTGTATGTGTATTGTATGTAGATGTATATGTGTACTGTATGTAGGTGTATATGTGTATTGTATGTAGGTGTATATGTGTACTGTATGTAGGTGTATATGTGTATTGTATGTAGGTGTATATGTGTACTGTATGTAGGTGTATGTGTACTGTATGTAGGTGTATATGTGTATTGTATGTAGGTGTATATGTGTACTGTACGTGTGTATGTATTGTGTATATGTGTACTGTGTATGTAGGTGTATATGTGTACTGTGTATGTAGGTGTATATGTGTACTGTACGTGTGTATGTAGGTGTATATGTGTACTGTGTATGTAGGTGTATATGTGTATTGTATGTAGGTGTATATGTGTATGTAGGTGTATATGTGTATTGTATGTAGGTGTATATGTGTACTGTGTATGTAGGTGTATATGTGTATGTAGGTGTATATGTGTATTGTATGTAGGTGTATGTGTACTGTGTATGTAGGTGTATATGTGTACTGTACGTGTGTATGTATGTGTATATGTGTACGTGTATGTAGGTATGTGTATGTGTAGGTGTATTGTGTACTGTGTATGTAGGTGTATATGTGTACTGTGTATGTAGGTGTATATGTGTATTGTATGTAGGTGTATATGTGTACTTGTATGTAGGTGTATATGTGTATTGATGTAGTGTATATGTGTACTGTATGTAGGTGTATATGTGTATGTAGGTGTATATGTGTACTGTATGTAGGTGTATATGTGTATTGTATGTAGGTGTATATGTGTATTGTATGTAGGTGTATATGTGTATGTAGGTGTATATGTGTACTGTATGTAGGTGTATATGTGTACTGTATGTAGATGTTGCATATCTTGGCTTTCTGATGTGATATGTCTGCAGATAGGTGAGCAGCAGACACTGGTATATACAGATATACATATATTGCACAGGTTGCCGTCACCGAGATGCTTCCTGCCATCCACACAGCACTCCTCTGTATACACTATATACCCCTGTATACACTATACCCCTGTATACACTATATACCCCATCTGCTCCCCTCCCTCGTCAGTGCATTGCTGGATGCAGGGGTCATGTACCTGTGCTGGACCCTCGGTGCGGGACCCTCGGTGCCGGCTCGGGGGGCTGCAGCTGCTCTCGGCGTCCCCTTCTTGTGGTTTCTGCTGTCAGGAGCTTCCGGGTCGGTGAATCTGAGCGTCAGAGGCTGAGATCTGCTGAGCGGCTACTGAGGAGAATATCTCTATAAAAGGAAGAGACACTGATGGAGGAGGAAGAGGAAGCAGCTCACCTTCCCCAGCCTCTCCCTCCCTGCTGCGGGGCACCAGGGGTTAATGCTGGCCTGGACAGGTGGGCACCATGCTGCACTACACAGGGGACCTGCAGGAGGAGGGCAGGCAATTGCATACATAGCAATTCCCCATTGTGTCCCCACTGTCAGCAATGGATGACAAAGGGCCAGAGCTATACATCACAGCCAGCTATCCAGGGGACATGGAGGAGAGTCTGAAAAGAGAGGTGTCATGGGCATCGCTCAAAATGTGACAAATCTGCATGCTTATCTATATAGGACATGTCCCTTCCCTGAGGCATTTTTATCACAAGTGATGTGTGTGGGGGCTCACATGCAAATCACTTTACAGAATACACCCAGACCTCAACCCCTAAACAATTACAAATGAAAACTAAACCAACCAAAGCAAATACAGACCCCAAACCAGACCCTGAAACCAGTACAGACCCAGATCAGATCACCGAAACTAATAAAGACCCCCAAAGAAACCGCCTAAACTAATACAAACCTCAGATCAGATGCCTAAGCGAAGACAGCCCCCAAACCAGTCCCCCAAAACTAATACAGCCCCAAACCTGTCCCCCAAAACTACTACAGTCCCCCATAACTAAGACAGCCCCCAAACCAGTCCCCCAAAACTAATACAGCCCCCAAACCTGTCCCCCAAAACTAATACAGCCCCCAAACCAGTCCCCCAAAACTAATACAGCCCCCAAACCAGTCCCCCATAACTAATACAGACCCCAAACCAGTCCCACATAACTAATACAGCCCCCAAACTAGTCCCCCAAAACTAATACAGACCCCAAACCAGTCCCCCAAAACTAATACAGCCCCCAAACCAGTCCCCCAAAACTATTACAGACCCCAAACCAGTCCCCCAAAACTAATACAGCCCCCAAACCAGTCCCCCAAAACTATTACAGCCCCCAAACTAGTCCCCCAAAACTAATACAGCCCCCCAAACCAGTCCCCCAAAACTAATACAGCCCCAAACCAGTCCCCCAAAACTATTACAGCCCCCAAACTAGTCCCCCAAAACTAATACAGCCCCCCAAACCAGTCCCCCAAAACTAATACAGCCCCCAAACCAGTCCCCCAAAACTAATACAGCCCCCAACCAGTCCCCTAAAACTAATACAGCCCCCAAAACTAATACAGACCCCAAACCAGTCCCCCAAAACTAGTACAGCCCCAAACCAGTCCCCCAAAACTAATACAGACCCCAAAACTAATACAGACCCCAAAACTAATACAGACCCCCAAACCAGTCTCCCAAAACTAATACAGCCCCCAAAACCAATACAGACCCCAAACCAGTCCCCCAAAACTAATACAGACCCCAAACCAGTCCCCCAAAACTAATACAGCCCCCAAAACTAATACAGACCCCAAACCAGTCCCCCAAAACTAATACAGACCCCAGATCAGACCTCCAATAATAGACGTCTGAGACCCCTCAGCTAGTACAGAACACAGACTCCTAAACTAATACAGACCCCAAAACTAATACAGAAACCATTAAATCGGACCCCGAAAACTTAAGCAGCCTCCAGATCGGAACTTTACACTAAGCCAGACCGGATCTACTAGCTAATTCAGACTCATTGTACTAATACAAACCCCCAAACCAGAAGCTCTTAGCGCATACAGACCCTAAAGATTTATTAAACTAATACGGTCCACAGACAAGAAACTCTTAATTAATTCAGACCCCAGACCAGACCCCTTTAGCTAATATAGACCCGAGATTAGACCCCCCCTTAGCTAATAAAGACCCCAGACCAGACCCCCCTTTCTAATCCAGACACGAGATTAAACCCCCCCTTAGCTAATAAAGACCCCAGACCAGACCCCCCTTTCTAATCCAGACACGAGATTAGACCTCCCCTTAGCTAATAAAGACCCCAGACCAGACCCCCCTTTCTAATCCAGACACGAGATTAGACCTCCCCTTAGCTAATAAAGACCCCAGACCAGACCCCCCTTTCTAATCCAGACACGAGATTAGACCTCCCCTTAGCTAATAAAGACCCCAGACCAGACCCCCCTTTCTAATCCAGACACGAGATTAGACCCCCCCTTAGCTAATTCAGACCCCACTTGCTAATATAAACCCGAGATTAGGCCCCCTTAGCTAATACAGACCACACACAATGAACGAATACAGACACCCTAATAAAGTACAGATGGGGCCCCAAGAAATTCAAACATCCCCCTCCCCAGTATCTTGTCTGCAGGATTGGATTAGATGTTTAGATGCCAAGAAACACAGTAAATCGCCCCCAGTCAGAACATTTAATGGCCGTACTTAAATATGCAGGTGAGACATGAAACACCAGATTTGTGGTCTTTTTTTCCACTAAATTGCAAATTTTCATTAAGTTAAGATTTCCTGTGAATTCACACTTTGTTTTATAGGGTATGTGGAATTTTGTATTTTCCACAATTCTTGCTGCTGTCAATTTCCAATAGGATGCAATTACTACACATATACAGTATATACACAGCTCTCATCGAATTCAAACAGTTCTTTAAGGGTTATTCCAATGTTTAGAAGTTTTCATATGCAAATTACCTCTTAAGAAAAAGAGGACTTGTACTCTATAACGCCACCTATTGGAAGTAGCGATCCTGCAAGTCACAATCAACCCTTTAACGAGTCTTGTAATGTGACTTAGGATAAAAGCCAAATCAGTATCTCCATTTGCAGACACGGTGTTTCGGACTATTGGTCCTCGTCAGTGCAAAGTATGAGATCTGATTTGGCTGGATGAGAGGCTCTGGACTGAGGTCTAAGGG
>JARQOD010000006.1:430576246-430611174 GCA_033576555.1 Oophaga sylvatica | reverse complement strand
TTTTTCAGTTTAAATTAAATCATCTCTTATGGAAAAAAGGTTTAATTTCTCTTTTTTAAAAGTAAAAAATTTTAAAAATTGAAAGGAACAAGGAATTATTTTGTTTTGTATTTAAACTCCCCTTGACCCTGGGCTAACCCCCGCCAGTTGTTGCTGGGAATTGCTTTTAGCACAGCACACTTGTCCTGTGTTACGGGGGTTCAGTAACGCAGGGGCCCCCGGTTGTGCCTTTGGGGCTTTTTTCCCTTCTGCTCCCCCTCCGGGTTCCAGCACAGTCAGGGCCCTCTTTTCTTGCATTGGCTCTTGTCCTTCTGCTCCCGGGTTCCAGTACCGTAAAAGGGGTTCCCGCAGTGCCTTTGGCCTGGGGCCCTCCATCTCGGACCGGTTTCCCAGCAACGCGCGGTCTTGGTAGTGCTTTTGGAGAACAGGTCCCTCCTTTTTTAAAAAACCGTGTCCCAGTAACGTCAGCTGGCCCCGGGGTTGTGCCTTGGCTCTTTTTCCTTCTGCTCCCCCCTCGGGTTCCATCCCGTCAACTGGTTTCCGCGTGCCTTTGGTCTAGGGCCCCCATCTCGGTATCGATTCGCAACTTGCTGGCCCTTGGTAGTGTTTTGGGAGCACAGGTACCTCCTGTTAGTAACCGTGTCCCAGAAATCCTGGACAAGAGTGTACAAATCAAGATACGGAAAAAGGACACAAGAAAATAAGCAGAAGATCAAAAAGCAGAAAAACATAAATATAAGACCAAAATGAAAAGGGAAAAAAATATCTCTAAAATTCTAACAGAAGAAACTAAACAGGTTGGGGGTGAGGGCCGTTTCCCCCTGTGGTTCCCCCGGAAAAAAGGCCCGCGCGCAGGCTAAAAAGAAAACCGGACAAATTTTGTTGTAATTTAAATCTTTGTGCAGCAAGACGGAAGGATGAAAAAATTTATCTTTGACAGATTAAAAATACGATTTTCTGTCCAAATAAAAATATGAGAAAGATAACAGAAAAGAATAAGAAAATAGTTTTTAAAAAAGAATATGAGTAAGTTAACAAAAGTGAATAGCAAGAAGTTTAAAAGAAAATAAAAAGTGAAAATGAAGAATAATTGTGAAAAAGATGATGGGCAGAAGATTTTTGAAAGGGAAAATGTGGAAAAGTTAAAAAAGGGAAGATGAAGAGTGGAAGTTGGTAAATTTTCATTTTGCCAAAATATAAAAAACGTTAAAATGCAAATTTCTTGTCAATCCCAACATCTTTAAAAAAAAATTTTTTTATGCTATTCCTTTGATTGGGGTTTAAAATCTTGCCCTTTTTTGTCTCCTCAACCCTTCCCCCAAACATTCTACATTACTCTTCTTGTTTTCCTTCTGTCAATTAACCAACAAGAAGAATGGGTTTTTTTAATTTCGATATTTTTTTTCCCCTGCTTTCTGGGGCTTCCCGGTTTTGGTATCGGGGATCGCCCCATATTTTTGTTATCGG
This sequence comes from Oophaga sylvatica, assembly GCA_033576555.1. Taxonomy (NCBI): domain Eukaryota; kingdom Metazoa; phylum Chordata; class Amphibia; order Anura; family Dendrobatidae; genus Oophaga; species Oophaga sylvatica. Next base: position 430,609,707 of record JARQOD010000006.1, on the reverse strand, counting down.
GATCCATTTCTTCCGATACTTTTGGAACGGAAAGTATCGTCAACTCTACTGAAGACCTTTTTTTTTTTAATTCCTTTGGGGAAAAAAATCTAAAAAAAGGAAACTTTTATTTGGATATTAAAACAAACAAAATAATGGAAAAGGAAAGGGGTTTAAAATTGTACAGCAAGACAAACGCGTAGTAAGGCAATTGTTGAGTGAATGGAAAAAAGGACTTTTGCTCAGGAAAATTTTGGGGAAAAGATAGGGAAAAGTAAGCAATAGATTTTATTGTAAAATCTGATGGGGATCATAAGAGGGTGTGGTGTTAAAGACTGGGGAAAGAGCAGACAAAACATTTTTTATGGTTGCCCGCATTTCAATTTAAAAAAAAAAACACGTCTGAAGAGCTGACTTTTTTTGTCGTTTTTTTAGACAAAAAAATTGAAGCTTGCTCAACTCCGTTGTGGAGCTTGTTTAGAAAAGAAAGGAGTCAAAAACGGTTATGTGTCAGACAAATGAAAAAAGCGGTGATAGGAAAAGTTTTTGGTTGGGAAGAATTCATATTTATGGCTATCCTGAGCATTAGAGTGGAAAACAAATCTAAGTATGTGACAAATGGAAGAAAGGTATTTTGCGATGTTTTTTTCCATCTTATGTTGAAAGAGAGGTCTTCCTTACAAAACCTTTCCCTGTTTAAAATTCACTCAAAAGTGGTGAAATGGTTCTTTATCAAAAAAGTGTAAATATGTGTTTTGTCTGTTTTTTTAGTGTTTTCCAAACTTTTTCTGTTTCAGGAAAACTGGGTTTCGGAACCCCCAATGGCTTCATCCAGAAATATAGAACCAGCTTAATTAAAGGGAAGAGGGATTCCCTAATTGATTTCTTTTTCATGGTCCCTTTTTTTACTAAGTCATAGCTTCCATTTATAAAGGGGTGACCAGTTAGCCAAGCTTTCGCTTGGGGCCACATATTCCAGGAGGGCACAGAAAAATAATTCAAATCACCCCCTTTCATTCCCCCTTCCCCTTTCCCCAAAGTGCCACCAGAGGGGGCCCTTTAGGTATAAAGGGTGTGGGAGAGTAGCATAGCCAGTGCTGTTCAGTCTGGTTCAAACCAGTCTTGTGGGGCTTTTGGGGTTGATTTTTTTCAGAGCAGAGCTCAGAGGGAGTTCAGACAGACGGAGATTCCTGTCAGATGAGAAAAGAACCCGAGAAACAAACGATACCTCAGAAAATTTTGGACTGTTAGTTTCCCCCAAAAAGTGGAAGTGCTCCGGGGTGCCGTCAGCTGACGGAAGGGCCCGATAGCTGCTTCGGACGGCCAAAAAAAGAAGTAAGGAAGGGGGAAATGCATATTGTAAAACGAGCTAACTGAGGATGTCAGAGAGGGTGAAGAGAAGGAACTGACACCACGCTACCGTGCTTTTTTAAAGGGGTGGTAGGGGACAGGCGATGGAAAAAAAAAGAGAGTGACTGAGGAAATTTTCAAAGATGTGACCTCACTCTGCCCCCGGACACCGGGTCCGGTTGCTAGAACCTTACGGTAGTGGGAAAAAACCCGGGGCCCGCGGATTCGGTCGCAGGGGGCCCACAGTGCTGATACGTAACCGGGGGCGGGAAAAAAGGAGCTACGGACGCTGCAGATAGGACTTTTTCGTCCAAAAGAAGGGTCCACCACAAAAGTCAGCCGGGGTTCTTTTCTACACGGGGTTAAACTTAGTTCATGCAAGTTAGAAATCACCAAAATTTTGAAGTAAGGAGGGTTAAATCTCAGTGTTAATGGCGTGAAACTGTGTCACCCCCACCCCAATTGTGGGTTTTCCAGGGGAATGGGGTACTCAGAGCCGAGCCCCTGGAATTATGGGGATTGTAAGGTAGGTGGCTCGGTCTGTGGCCCCGGCGGTTGGGGTATGGGGGATGATTTCAGGGGATAGGTTTATATACAGTTTGGGGCCAACCTGTAGATTTTTGGGAATTAGACCAGGGCTGTAGTCTTGAGGGGATGGTGAGGCAGCTAGATGTCGGTCCCCTAGCTCAACGGGTTCCAACGGAGTTTTTTTAAGAGAAAGAAAAAAAAACAAATAAAAGTTTATTTAAAAAGGGGTTCTTTTCCCCCAAATGTTGGGGGGGCATGTCTCGGCGGCCCCAGAAAAAAGGGAAAGGGAACCAGTAGTCCGGCTCTGGGTGCGAGAGGGTAAAAAAGGGAAGGAAACCCCCCTTTACCCTTAGTTGGTTTTGGGGGGGGCCAGGCGGGGGGGGAAAAAAAGGGGATGTGAGGAAAGCAGATGGGGCCCCTCATTGCCCGGCCCGGGCCCGGTTGGAAACCCGGGGGAAAAGCCCGGAGCCCCTATTAGGTCCAGGGGGGCCCAAGGCTGATCAAGGGGTGAAAAAAGCACGGCCTAGTGGCTTACTCCAAAAAAGGCCCACCAAAAGCCCGGGGGGGTCTGTTTTTAAACAGTTAGCAAGTTAAAAATCTCCAAAAAAAAAAGAGGCTTAACACTTTTAAAATTTCCTGTTGGGCCCCCCCTTTGGGCCCCAAAAATTTTTCGGGCCCCCGGGTTTTTTTTTTTTTTTTTTTTTTTTTTTTTTTTTTTTTTTATTTTTTTTTTTTTTTTTTTTTTTTTTTTTTTTTTTTTTTTTTTTTTTATTTTTTTTTTTTTTTTTTTTTTTTTTTTTTTTTTTTTTTTTTTTTTTTTTTTTTTTAAAAAATTTTTTTTTTTATTTTTTTTTTTTTTTTTTTTTAAAAATTTTTTTTTTTTTTTTTTTTTTTTTTTTTTTTTTTTTTTTTTTTTTTTTTTTTTTTTTTTTTTTTTTTTTTTTTTTTTTTTTTTTTTTTTTTTTTTTTTTTTTTTTTTTTTTTTTTTTGGCGTCTGATTATCTGCAGCTCACTCCTCTCTCCTGCACAGACTTCTCGCTGACTGACTGTCTCCTCAGACAAACTGAACTGACTGAAGACAGGACACTCTCTGACTGAACACTCCCTGCTGATGTCACAAGCTTATAAACCTGTGGGCGTGTCAAAGTGCATGTTGGAATGAATGTTCATTTAGCATTAAACTGCTATCTCTCCACACATCCTCCAGGGTACTGCGTGTGCCTTCACACCAGGGCTACACATTCCCCCATGGTAAAAGACAGCACTCCCGGGCTGTAAAATACAAGAAGACATAAAATTTTGTTTATGCAATAACAATAAACATTAACTTCTTCCCATCCGGGAGGTACGAATATCTTGAACGTTGCATTAAACATAGAAAAATACACAAAGTATCAAATAGACATTTTTCATATTAACGGTACAACTACTTTCACTTTTATAAAAACTTATATACATCTTCTCAGCTGCGGTAAACCCTGTCTGGGTCCTACGTTCTTCACATTTCTTTATTAACTTCTGTTACACTTTCCATCCCGGGGCTGGAACAATGCGATGATCCCTTGATCCCAGCACTAACAAGTCGTGACCTGCTATCTGAGTTTGAGTCGCAACAGTCTTTGTATGAACCATCAGGGGCGCAACGGGTATCTCTTTCTCGTGAGACGCCGACTGCGTCTCAATTTGCGTTGCAGGGGGCGATTCAGCTGTAACCGCAGTTTGCGATGTAGATTGGGTCGCCGATTGCGATGCAGAGTAGGTCGCCGATTGCGATACTGAGGTGTACGCAGGGGGCGATGCGGAATAGGACGCACAATGCTGGTGTGATGCAGAGCAGGAAGCAGGTGTGCGCAATGGCTCAATTGAGGACGCACTAACCTGCTGCTGTCGCTGCTCCATCTCTTCCCAGTCGCTCTCCATCATTGACGGCTGGGTCCCCGCCGGTGTCCCTACCAGGGATTGATCATCTGCTGCGGCCTCCTGGCCGGGCGGGCGTTCCGGAACTGGCGGTACCTCCTCAACCTCCTTTGCCTCCACCGCTCCATCGGTGGGATCAGGATCGGTACTTTTGGGGGCAGCCTCCGGTTTCTCTTCAGCCTTCCTCAGCAGGGAACTTGGGAATTCAGGAGACGGCATTATGCTTGTAGGAGAGAACACTGCGTCCCACAGCAGCCGCTGTTTCAGGGCACGCCAGCGTCTCTCTGTCTCCTTCATTCCTTTTCGGTGGGGACAGGACCTTCGTCGCAGGCGCTCTGATGTCAGAGCGTTCACTTCCTGTCGCAGGACCTGCCGCTGAGTCAGAGCTGGGGGCGGAGCCAGGCAACAGCGCGCTTTTACAGGTACGCCCACCTTCTTCTCCAGCGCCTGAGGGCGCGAATATGGCGGCAAAATGGCGGATTTTAGCGCCAAAAATAGCAACAGTCCTTTCTCACAAAAACAATTCCTTAGGCACACAGGGCTCGCAATTTCGCGAGTTTCGCATCCTGTTCGTGACGCCAAGTTTTTGTGTCGACCCGCCACCACAATTGTGGGTTACCAGGGCAATGGGGTACTCAGAGCCGAGCCCATGGAAGTCTATGGGGATTGTCACAGGTAGCCGTGGCTCGGTCTGTGGCCCTGGCGGTCTGGCGTATGTTGGGGATGTATTTACAGGGGATAGGTTTATATACAGTTCGTGACGCCACCTGTAGTATTCTGGTAATTAGTACCAGCGCTGCTGTAGATCTCTGAGGGGATGGTGAGGCAGCTAGATGTCGGGTCCCTACAGGTGGGACTGGTCCCTCAAAGTCTATGGGATTTGTGAAGTCGGGTGCAGATAAAGAACACAGTCTCACACGGTCAGCGTCTTTCCATACCTTTACTTGTAAGATGTTCAAGCAGGTCCCAGGGAGGCTGATCCAAGGAGGATGTATTCGAGATAGCAGCTGGGCAAGTTAGGGGCCTCCTTTAACTCCAATATGACGAGTCCAACTAGCATGAAGCGTAGTTCCCTCCAATAAATCTGGTTCTTCTACCACCATGCATGAAGCTATGGTGATGCTTCGGTCCCAGTAACCGGTTAACAGTGCAGGACTTCCAATCCTAAAGCACTCACAATATCTACCACTGTGCCTTTCGCCTTGCCCGTGCTGGTAGCATAAGCATCCTCACTTCACAGATATATATATCAGTCAGTTCCTTCTTAGTTCCTTCCAGAGCTTGCTAGCAGAATACCAGTAATACTTTTAGGCAGGAGCACGTCTCTGAACCTCTACCGTCCTCTAGACAGGCGTCTGAATTATCTGCAGCTCACTCCTCTCTCCTGCACAGACTTCTCGCTGACTGACTGTCTCCTCAGACAAACTGAACTGACTGAAGACAGGACACTCTCTGACTGAACACTCCCTGCTGATGTCACAAGCTTATAAACCTGTGGGCGTGTCAAAGTGCATGTTGGAATGAATGTTCATTTAGCATTAAACTGCTATCTCTCCACACATCCTCCAGGGTACTGCGTGTGCCTTCACACCAGGGCTACACACATCCTCCACCCTGAGCAGCTTCCCGCGGCGTACCTGCAAACATCACCAGTAAAGGTATGGAAAGAGACTGACTTGTGTGTGTCTGCCTTATTGCCTGCACCCTGCACCGCCATATACCTCGAGGGATCAGTCTTACCTGTGGAAGACTTAACACCTTGCTGCCCAGTAACAACCCCTCAGAGGATTCACCCTGCAGCGCTGGTCACCCTGATCAGAAACCACAGGTGGCGTCACGAACAATTCTTACAATCCCCTGTAAATATCCCCTTTTAGTGAGCGCCCAGGGCAACGGACCGAGCCGCGCTACCCGTGACATCCCCAGTGAAGTGAACGGGCTCGGTGCCGAGTACCCCATAGCCCTGCTACGTGTGACTCAACCACTATAAATAAAGCATTTTCTAAAGGATCCAAATGAAATCCAAATGCTAATGTGCTCTAGTATTCAGTACTGGGCTTCAGTATTTTTGAGAAAAGAATAGCACTGCAGACTGGGCTATTAAAGACCATTTTCCCTCATGGCTGCAGAATTTTCTGCCCAGAAATCTTTGGCCTATTTTTGTGAGGTTCATTCTCAATCACTTTAGCATCACAAACCCTAATATGCTGCTAGCACTATTTCTTGTTCTGTACCTGTTGTTGCACCAGGTGCCCCTATGACTGTACGTACAGTGCTGCCCAGGGATTGAAAATATTGTACTGTTAAAATAATAGTATCTGAGAATAACTTAATTATTTCTGACCTCTTAATGAATTTAGACCTCAAACAATTCTTCTAAATCAATACAGAACACATAATTTATTCAGACCATTAACCTCATGATAATTTCAGACACCGGGCCCCTAAATTATTTTAAACCCAATTACTATGTCAGACTCCAGGCCAGACCCAGAACAAAATCATAATACAGACAATGAATGGCACAGTAAGCCCACTGAGACTAGACAGTTTGAGACTAGACCATTTGTGGCTCTTACTTTCCCTTCAGTGGTTATGACCCTGGGACATCACCCCTGAAATCTGTTATTATTGTGGAGCATTTTTCCTTTAACTTAGGGAAATATCATTCTGAGTTCAAGTTAGACTGTTTTCCAATTAAGAAGGAACTAAAGCCCCAACCCATAGCTCACAAGCCACATGAGGCTCACAATTGACTACACTGTAGCTACTGGCTATCTGCTAGGTGAGCACTTTAGCACTGGACATAGCAGGCAGACATGAGCAGGACAAAATGAAGGAGAACGAGCCATGAAAAAGCTGTAGAGTAGCAGTGCTGTTGTCGGGTGTCCTGGGACCAGGGGCTCCTTTTCTGTCCCTAACGCTAAGGGTGCCGTAGCTCTGTCTGTTCCCAGGGTTACTTCTGATGTTAAAGATGCCAGGGCCTTGTATCATGCCTTAGCTCCTGAATCTGCCCTCAGTCTGTACCCTTCCTCCATCCAGTGAAGAGGGGAGTAGTAATGTACTGTAATACACCAACCAGACTAACAAGGTAATACAAACAGTGATACTGAAAAATACGAATCATACAAATACTATACTCACACAAACAACAGAGGAATGCACTGGGTAGTGGAGGATAGGGTTGAGCCAAAGTAGCAGAAGAATGGGAATTATCACATACATCGAAAACCTAGCAACAGTCACAGATAAATCCACCAAACACCTTCTCCAATAACAACCACCAACAACCTCCAGCCATGCAGCAAAAGATAACTCAGACAATGAGTGCTTGCCAGTGCCCAGATTATATAGGAGATGAGAGTGGCTAACAGTGCACAACTGAGCCTTAATGCAAGAAAGCTTCCAGGAGCTCTCAAGTGAGCAGATCAACCCCTGCTATAACTATAGAAACCTGCATCATTTAATATGAAGGTGAAGTGCTTCTAATCAGTGCAGGAGTAGGAGAAATCAGACGCTGCAGTCTTCTGACTCCTCTCTATTGTGGTAGACCTGTGACAGCTGTGGCTTCCTTGCTGGTGACATCAATCTCCTCAACATGTGGTTGTCCCCTAAACCTTCTTCTAATTTGTTTGGCATGGTCTTCCCCTGGCCACTTCCAGGAAAACTGCTCCCGACAACATACTCATCTACTCCTATATATATGCACACATAGCTCCCCACTACTTCCCAAGACCTATCCTCTTCCACATTTTTCTACAACACAAGTTATTTAGAGCAAGGAAAGCAGGTCATTAGAACAGTTATTTTACATAATTTGATCTTGACAGGTGAGTAGTGCACTATGTTTACAGAATACCTGATGGAACGTGTATGATTGGCAGGTATTGTGCACCTGTCCTGTTCCAACAGGTATCTGTAGATGTCACATTACCAGTGCTGTTCATCTCCCAATATAGAAGTGAGCGGAGCTGGATAATCCTTTTAAATATGAATCTAAGTTAAGTGTAAGTGCTGTGCCATTTTAGTATTGTTAAAGGATTATTTGACTCCAATCACTTCCGTATTGAGGAGGCAACCAACACCGGTGATTTCACATTTACAGATACCTGCAGGGAGGCTGGACAGACATCTGTCTGAGATGGTTTAGTGAGTCATGCCTTGAGCAGGGTTTGGACACGATGACTCTGGAGGTCCCTTCCAACTCTAACATTCTATGATTTTGTGATTCTGTGTGTGTGTGTGTGTGTGTGATCAGCAGTTATTGAGCACAAGTCCCCCATTAAAATCAACAAATGTACAATACCTGCTAATCATGAGATGGGACTTGATGTCACTGGCACTACTTACTTCCTCGACATAGAAGTGAGTGGAGCTGGATAATCCTTTAGTGATCATTTATCTGTCATTTATTGCAATACAGCATCTATGAGTTCTTTGAATAATTTGCACATCACCACAATCTCTCAAAGCTGAAAGTGTCTCTTATAGTAAAAAAAATTTGGAGACCACTAGTTTAGAAGAACTGATCCTGATGCAGTGAGTTTAATATAAATGCTGACTTGATAGAAAGTTTGCTGGTCAATGCTGTTGTGTATCTGAGCAGAATTTTCTAATCTTTCAGCCGAATTATTGTGCATTTTGATCTCTCTGATTCCTATCCAAAACCTCAGTTGGTAAATCTTTAGATACTGATATTTCAGTTCTGATACAACTCTATAGAAAGTGGTGTCTTTCTTTGCACTGGCATGGTGACTGATATAATACCATGTCTGCATACAAAGTAATTAAAGGGAATCTGTTGGCTGGTTCATGTTGGTAAGTTTTTCTCTGAAAATATCCAGTGTTTCAAAGAAAAATATGGTTGAAAATATCTGTCTGGAGACATTAGCCAATTACAGACTTACCCTGTGCTGCCCCCAGCCAGATTCTCTCAGTGCCCGGACAGGTGATTGACAGGTCTTTCCTTATGTATACATGAGGATATTTTAACTATATTCTTCTGTGAAATGCCAGAGAGTTTCAGAGAAAAATATACCTGACTTTGATCCTGCAGCAAAGCAAAGCCGATAGATTCCCGTTAATAAAACATAAAATAGTGATGACTGAACCTTGAAATGCTTGAGTGCTCGTTACTCGATTCAAGAAGGTCGGATGCTTGGACGGGCTTGACTTTACTGTAGCGAGCATAATGGAAGTGAATGGGAAACTTGAGATAGAGGGAGAGAGTGAGTCCCTGTTCTCCCAGCCAGGGAATACCTAGCTTCAGCGTAGCGCGGCTTCAGTGTCAGCACCTGAGCATCAAGAACACCAATGCTCGATCGAGTATCGAGCAGTGCCAAGCACATGCACTCATCAGTGATGTAAAATAAAGCATGTCTTTGTAGGCCCCAGATGGGGCTCAAGGGACTGGTTAAAGTTGGGTTCTCTAATTCATGAGGGACCGTAATGGGGTAGTATACCACCTCAGTATACCACCTCTGCTGGAAAGTCTGCAAAAGCTGATATACCTGATAGGTAATTCCATCAAAATCTTACCACAAACCTGAGCACTACTTAATTATTGAAGGAATAAAAAATAAAGTATAATTATTGTACCTTAAGAATCATATTAATGACAGGTTTTCTTATTCATCAAGGACCGTAATGGGGTAGTTTAGCACCTCTGATGAAATTTTCCTAAAAGGTAGTATACCTGTAAGTAAATATTTCTTCCCTTACCGTGCATAGAAATAGACACTTTATAATTCTTAAAGAGTGAAAAATAATTAAGTCTTTAGATGAGACTAAAAGACTTTGTGGCAGCTAAGTTGTATTATTTACATGGGGCTGGAATGGGGTAGTAAGCCTCTTCCACTGGAAAGTCCTCAGAAGCTGCCTAAGCCAGACATAAGCCAAGAAAACCTCAGTGCTCATTTTTGGTGGCCATTCAAGGCTACAATTATAAGAAAATATGAGATAGAACATGGAAGCCATCTGTGTGCTGTGCGTTTTTATGGATCTGATTTTGCAATGACAAAAAGGACACACTTGTGTGAATAAAGCAGTAGAAAAAATCATGCCTTTTATGTACTATTATATGTAGGAAGACTGATGATTGAAATAGTTCTGAATCTGTGACGCATGACTGATTAGAGAATACTGTGCCTTGTAAATGTAGGAAGTCGTTTGATATTGCAGAGCGTTTGAGGCATATCTAGCACAACATCTGGGTAGTTTGTATACCTACAACACCTTCTTTTCACGTTAGTGACAGTTATGTTTGATACCTTTGTTAGAGTTTTGTGACACCTGACAAGTGAAGCTTATGAATGAATCTCCAATGAAGTTAAGCCGTGGGAGTGATAGGAATTCACAGTGCATTGGAACAACTGTTATGCAATCTTAAGTATCTGAGATAGAACCGGCTTTGTACTAAAGATTGTAAAGTCATTACAGATATTAGCAAGTAGTAATTTTGACATTGTGGATCTACCCAAGTTGTAAATTACAGAACAATCAGTCTAGCAGATAAGAAAGCGACATACAAACATTACATTGTACCTAAAGAAGTTGTTTATCCAGCAATTTAATATTAGTGAATAATCCTTAGAATAGGTCATCAGTAGTAGATAGGAAGATGTATATGGTCCCCTCAGTTAGCAGATCAGTGGGGTTTAAGGAGTCAGACCACCACTGATTAACTGGTTAAAGAGGCCACAATGCATAAAAACTGGTACAGCTATCCTTATTGTCCTGTAGCCATGACTAGTTGATGTCTCCAAATGGTAGAAAGCTGCAGTACCACTCATGGCCACTACACAACATACAAATAAATGCCAGTTAAGGTGCACTAAAACCCTACAAATCAGTTAGTCAGGGAGGATGCTAAAAGCCAGAAGCCAGAATTTTCTATATTCATATTTCTGAATCTGAATGCCTGGTGCCTACAGTGAGACATAGTGGTTGACATGTCCTTATGTGTAGAGATGGACAGACACCTGGCTGTCATGTGCATGATAGTGCAGCAAGCACCACTTATGATCGACGATGAAATCATCACCATCGTTTAGAGAGCTGCAGGTACCAAGCTGTCAAAAGACAGTGTGAGCATGCAGCTGTGATCAGAGGTATAAAGTTCACCCCGGTCACTGGTGTCAGTTGATGGGACTAACACTCCCATGAGCTGATGCCTGTTGCTGTTAATAACGGTGAGAGCAGGAGTGGCTGATGGGAGCATTCATCAGCCAGCTCCTGCGCTGTAAATAAATAATCAAAAAAAATGGGGTGGGTTCCCCTGTGTTTTTGATAACCAGCCAGGAAAAAAAGCTCACAGCTGGGGGCTGCAACCCTCAGCTATCAGCTTCAGCAAGGCTGGTTATCAAAAATAGAGGGGTCCCCACGCCATACTTTTTAATTATTTAACTAAATAATTAAAAAAACACGGTGTGGGATCCCCCCCAATTTTGACAACCAGCCTTGCTAAAGCAGACAGCTGGGGGCTGGTATTCTCAGGCTTGTAATGGGCCATGGATATTGCCAAGCCTAAAAATAGCAGCCCGCATTAGATGCGCCAGTTCTGGCTCTTTGCCCAGCTCTTTCCACTTGCCCTGTAGTGGTGGCAAGTGGGGTTCATATCTGTGGGGTTGATGTCACCTTTGTATTGTCAGGTGACATCAAGCCCACAGATTAGTAATGGAGAAGCATCTATAAGACACCTAACCATTACTAATTTTACAGTTATATGGTAAATCAAGACACAGCCAGAATAAAGTCTTTTATTTGAAATAAAACAAAGCACACTTTAACTTTTTTATTTAAAAATCACAAACACAGTTATATTCACCTAAACCTAACGCCTAATTCCACAGAAGCCCTTTTCTCCTGTAAGAAAACAAAAATAAAAACAACAATATCCCTCACCTATCCGTCATTCTGTCCCACGCTGTAATCAATGTCTGGGGGATAAACAGTTTTAAACCTGGACGGTGCCAAGATGCGACCGTCCAGGTTGAGAACCACTGATGAATGAGGTGCTGCATTCCCAGGCGAGTTGAACAGCGGTCACCTCGGTGAGATCCTCGCTAGCACCGTGAGGTTCTCAAACCGCTGATATTAATTCATTGGCTGTCTAGCAAATAGATCACTGGCCTTCTCTCATCCCTTAGCAATTTGGTGGTCCATAATACTTCTGTGAAATATGGCAGGATACACAGTTTTGGGTCAGTTGGACACTGTTTTCAATGAGTATCTCATGGTCCCTCACAGACTGGCTCACCAGATTATTGAGAAACTTTTGGTTGGCTAAGGCTCTAACTTAATGATGGACTCTTTATTCAACTAGACCCCCAGAAAGCCAGCAAAAGACTCTAGTTGGAAGTTACTTTGGCGCAATCACCACTAGGGTCTATAACTTATGTGATATCAACCAATAACCTGTTCATCGTACTGATTAATTTTCCTACTTCAAGTTGATGGTGTCAGGTCACAGTCAGGGGCGTAGCTTCAATAGGTGCAGGGGTTACAATCACACCCAGGTCCTGGGGTCTATGAGGCTTATATTAAGAGACCAATGCTATTAAAGACTTTCAATAATTGGGGGCCCTGTTGAAGCTTTTGCATTTGGTCTAGGAGCTTCCAGTTGCGTCACTGGTCATGGGACTGTTCGTCTGTAACAGCTCCTTCCTCTTCTGTTTCTCCAGACCCCAGTGGTTGCACTGGGATTCATGGCTGCCATACTCATGTTCCTCAATGCCTTCTGCATCTGTTCACCATATGGTATTCGGCCAAGCTATTTGAAGCACATTTCTTCAGATTCTTCTGAAGCTATATTTCTCGTATTTCCCAGAACCATCAGGGAACATCCCCCCAAATGTGTATGAACTGCGAAAACGCCCAATTTGGGCTTTTGTTTTGCTGTGCTACATGCCAGTCCTTAATTAGGACAAATGCCACTATGTTTTTGGATTTTCTTGTCCTATATATTTTCTTTATTTCTGGGTGACAAACTGACCACCGCATCTTCTCCAGGACTAGAACAGCCAATCTGGACTATACTGGAGCCTGGGACCTGGAGAACTGTCTACGGAAGCTAAAAGGTGAAAAACAGGAAATCCTCCATATCCTGCACCTGGTTTAGATTGGAATTGGACCAAGCAAATCCCATTTTGACATTGGTTCCTGGACTTAAAGGGGTTGTCCAGTCCAAATCAATAAATCTGCAGTCAGTCTGTGTGACAGCAGACTTATAATTTCCCCAGTGCATGCACTGTGTGCTGTGGGGATTTGACGGTTTCTGAGCTGGGACTAGAGGGTATGTATGAGTTACACATACTCCCGGCCAGAGTCTGTCTAGTGGACGCGGCATCGCTCCATACACTTGCATGGAGAAAGGTCGTGCCCTCTAGCCAGCCACACCCTCTGGACGGCCCGTCACTAGTTAGGGCTTGGCCTCACTCAATACAAGTGTATTCCTGGCTCATTAACCTGTAAATCCCAGCAGCACAGAGCATGTGCTTGGGGGATTCATAAGTCTGCAGTCACACAGAGTGACTGTAGACTTATCGATTTTGACTGGACAACCCCAATAAAGACTAGTTAGAGGTAAATGAAGTGAAGCTTCGGCCATGACAGTCTGCACCATATATAACTTCATCCTTCCTAGTAACATATTATGTATGTTAAATACTCTGCACCTGGTTATACCGGTTATTTTTCATTATATTGCATGTTTTATAAAATAAAGGTCAACGGTCTTTTATCGAGAATTTCCATTAAGGTTCAACCGACCGTGTCAGGCCAGTCACAACAAATATTTCCTGATTAAAATCCCTATAAACATGCAAAGTAGTGTTAGATCAGAATTACACTCCCCGAGGTGTAACAGACTGACATTACTTATGTAAGAAAGAAACACTCCTGAAATCAACAGAGCAAATGCTGCAAATATTCAGACCCAAGATCAGACTCAAGGCATAATGTCAACTTGTCAACAATCTGTGCCACCATCTTGCTTTACTGCCTTTATATTCTCTTAAGTTCAGGGTCTGTTTCTTCAAGCAATAGTGTCATTCTTGTTCATGGGCTGTGTCTGGGATTGCAGCTTATGTTTAATTACTTAAAGAGTTATTCCCATATTTGCAATATTTTTCACAAAGCAGACAAGCTCAACATAGAGGTTCTGTCTTGTACTTTGCTTCTTTTTAATTTTGTTCTGCACCTCTGTGCATCTAAGGCTGGGTTCACATTAGCGTTCCTCAGCTGCGGAGGGCTGCGGACTTCCTCAGTGAAGCTCCGCCCACTGCCGCACCTCCTCCGGTCAGCTCCGCCTATGTCTGCATGCGGCCTGCATACCCCAGACGTAGGCGGAGCTGACCGGTGGAGGTGCAGCAGTGGGCGGAGCTTCACAGAGGAAGTCCGCAGCCCTCCGCAGCTCTGAGGAACGCTAATGTGAACCTAGCCTAACAACCTGAACCTAGCAAGTGCAGACGTTCATTCTTTTAGTGTTTAATTAGTGCTTTTTAAAGCGTTTTACAGAGTAGATCCGTCTTAAATATATGTCGTGTGCACAGACTAGTGTGTGACGTCAGTAAGGGGCGCGACCACGAAAAGTGCCTAGGGCAGCATGAAGGCAAATACAGCCCTGTACATATATATATTGTAGTGATCCGTACTTACTCGGCTGCGGTATTAAAACTGCATAAACTGCTCTGGATAGAAAAACAAACAGCCTTTTCCGCCGCAAAGTGAAAATAAACAGGAAACAAGTAGTCCATATAGTACTGTGGGTCCGCCCACTCAGGTCAGTGTCTTTAGCAACACACACTACAGGTCTCTACACCTCCAGCCACAGACACTTAATGAGACATCTGGCCTCCATTTTATTAGCCAAACCACGCCCCTGGGGTTGGGATATGTGAGCGATCAATCCCACCCATCTCTTATGACGGCTCATAAAACCCAGCCCTGGAATGGCCAAATAACTCTCTCAGCACTATACGTGCTAGAGCATACTTGCGAGCTCACATCACCGGTGCAGCTAAAAGCCACAATAACACATATCTCCCTTCAAGGACTTGTCTGGCGGCCATCTTACAATACATATATATATTGAATATGTATTGAATTATAAATCTGTCTTTATTTAATTTAATTTTAAGAATAATTCCAATGCAGCATAGAAAAGACCTCAGAACTGAGCCACACTCTGAGAACAGCTCTCTTCTGCATACCTAATTTGAAAGTCGGCACTGCGCAGTTGAGCTGTGTTGGAAGTTAGCTGCTTTTTAAGACCGGGGTCACATTAGCAAATAGCATCCAATGCGATATGCTAATGACACTTGGCTCAAACTTTGCTGTGACCAGGAGTCGAGAATCATTTTACTGTGCTCCGATCCTCTTGCATGAGAGAATCACAACACAAGTACCGTATATACTCGCGTACAAGCCGCGATTTTCAGCCCATTTTTTAGGGCTGAAAGTTCCCCTCTCGGCTTATACGTGAGTCATATACCGGGCGGTCGGCAGGGGAGGGGGGAGCGGGGGTGTCGGATCATACTCACCCCTCCGCCGGCGCGTCTCTGTAGCTCCCCTGCTTCTCCCACGATCTCCGGCTCCTTCCTGCAGCGGTCACATGGTACCGCTTATTAAAGTCATGAATATGCACATATTCATGACTTTAATGAGCGTTACCACGTGACCGCTCTAGGAAGGAAGAGCTGCGGAGACCGCCGGGAGAAGAGGAGAGGCTGCAGAGAGTGACGCGCCGGTGGAAGGGTGAGTATAGCGATATTCATCTGTCCCCCGGTCCACCGTTGCACGCTGCTCTGACCTCCTCGTCTGTATTTCTATGCAGCCGCACGCTCTGGTCCGAGTGCCTGCGGCAGTGCCGGGTGTTGATGCGAGAAACTCATACGAGTTTCTCGCATCACACACGCAAGTGTGACACCGGCCAAAGGCTCACACTCATCTGAAAGGAAAATGGACAAGTGAAATCCAGTAAAAAATAGGCAAAACTGACAACTGCAGGCTGCAATCCTCAGCTGTCAGCGTTAGCAAGGCTAGTTATCAAGAACAGAGGTTTTTTTAAATATTTAAATAAACAATTAAAAAAAAAATGGTTTGGGGTCTGCGGTATTTTGATAACCAGTCAAGCTAAAGCTGACAGCTGGGTACTGATATCCATGGCCCCTTGCTAGCCCAAGAATACCAGCCTACAAATATCAGCCTGCAGCAGCCATAGAAAAGGTGCATCTGCGAGGCCCAGAAACCTCATTTGAAACTTTGAGGGACATTTTAAGGTTACCGAAGTCTCCAGCTGCTGGAACACCTAAAGGCTGTAAACTAAGGTTAAATTGGGTGTGTATTTAACTGTAGTTGTTAATAAATAAAAAAATAAACCAAAAAAACGGAGTTAGGTGGCCCGTAATTTTCATATTCAGCCGAGGGAAAGTCAACGGCTTGGGACTGAAGTTAATATTCTGGGAGAGAGACAATATTCATAAATGTTTCCAGGCTATTAATATCAGCTCACAGCTGCATACTTAGCCTTTCCTGGTTATTAAAATGGGGGACCCCCAAAAGAAATTGTGTAGGGTCTCCCTATATTTAATAACCAGCAAAGGCTAAGCAGACACCCGCAGGCTGTTATTAATAGCCGAGAAAGGGGACATGGATATTTGCCCCTCCCAGACTAAAAACATCAGCTCTCAGCTGCCCCAGAAATGGAGCATCCATAAGATGCGCCAAATCTGGCACCTAGCCTCACTCTTTCTACTTGCCCTGGTGCGGTGGCAAGTGAGTTGATAGCTGTGGGGGTTTATGTCAACTTTGCATTGTCAGGGTACATCAAGGCAAGAGGTTAGTATTAAAGAGGCATCTGTAACATGCCCCATTACTGAAATAAATAAACACACACCCAGAACAAAGTCCTTTAATTGAAAACATGAATCTACATTAAACCATACCCAGATCATCACCCAGTCCACAGCGCGAGCAGGGGACAGTAATGTGAGCTGTCTTCTTCAGCACCCAGTTCCGGGAAACAGCATGAACAGTACAGCTGATTTCCAGACTCCGATGCGTGTCACACTGATGACACAGGGTTGTCATCCATGTGTCATAAGTGTGCAGGACGTTTTGCTGAAGCCAATGTCTCCTGTAGCATAATTAAAATAATGAACAATATTCCTCACATGTCCGCCGAGAAGATAATAATCCATTTGTCTCACGACGCGTATAGCACTGATACATTTATATGGCAGGCTGCATTGTTGCATGATGCGACTATACAGCCTGCCATCCAGCAGAGACACTGAGCTGAGCAAGCATGGGAAACAGCAAGGCTAAGTGCCAGAGTTAAGATGTAAGATGTGCCATTTCTGGGGAGGATGAAAGCTGATGTTTTTAGTCTGGGATGAGGCCAATATCCACGGCCCTTTCCTAGGCTATTAATAACAGCCCGCAGCTGCCTGCCTAGCCTTTGCTGGTTATTAATTATAAAAGGACTCTACGTCACTTTTTAGTGGGTCCCCCATTTTAATATCCAGGAAAGGCTAAGTATACAGTGCGTTACCCTCTTCCCAGGCTGTAAATATATGCCCACAGGTGTCTGTTTTCCATCTGCTGGTTAATAAAATGTCAGGGGATCCAACACCATTTTTTTCCAAAAGGAATTTATTTAAGAAAAAAAATTATGTACAGTAAGCTACACACAAAGCACTCATTATATATCTCACTCACATATTTATTTATTTCTATATTTTGTATCTATCTATCTATCAATCTGTATATCTATCTAATCTCTCTCTCACTCTCTCTCTCTGTATATACACTGCTCAAAAAAATAAAGGGAACACTTAAACAACAGAATATAACTCCAAGTAAATCAAACTTCTGTGAAATCAAACTGTCCACTTAAGAAGCAACACTGATTGACAATCAATTCCACATGCTGTTGTGCAAATGGAATAGACAACAGATGGAAATTATTGGCAATTATCAAGACACACTCAATAAAGGAGTGGTTCTGTAGGTGGGGACCACAGACCACATCTCAGTTTCAATTCTTTCTGGCTGATGTTTTGGTCACTTTTGAAAGTTGGTTGTGCTTTCACACTCGTGGTAGCATGAGACGGACTCTACACAACCCACACAAGTGGCTTAGGTAGTGCAGCTCATCCAGAATGGCACATCAATGCAAACTGTGGCAAGAAGGTTTGCTGTGTCTGTCAGTGTAGTGTCCAGAGGCTGGAGGCGCTACCAGAAGACAGGCCAGTACACCAGGAGATGTGGAGGGGGCCATAGAGGGCAACAACCCAGCAGCAGGACTGCTACCTCCGCCTTTGTGCAATGAGGAACAGGAGGAGCACTGTCAGAGCCCTGCAAAATGACCTCCAGCAGGCCACAAATGTGCATGTGTCTGCACAAATGGTTAGAAACCAACACCATGAGGATGGTCTGAGTGCCAGACGTCCACAGATGGGGGTTGTGCTCACAGCCCAACACCGTGCAGGACGCTTGGCATTTGCCACAGAACACCAGGATTGACAAATTCACCACTGGCACCCTTGCTCTTCACAGTCTGGAGACACCGTGGAGAGCTATCTGCTGCCTGCAACATCCTTCAGCATGACCGGTTTGGCAGGGGGTCAGTGACGGTGTGGGGTGGCATTTCTTTGGAGTGCCGCACAGCCCTTTATGTGCTCGCCAGAGGTAGCCTGACTGCCATTAGGCACCGAGATGAGATCCTCAGACCCCTTGTGAGACCACATGCTGGTGCGGTTGTCCCTGGGTTCCTCTTAATGCAGGACAATGCCAGACCTCATGTGGCTGGAGTGTGTCAGCAGTTCCTGCAAGATGAAGGCATTGAAGCTATGGACTGGCCCGCCCGTTCCCCAGACCTGAATCCGATTAAACACATCTGGGACATCATGTCTCACTCCATCCACCAACGTCACGTTGCACCATAAACTGTCCAGGAGTTGGCGGATGCTTCAGTTCAGATCTGGGAGGAGATCCCTCAGTAGACCATCGGCTGCATCATCAGGAGCATGCCCAGGCATTGTAGGGAGGCCATACAGGCACAGGGAGGTCATACAGGCATGTGGAGGCCACACACACTACTGAGCATCATTTTGACTTGTTTTAAGGACATTACATTCAACTTTAATTTTGGGTGTGACTCCAAATCCAGGCCTCCATTGGTTAATAAATTTGATTTCCATTGATGATTTTTGTGTGATTTTGTTGTCAGCACATTCAACTTTGTACAGAACAAAGTATTCAATGAGAATATTTAATTCATTCAGATCTAGGATGTGTTATTTGAATGTTCCCTTTAATTTTTTGAGCAGTGTATATTCATATACATATATATACTGTATATATGTATCTTGAAGAATATTTCCTTGGAAAACTATTTGTAAATGACATAGAGAATTGCCCTATGTAAAGGCTTATGTTAACATTGCATTGCAATTGGATCGCATTCGCATGTAAATCAGATACAAGGTGTTAAAAATCGGATTGTACTTGCATGAAAATAGCATGGCACTTGCATGACACTCGTCCCAGTATTCTGGACTGAAATTGGAACTTTTTTTTTTCACGGTGATGGGTACAAGCACTAATCTGTGTTCTCTCGTCACAGTGGATGTGATTGCCACAAGTGCGAAGGTGAGTTGTGCAGTCAGGCTCCGTTTTCCCCCTGCCTTATGGGCTCCTTTTAAGGGGGTTATCCAAAATTACAAAAACTTTTTCATTTTCTTTCAAGAACAACAGCAGAACTGTCTAGAATAAATTTCTTGTTTGCAGTTCAGGTTTATAAGGGTATGTGCACACGTTGCAGATTGCTGTGCGGATTTTTCCGCACGGAATCTGCATCTTTTTGCAGAATCTGTAGGTCAAAATCCGCACTTTCTTTATGCAGATTTTGTGTGGATTTCTATAATGGAATGGGTGTAAAAATGCTGCGGAATCCGCACAAAGAATTGACATGCTGCGGAAATGGAACCGCTGCGGATTCCCTGCGGAATTTTCCGCAGCATGTGCACAGCCAATTTTTTTTCTCATAGGTTATCATTGTACTGTACATCACTTGCGGATCTGCAGCACAACAAATCTGCAACGTGTGCACATACTCTTAAAGTGACTAGAACTGAGCTGCAGTATCACAAACAACCCGAGGACAACGGTGGTGTTGTTCTTTAGGGAAGAAAAAACTTGCATATTGTTATAAACCTTCGTATCCCTTTCAAGTTTCACCTACTGTTTATTTTCTGTGCAAAGACACGGAAGTTCAAATGTTACTTTTTTTCTTTTTTTAAATCGAACCTAAATGGTTAATCCTTTCCGGAAGAAAGCGCCCGTCAGGGATGAATGAAAAAAACCCTGAATCTTTTGCATATATTTGCCTATATTTCCATTATATTATTGAATATGTAACCAATTGTAAAACCAAGAGGAAAGAAATCCTAAACAAGTATAAGGCCGGCGTCACACTGGCGACAGAATCGGACGACTGCAATACGATGAAATATCGCATTGCAGTCGGACCTATGTTAATCTATGGAGCAGCTCCCAGTATCAGATTTTTTGTGGTCCGTTTTAAACGTCCGAGTGCAATCGCAGCATGCTGCCACTGTCACCGATTGTGGGTCGACTATCGCCAATGCAAGTCTATGGGAGCGATGAAAAATCGGATTACAAACGGACCGCACTGTGTGACTTGCGATTAAATCGCATCGGTGTCCTTTAGAAAAGCCGGCAATTCATCCCCGCCTATACTGTAAAATCACACTGACAGCTTTAATAAAGAATAGAAAGAATAGATATACACACATAGAATACATATATATATATGTAATTGTGACATGTATATATACATATTTATAGTTCCTAGACTTCTACATACTGTAATAGCCGCTAAATCAATTGCCGGCTTTTGTGAAATCACAGAAGCCGACATGAAATGATACATTGTTTCCACACAGTTAACCATGTAATTTCCTGTATTTTGATATTTGTTTAGAACTTACAATTACATGAGTGTATTTGTGCAAAATTTAAGACATGTAGGGGTTAATTAAAGGTGTAAATTCGTTGAAAAAAATGCGTGGGCTCCCGCTGTATTATCTCCACCAGACAGACAAAGCAAGCGAGTGGGGGCAGATAATAATAGCCTAGGGAGGGTACATTTTTTTGTGCCCCCCCCTGGCTACTAACATCTGCCCCCAGACACCCCAGAAAGGGCAAATCTATAATTAGATTCGCCCTTTCTGGCACTTTGCCCGTCTATTCCCATTGCCTGTAGCGGTGGCGAATGGGTTAATAATGACACCTTAATGTCACCTTAGTATTGAAAGGTGACCTTAAGGCAGGTTAATAACTGAGAGCTGTCAATTAGACAACTATCAATTATTAATCCTATTGTATGATAGAAAAATCAAACACACACACTTTAATAAAAAAGAAGTTTAATGAAATAAAAACACATATTTTTGACCATCTTTTATTTCACTCTTAATCCGTTCAAAGCCCTTGTTCTTCTAAAATAAATATAAAATAATAAAACAACATTATTCTTACCTATCTGGCAATCTGTCACGTCCCACGATGTAATCCTTCACAAAGGGTTAACTACTAGCAATCTGAAAGCTCCTGAATGAATGAGCTTATCTCCTGCCGACAGGAGAGGATGTGATTCATGAATGAAGCTTAATTGATTGTGTCCACTTTCACCTTAGGTCAGGTCACTGAAGTGAAAGTTGTAATAAATCAATTAAGCTCCATTCATGAATCTATTCCTCTCCTTTCGCTGGGAGAGTAACTTATTCATTCAGGGGAATACAGGTCTGAGACAGCATTATTAGCTCTCTGCGACCTGTAACCTGTTAACCCTTTCTGATGGATTACACCGTGGGACCTGACTGTACATCAGATTGGTAAGAATCATTTTGCTTTTTTATTTTATTTTTATTACAGGAAATGGTTTTAGCAGGAAATAAAATAGGTAAAACTGTGATTATTTCATTAGTATAAATAATACCGACACTTGTGATATGTGCAAGGGGAAAATATTATTTAATTTATACCGATAGTAGTTTAGGCAGGCATATATGACAAGCGATTAAATTTTTAAGTTTCGCAACGGAGCTTTATCAAAAGTCGCTGAAAAATAAGAGAAAACATAATATTTCAAAGTTATAGTCAACAAGTTTAATAAAAAAGGACATGAATACAAAATAAAGAGAATTAAACAAAAATCACAAAATAAAATCACAGTGACATATACAAATGAGGAAATAAGATAAATATAAAATACCACTTGTTTGATACAAAGAGTTCGACTATGGTAAAGATTTACATTAGGCCCATTATCAACTGAGAAATCAATTATACCTGCTCTCTGGCTGAAGACTTCGAATAGCTACAGCTTTATAATTAGTATTCACTTTTCACCCTCAGCTTCTCTCTTTGTTTCAATTAGACTAATCCTTTATTATTTCCTACAGCCTTATCGAACCCTGTTGCGGTTTTGCACTTCTTTATTTCATTGGCATGGACCTAAGGTAATCGATTCGAAGCTCTTTGCCGCAGAACAAGTGTTATATTATCTTTTCCTTGCATGTTGATATGGCCAACTGTATTTTTCTTGTGTGACTATTTGAATAATATCTGACCACTGGATGATTTTTGTATATTTACCTTCATTGTCTCATTTGCTTTATTATTTCATTGTGATTTATATTTGCTATTTATTTGTTTTCTCTTTATTTTTCAGCGACTTTTTTGATAAAGGCTCCGGTTGAGCCGAAACGTTAAAAATTTAATCGCTTGTCATATATTGCCTTGCCTAAACTACCTATCTGTATATAAATAAATAATAGTTTTCCCCCTTGCATCATATTCAACTAAGTGTGCGGTGTATTATATTATTCTAGATTTGGGACCTCAGGTCCGCTACACCAGCACCTTGTCTTACTTGACTGAGTGCACGCTAAGTTCTTTACTCTGATTATTTCATTAAACTTCTTTTTTATTAAAGTGTGTGTGTTTGATTTTTCTATCATACAATAGGATTAATAATTGATAGTTGTCTAATTGACAGCTCTCAGTTATTAACCTGCCTTAAGGTCACCTTTCAATACTAAGGTGACATTAAGGTGAGATTATTAACCCATTCGCCACCGCTACAGGGCAATGGGAATAGACGGGCAAAGTGCCAGAATGGGCAAATCTAATTATAGATTTGCCCTTTCTGGGGTGTCTGGGGGCAGATGTTAGTAGCCAGGGGGGCACAAAAAAAATGTACCCTCCCTAGGCTATTATTATCTGCCCCCACTCGCTTGCTTTGTCTGTCTGGTGAGAGAAAATACAGCGGGAGCCCACGCATTTTTTTTCAACGAATTTACACCTTTAATTAACCCTTACATGTCTGAAATTTTGCACAAATACACTCATGTAATTGTAAGTTCTAAACAAATATCAAAATACAGGAAATGACATGGTTAACTGTGTGGAAACAATGTATCATTTCATGTCGGCTTCTGTGATTTCACAAAGCCGGCAATTGAATTAGCGGCTATTACAGTATGTAGAAGTCTAGGAACTATAAATATATATATATATATATGTCACAATGACATGTATATATATATATATATATATATATGTGTTCTATGTGTATATATCTATTCTTTCTTTTGTGATTTAAATACTATTCTTTTGGATCCATTATATGTCAGTTTTGCAAGCCTGCGAGAAATTCTCGCAAGTCGGATGAAAATCGGATGTTACAAGGTACACACACATGCGACTAAATCGCATCTATGAAGGAAAATCGGATGACAGAAGGATGTGTGATGTTTGCATTTTGATCCGACAATCGACCGACTAAAACGGACCGATTTTTTGTAGTTGTGTGTGACGCCGGCCAAACTGTGCATAAAGCGATGTGAACGTTTCCTCCACGCTCTCATTGATTGTGTGGAGTCACCAGAGTATAACATTACTGTGTAATCTCCGCTGTAATCTGCATAGCGGCCGCCGTAATCTTTAGTTCAGGGGCTGATTCCACGATATAGACGCCGGATACTACCAGCCGCATTATCTAAATTATACTGCTGCAAAAGCTAAAAGAACTCGTTACAGATGCCCTGAAGAATAGAGGAAAATACTGCTACACCCTGTGCCGGAAGGAGAGCGAACAATGCGCTCATGGGCTGGACCTAACATTTATAATTCATAGAAACTACTTCTCAGATAAATAAGAGATAGATAGATGATAGATAAGAGATAGATAGATTGATAGATAAGATAGATAATAGATAGATAATAGATAGATAATAGATAATATATAGATAACAGATCGATACAATATAGATATATAATAGATAGATAGATAGATAGATAGATAGATAGATAGATAGATAGATAGATAGATAATATAGATAATAGATAGATGATAGATAATAGATAGATAATAGATAGATAGATAGATAACAGATCGATTCAATATAGATAGATAACAGATAGATAATAGATACTGTATATAATAGATAGATAGATAAATAATAGATAATAGATAGGTAATAGATAGATAAATAATAGATAATAGATATACAATAGATAGATAGATAATAGATGATAGATAATAGACTGATAATAGAGAGATAATAGATAGATAATAGATAAAAGATGATAGAAAATAGATGATAGATAAATAGATAAATAGATAGATAGATAATAGAGATAAATAAATAATAGATACATAATAGATAGATAGATAGATAGATAGATAGATAAGAGATAGACAGATGATAATAGATAGATAGATAGATAATAGATAGATATTAGGTAGAAAATAGATAATAGATAGATATTAGATAGATAATAGATACTGTAGATAAATAGATAGACAGATAGATATTAGATAGATAATAGATAGATAGATTAATAGATAACATAGTAACATAGTTATTAAGGTTTAACGGAAGACTTTAAGTCCATCTAGTTCAACCCATATCCTATCCTAACCTGCCCTAACATGTTGATCCAGAGGAAGGCAAAAAAAAACCCTAGATAGATAGATAGATATTAAGAAAAAACACAGATAGGAAATTAGCATAGAGAGGAAATTATAGGAAATTGTTCAATTGAAGTATAATAATAGAGTGATTAGTTTTTTTTTACATTAATAGAGAAGCATATTACATGTAGTAGTTTCGGATAACCCCTTTAATGGGGTAGTTCACCTTTGGGGACAATTTTCATGTATTTGAGGCTAAAAATCATTTTTGCTATTTGGTTTCATGACAAATTGTCCACTATTTGATGGGGCCAGTAGACTGTAATGGTGACAGCAGTGTGTGAATGTGAGCTGTGCCGTGCACTTTTTTCGGGAGTGTACGCCTACAGGGGGAGGACACTCAGACACAGTCGATTACATCTGAGTGACCACCTCCTGCTCGCAGTGAGCACACATCGCTCTGCCGCCACCATCACAATCTATGGCCCCATTGACGCATGCGTCCGGACCCGTTTTGCGGGGAATTTTGGACGGATACCCAATGGGGACACAGAACGCAGTGTGAAAACACCTTTATTCTGCAGCCAACATTAGTGTAACACAGATACAGACTGGGCAAAAAAACAAACAAATGAAAACTAAATGGAAAAATGAATTTTTGGCCAAAAATACAAGCATGTAAGTAAGAAAAAAAATTTGTCCCTGGAAGATGGACGTTTTTATGAGGATCAGATGTGAAGAGTAACACCAGTGATAAGTTTCTGTGGATGTCTAGAAGGTAAATGGTGGCCCGGCTCCGTAGGTGGGGTAATGTTTGCATTCTGCAGCCGGGTTTACAGTCGGATAAGTATCTTGTACTTCACTTACACAAACAGTCACATTCCACAATGCATGATCCGAGTCATGTAAAGACTGGAAATCTTGTGTAACGCCACTCACCCAATGAGAACGGATGCTTATGTCACATAATGGTTGATTCATTAGGTTAAAGCTGTGCCAACCATTGTACCTGGTGCCAACCAGTGGGTAGAACATTCGTCAGCGTTGTCCCAGGACAGCGATTCCGGCCGGGCATCCACGGTACGGAGCTGAGATCATCCTCTCTGATGGATCTGCGGGATGTAAAGGTGAATGGATGAGTCAGGTCACTGTCATCCGGAACAAACGATCGGCCTCACCTCAATGAAATGTTCATATGTTCTGTGTGACATAGAGTACAGCTGCTGGAAAACTACAACTCTCAGCATCCCCTGAATAGAGAACCCAACTGGTTGAGGAACAGAATTAGTTTTGAAGGCATTTTCCTTATACTACCGTTCATACACACCTTATTGCATTTGGGAAAGAAACAAGCAAGAAGCAAACAAACAAGAAATTCATTGTTTTTTTTCTTTTACAAACTTTGTTTTTGGTGCACTTTTTTCATATATACAGAGGTCTATAAAATAAACTCCATTCCTAGTGCTTACTTAAAAAAAAAAAAAAAATGCTAAAAACTCACAAATACAAATGTATGGAGAGCGAGGCCGTGCCCAATGGCCAGGGTTATGTATAACTCAGACATACCCTCCGGTCCCGGGTCAGAAACCGGTGAATCCCTGCAGTGCACACTGCGTGTGCTGGGGGGATTCATAAGTCTGCGGTCACACACAGTTTTCCTTCCTATCATGTTTTATGTCTTAAGTATATGTTTTGACTAGGGATGAGAGGACCCGTGGAAGTTCGGGTTCATTAGGTTCCACCGAACTTTAGTCCAAAGTTTCGTTCAGGAACTAGAACTTGACCCCGTACCTAAACCCCACATAAGTCAATGGGGACCTGAACTTTGGTGCTGTAAAATGGCTGTAAAATTGTCGTAGTAAGGGCTAGGGATCTGAAAAAGGAAGCAAAATGAGGGTAAGAGCAGGACAATTGCCCTGCAAGCAAATGTGGAGAGGGAAATTACTTAAAATAACATAGAACCAAAAAAAATTATAAACTTGAACCATTATGCGGAAGTCCTAGTAGAGGAGTGGAGCAATGCTTTGTGTGTGTAGTTTACTGTACTTGTTAATAAATAAATAAAATGAAAAAGTGTTGTGCAGTCCCCTTATTTTAATAACCAGTCAAGGGAAAGCAGACAGCTGTGTGTTGGTCTTATTATGCTGGGTAGGGGCCAATATCCATGTACTTTATCAGTCTGTTAATATCAGCCCCTAGGTGTCTACTTTGCCTTTGCTGGTTATTAAAAATGAGGGGACCCCAAAAAAGAGACAAGGGGTCCACCATATTTTTAATAATCAGCTAAGGCAAAGTAGACAGCTGTTGGCTGATATTACTAGGCTGGGAAGGTCCATAGATATTGGCACCTCCCTAGCCCTCAACTGCCCCAGAAATGTTTCACACCTTGAACCGAAATGTTGCATCAATGGGCTCAATAAAGTAGCTCTTTTTCACCCATCTGAACGGAGTGCTGTTCCTTTCTTTGGACTGTTATATTGCAAGGTTTGGTATTTGCCTGTTGGAACTTGTGCACCCGGACTTCTTGCTTTTTTCTCTTTTGTGCTGTTCTAATTCTTTTTTCTATTTTTTCTATATAGATAGATCAGTGGCGTAACTAGAAATGGCGGGGCCCCACAGCAAAATTTTGAACGGGGCCCCCTCTCCCAAACGGGCGGCGGGGGGGGTTCTGATAGTGGGCGGAGCCAATAGCAGTGGGCGGAGCAAATCACAGCAATTCTCTAGGCCCAAAAAATACTCTTCAGTCTCATAACGGCCAGCTTTTTGCCCAAATCAGAGCTGTATTTAAAGCAGACATTATGGAAACACAATATAATATAATGGACTGGTAGCAATGCAGCCCCCTTATGCTACCATTACTAGTAACCATGTCCCGCATAACTATTAATGCAGGCACATTATGCCCCCATAACTAGTAATAAGCCCTCTTATTCTCCCATCAGTAGTAATGTGCCCCTCAAGTAGTAATGCAGCCAAGAATGCAGAGTTATCACTCACACAGTATGTGCCCCCGTTAATCTTCGGTGGTATCTTCAGCTCCACAGTGGAGCACACTCACCACCAGTCTTCACCCTTCTGGGCGCCGCCGACGAGTGACGTCAGCAGCGTGATCACATGACATGATCACGCTGCAGACGTCGCTCTGACCCGGCGGTCAGAGCTTCAATTGTACTGGCGTCTGTATAGACACCAGTGCAATTGATTCCTGGGAGACGGCACGCAGCAGCTTCTCTGCGCCGGCTGTCAGCATGACAGCCAGCACAGGGAACCGCCGACTCTCAGGCCATGGGCGGCGGAACACAGCCGCAGGGGAGACAGCTGCAGCAGGGACGGGCCCCCTGCTAGCCCGGGCCCTATGGCAGCTGCTTCCCCTGCTTCCACGATAGTTCCGCCCCTGAGATAGATATATCTATAGATAGATGGATAGATATATCGATAGATAGATATATCTATAGATCGATGGATATATCTATCCATCGATCTATAGATATATCTATCCATCTATCTATCTATAGATAGAAGATAATACCAAGCCTGATGTTTAGTAATAAACATAATAAAATGGTAGATAATGAGTTAAATAAAGATACACATACACACACAAAATCTGTGCATTATCTATTTAATTTAAAAAAAAATGGCGTGGGCTCCCGTGCAATTTTCTGCACCAGAGAGGGAAAGCCAGCTACTGGGGGCCACTGTTTATAGCCTGGGAAGAAGTTAATATCCATGGATCTTCCCAGGCTATGAATATCAGCCCGCAGCTGTATATTTAGCCTTTACTGGCTATTAAAATAGGAGGACCCTCCAAAAAAAATGACGTAGGGTCCCCCTATAGTTAATAGCCAGAAAGGCTATGCAGACAGCTGCGGGCTGATATTCATAGCCTAAGAAGGGGCCATGGATATTAGCCCTCCCGTCTACAAACACCAGCTCTCAGCCGCCCCAGAAATGGCGCATCTCTAATTCCGGCATTTAGCCTCTCTCTTCCCACTGCCCTGTAGCGGTGGCATATGGGGTAATAAGGGGTTGATGTCACCTTTGTATTGTAAGGTGACATCAAGCCCAGTTAGTAATGGAGAGGCGTCAATAAGACACAGATCCATTACTAATCGTATAGTGGTAAATGGGTTAAAAAAAGACACAGCCAGAATAAAGTATTTTAATGAAATAAAACACCACACAGTTTTCCATCTTTATTGTATGCCTAATTCCTGCAATGCCCTCGTTCTCCTGTAAAAAAGATAAAATAATAAACACAACCATACACTCCCTGTCCGACGTAATCCATGTAATTACCAGTGTCCCAGGGCGATCTCCCCTATAAAGCTGTCACATCAGGAGGTGTGACCGCTCTACAGGGTCTCCAGTGACACACTGACAGGAGACAATGGCTCCTGCAGTGTTATCACTGAGGGGTCACTGGAGTTCATCTTCTCACTTGACAGCAATGCTGCGTGAGAATTTTCCCACGCAGCAGGGCCGCAAGTGACAGGACGAACTCCTGTGACCTGACAGCAGAGTGATACAAAGCGAAAGGATACCTTCCTCATTGTATCACCGGAGGCCCCTGGAGAGCAGTCACATCTCCTTATGTGACAGCTCTCCACAGGAGATCGTCGTGGGACAATCGTTATTATATGTATTATGTCGGAACAGGGAGTATACGGTTGTGTTTATTATTTATTTTTTTTATAGGAGAACGATGGCTTCGGGGATTAGGTGATTGGTGAGTATGTACTCTGTTATATGTTTTATGTACTGACTGTAATGTATGTTATATGTATGTACTGTATGTTCTGTATGGTTTTTTTTTTTACTACTAAACACATGCATTGTCTGATGGGACTACTTTCCCATCATCAGCAATGCTATCACTGTGAGCATTCATTGCCGGATGGGAGCAGTAGTCACACAGACACGCACACACACAGGGACACACGCACACACACACACGCACACATACAAACACACAGACCCGCACACATACATACACACAGTCCCCCGCACACAGTCACCGCCCACACTCCACCCACACACTTCCCTCCTCCCGATCTACAGCATTTCTCACACCCACATCTGCAGCAAATCCGCAGATCTTTTTTAGACCTGCGGTTTTGCTGTGGATGTGCCTGACTCAATTCAAGTCAATGGGTGCAGAAACGCTGCAGATCCGCAAAAAGAATTGACATGCTGCGGAAAAAAAACCGCAGCGTTTCTACGTGGATTTTTCCGCAGCATGTGCACAACAAATCTCCATTTCCCATTCATTAACATTGGCTGTGCACTACACTGTGGATTTCATGAGAATCCATGCTTCCAAAAACGCTGCGGATCCGCATCTGAATCCGCAACGTGTGCACATTGCCATAGTAAGAGGACACTTGGCTCACGCTCGCAGCAGTTTGAGCGCGAGGGTCATTTGCACATAGCATCCAATGCTCTTGCATGAGAAAATGATCGGATGCTGTACGCTACTGTGAACGAGCCCTAAATGTCATTAAAAATTTTTTTTATTTTTTATAAAAAATGTATTTTAAACCAGTCTGAAAGGAGTTGTACAAAATTAGAAAAACATGGATGTGCCTCCATAAACAGCAGCACAGCCAGGCTACCACACCAGATGCAACCAATGCAGAGTTACCAACATTATTATCGGCAATTACTATTGCCGATGACTATTTTAGCTTCACCCTGGGACCTGATCCCACCTGGGACCACCCTTTTACATTACATTATGCCAATTTGCTGGATTCAAGTGCATTCAAGTTGCAAAGAATTCTTAATTTGGTGCTTCCAAATTTTTTTCTGAAATGTGCAGAGGATTCGATTAGCTTCTCTGTTCTTCTTTGTTGAACAGTAAGGATTGCTTTAGAACTTTCACATTTCTGCGATTGTTTCTTACTTTTTTCGCTCTTACAGTTTTTGCAGTTTGATTATTGTTTCCTTATTGTCTCACATTACATTTTAAGCTTTATTTTATTTTCTGTAGTTTACACCACAAAGGAGTTGTCCAAACCTAGTTGGGTAGGAGATCACTCGGTGGTCTCTGGGTGGGTAAGTGCAGTCCTATAGACAATAAGTGGAGGGGTAGTGCCCATGTTCTAGCATAGGTCTAATTAAAGGGGGGATTTTAGAGCCCAGTTCTTAAAGATGCAGATCCCAGTAGTCATATCCTGAGAGAAAACCCCATTAACGCTTATTCCGCCCCTTCTTCAGGCGGACCTCTTGTATCAGCCTGATCTGTTGCAATGTTTTTAGGTGCATGTAGTCTCTAGTATAATTGCTCTAATAAAACTGGGATACACATACAGTTCTTCGGAAATCTCCTTTTTAAATATACGTCAGATGACACACCCTTGGACTGAGAACAAAGACTCCTTTTTCTGTCAACATGTTCTATTAAAGGGAATGTGTCAGTAAGATCACCGTCTGTATGGACATGTAGGTCATAGGAAGCTGAATAAAATCATACCCTGATATCTGAGATCCGATGTCTTATTCCAGAGAAATACATTTTTTTCTCAATATGTAAATTAACTGTTAAGATCTATGGGCCGGACATAGATCTCCCCGAGAATCTACTTTCAGAGATCGTTTTCAATGAAAGGAGGCATTACCAGTGTAACGTGATCTCCCTGCACTATCGCTCTCTGTCCTGTAGACCGCAGGTCGCTTTAAGCCTGAACGGACCAGAAGGTGATGCGCCAGCGTAAGACAGGATTTCAGAGTCCCGCGCTGGGACGGTGATGTCTTGTGAATGCGATGACGTGTCAGGATCCTGGATTAGGTGAGTATAGGATGTTTTTAACCATTTGTTTAAAAAATGTGTGGTGGGATTGTGGAAACATCACAAAGTATGGGGGACCCTCATACATTGTGGAGGCTGCTGTGGGGTGCCCCTTCGCATATTGTAAGGACTAACATGGGGCCATTATTCAGTGTGGAAGCTAAAGCGGGGGCCATTTAACAGTGTGGAGGCTACATTGGGGGCCATTATACAACGTGGGGATGTCTGTGGTGGCCATTCTACATATATACAGTACATAAATCATACAGTGTGTGGACCTACATATAGTGTGGGAGCAAATGAGGGGGCCTACATACATTGTAGGAGATAATGTGGGGGCCATTGTACAGTTTGAAGGCTACTGTGGGGGCAATTATGCAGTATGGGGGCCTACATACAGTGTGGTAGCTACTGTGGGGGGCTGTCATAAACTGTGTCATTATACAGAATTGGAGCTAATATGAGGGCACAAAATAGACATTATTACTATGTGTGGGGGCAAAGTGGTGGCCGTTGTTATATGGGGCAGTAATAGGATCCCTGCTTTGTACCACCCAGCAGGTGCAGTAATAGGGACACATACGGCAGCAGCGGCTCAGTATTGGGGTATCAGGTGCAGTAATAGGGACACATATGGCAGCAACGGCTCAGTATTGGGGTATCAGGTGCAGTAATAGGGACACATACGGCAGCAGCGGCTCAGTATTGGAGTGTCAGGTGCAGTAATAGGGACACATATGGCAGCAACGGCTCAGTATTGGGGTATCAGGTGCAGTAATAGGGACACATACGGCAGCAGCGGCTCAGTATTGGAGTGTCAGGTGCAGTAATAGGGACACATATGGCAGCAGCGGCTCAGTATTGGGGTATCAGGAGCAGTAATAGGGACACATATGGCAGCAGCGGCTCAGTATTGGGGTATCAGGTGCAGTAATAGGGACACATACGGCAGCAGCGGCTCAGTATTGGGGTGTCAGGTGCAGTAATAGGGACACATATGGCAGCAGCGGCTCAGTATTGGTGTAGGTGCAGTATAGGAACATTGCAGCAACGTCAGTATTGGGTATAGGTGCAGTAATGGGACACATATGGCAGCAGCGGCTCAGTATTGGGGTATCAGGTGCAGTAATAGGGACACATAGGCAGCAGCGGCTCAGTATTGGGGTATCAGGTGCAGTAATAGGGACACATATGGCAGCAGCGGCTCAGCATTGGGGTATCAGGTGCAGTAATAGGGACACATATGGCAGCAGCGGCTCAGCATTGGGGTATCAGGTGCAGTAATAGGGACAATATGGCAGCAGCGGCTCAGTATTGGGGTATCAGGTGCAGTAATAGGGACACATACGCGCAGCAGGCTCAGTATTGGGGTATCAGGTGCAGTAATAGGGACACATAGGCAGCAGCGGCTCAGCATTGGGTATCAGGTGCAGTAATAGGGACACATATGGCAGCAGCGGCTCAGCATTGGGGTATCAGGTGCAGTAATAGGGACACATACGGCAGCAGCGGCTCAGTATTGGGGTATCAGGTGCAGTAATAGGGACACATACGGCAGCAGCGGCTCAGTATTGGGATATCAGGTGCAGTAATAGGGACACATACGGCAGCAGCGGCTCAGTATTGGGGAATCAGGTGCAGTAATAGGGACACATACGGCAGCAGCGGCTCAGTATTGGGTATCAGGTGCAGTAATAGGGACACATATGGCAGCAGCGGCTCAGTATTGGGGTATCAGGTGCAATAATAGGGACACATACGGCAGCAGCGGCTCAGTATTGGGTATCAGGTGCAATAATAGGGACACATACGGCAGCAGCGGCTCAGTATTGGGGTATCAGGTGCAGTAATAGGGACACATACGGCAGCAGCGGCTCAGTATTGGGGTAT